>CAMZMU010000044.1:8616760-9152575 GCA_947311845.1 Poa pratensis | reverse complement strand
AGCCAACTCAAATCACAAACTTATATACCAAATAAAAATGTGAAATGTTGTTGCTAGGCTACTGTTATTTGGTTGGTATCCTTGTTTTGCCAGGAACACTGTAACAAAATGTAGCTAGCAACTTTTTTCAGAATGAATTGTTTTCCGCAACTGTGTCAAAATACAAGTGGGCAAGGTAGCTAACAAAGTGCGTCAGCCAAGAGAGTGGATAAGGAACTACGGTAGCCATATTCAGTGAAGTTCGCCTAAGACAAGTCTTGCAATGAGAGTATATCATGTGCTTTCATCTTTAGTGTCCTACATATCATGCTACCACTCCTTAGGAAGTGGTGCAAACAGTGGCGGAAGCAGCGTCCCGGGCAGCTGCAAAGGCTTCCGGCCGGCACCATGTATTTTCATGGTATTTGTCCCAAAAAATGGCGTATTAAGCCTTTATATTAACAGTTTGCCGGGCTTTAAAATATTTCTGGGTCCGCCAATGGGTGCAAACGTCAGTTCAAATGGATGTAAGGTGCAATCCAAACACCACTTGTCAGTCCAAGTGACCCTCACGTCCATTTAATAAGTTATTACAAACCATCCAAGTTTCTTTTAAATGATTCACACGAGGAATTAGGAAGCTTCTACCAATATATAGCTTTGCACTAAATTTGTTTTTAGTACATAATTGTATCTATTTCATAACTATGCAAGAAAGTAAGAGGCATGCTAGTTGTTTGATTTCATTTAAGAGGTGCTCTGTCTACAATAATATACTTTGGATTATTCTTTACAAAGATATGATTCCATAACACAGATAGCATAGATACAAAATATAGAAGAATACTAACTAAAAATCATGAAAACAGCACCTTAATGCATTCCTTTCCTGTACTTTCATCTTCCACAACTACTGCATCCATGAATTTTCCCATGGCAACAGTGACAGCAAGGTTGTATTTCTTTTGTGAGGGGCGACATAGTTCAGTCATGCGACCATGGACTCCAGGAAATAGCCGCTTAAGACTCTTAGCAGTTTCTGAAAATTTAGCATCACGCTCACTTTCATTCTTATCAGCTTTGAGTTCACGTAATTGCGCATCTATCTCATCGACCCTCTGCTTCAATGTTTGATACTTAGATCTGCATAAAATTTGATAAACTAACATTACCGTGAAGCAAAAATTGGTATGCTGAATAACTGCAGCAAGCACCCTATATCAACATAAAAGGACTTGGTGTAGACTAACCCTGAAGACTGGCGTTCCTTCGCAATTTTGTTATGCTCCTCACGTAATTGTGTGAGCTCTTCTTCATGCTTGGGGATTGATTGAAGAATCTTATTGAGCTTTGTCTGCAATTCACTCTCCAGTGATGATATCTCATCAACACGGCTACGCAGCTGCTGCATATTCTCCTCTAAATTCTTTTTGGCTTCAATATCAGCATTTAGTTCTTTGTCTAATACTTCCTTCTCATCTCTCAGCTTTGCTGTCCTCATTCCTGCATCTTCCTTACTGTAACAGAAGTTAAGGTCCAGTGGAGCCTTCATAGGGATGCAATCAAAAATATCAAAAGAATGGGAAGACATTGATCAAAAAGTTTAAATCTACGCATTTTGTCACAATTATACATAATAAACTATTGAAAAAGGGTCGTTGGTGAGGTAAAAAAAGGTTCATTGTAACGTTGTAAAACCAAATAAAATAATATGGGCCAATTGCATCTGTATCTACCTGCAGACTGCAGTTGTTAAACACTCCCTTTGTTCACAAATACATGCTGTTTTAACATTCAAAGTTTCTTCGATACATACATTCTACGATTTTGAGACTTTTTTCATTGTGACGCCGCTGATTAAACTCTTCAATAAGTCAATATATCTTATTCGTAGAAACATAAACACGAGAGGAATGATGTCCCTCTCCTTAAATCATATACATGGAGATCAGAAATTCAGACTCACATTCTATGATATTCCTGGACTTGGTGATCAGCTAATTGCAGTTTCACTCCTTTATCTTGGCCTTGCTCATTCAACTCCTCAATAGCACTTGTCACATCAGCCAAAGCACTCTGCAGCCTTTTCATCTCTTCCAAATGTTTCTTGTTATCATCCTTCTTTTTGTCAATCTCTTTATTGCAGCTTTTGATTTTTGATTTGAGCCGGGATGTTTGCTCTTTCAATTTTAGAAGCTCAGGTTGCAAGACAAAACAAAGTAGTTAGGATGTAATTAACATGCCCAGTTCATAAGTTCAACAACATTGACACTTCACTCTATAAAATCTCTTGAAAGACAAGCCATGTTTCAGCTACCCGCAAAAGGCCATGTTTCAGCTATTAAGGGTTATGATACATATTCTGAACTGCAAGGTATACATTACATAAAAATAACTAAAACCAAATGCAACGATTGGCAGTTTCGCAGATATTGTGGTGCCTTACGAGCATGCAAGTAATTAATGCAAAGAAGAAGAAATGATCGGCTAAAAGCAGATAAAATTATCAGTATTAACTATGAAAAAATGAAAGTATCCACGGATGAGGAGAGCTAGTGCCCGTGCATGCGCATAAAGCCGTGAATAGCATAGAAAAAAGAATAAAACCTGTTAGCTCATCAGACAGACACAAACAGAAGTTCCATGATGGACGATTCTGTGGACATTAAGAGTGAAAATGAGCTACTCACCTTCTTGTCAATATCAAGCTTTTTCTTGGCCATATTCTTCTCGCATAAGGTAATTTTCTTGAGAAATGCACTTTGCTCCTTCTTTTTTGCAGCAAGTTCATTGTCAGAGGATTGATTCTCTTCCCGTGCTTGCTGAAGAGAACCCCTTTCCTCCTCAAGTTCAGCTTCTACTTTCTCCATGTCTTTTTCAATGGTGTAGAGTTGCCATAAGAGATGCTCTGTTTTCAACAGTTTCTGAAAGCAAGCATGGCCATTAGGGTGTATAATGTGGATATTAGATAGAGTAGGCACCCTAAACTTCAGATTTTTGGAACAAAAGAAATATGTGCTAGAAATGCACCAGGTCCTGTTGTAAGCGTAGATGCTTCTCAGCCTCTTCCTTCTGCGCTTTCTTCTGCTTCCTCTCCATGACGATGGTCCTTTTCTCTTGATAGACAAGTGCAGATTTCTCTTCTGCAGTGCTTTTCTGTGTCTCCAATTCGTCGTACTCCCTCCTGAGCTCGTCAGAGGCCGCAATCTGCTCCAGAAGTGCGGTGAGCTCCTTGGGATTTTTGGAGGCAATGGATTCCACATCACCCTGCAATGCAAATGCTCGTGTCAGGTCCCCGGAATTATTGCTTTTTTTGCCAGGAGGTCACCGGAATTATTGCTAATCGAGGAGAAAGAATTAGTGAGGACCTGGAAAACGAGGAAGTTGCGGGCCTTGACTAGGATGCCGAGGGATCTGAGCTTGGCGTTGTAGTCGTCCCACGTGACGACTCGGCCGTCGATGCGGTACTCGCTGCCGCCGGCCCCGGTGATGGCGCGGGTGAACTGGAGCTCGGCGCCCGTACCGGGGAGGATGTAGACGAGGCGGACAGAGGCCCTGCGCCCCCTTTCCTCCTTGTCGCGGTCGTCGTGAGGGCGTAGATGAGGTCCTTGAGCTGGGCGCCGCGGAGGTGCGCGGACCGGACGCCGAGCACAAAGCTGATGGCGTCCATGAGGTTGGACTTGCCGGCGCCGTTGGGACCGATGATGGCCGTGAAATCGTAGAAGGGGCCGATTGTCTGCGTCCCCTTGTACGACTTGAAATTCTCCACCTCCAGCCGGTGGATACGCCCGCCGACGGCCCTGCCGCTGTACCCACCGGGCGTCGTAGCTGGTGCCGCCATGTCTTCCCCTCCTCCTAGCTCCCCTTACCCTGCCGAAGTGAACTAGGGTTTTCGTCGGAGAAGGGGCATTCGAAATTCACGGGGAGGAAGACGGCCGCCGCTCGCTACCATCTAGGCCCGCTTTCCGCTCGCATTTAGGCCCAGCGGTTCAGTGGGGAATGGGCCACGTAAACTTCAAAGGGAACCGCCCCCTCATCAGAAAGAAAAAAACAATCCCTCAGGCCTCGTTTGGTAGGCCGGGGTGGCCCGGAAATTGGAGGGAAATTCCTCTAGAGTATTAAAACCACCGAAATTCCTCCGCGGGCCGTTTGGTAGACTGGGTTGGGGCTGGGTCAGCTCGGTCGAACCCGGCCAAACCGCCCTGACCCACGCGTGTATCAGTCCTCGAGCGACCCCTCGCGGAACGACCGGGACGAAACGAGGAGAGAAAGCGAGGCGACGTCGCCGCTGCCTCCTCCTCGTCGACGGCCGCGCCTCCTCCTCTCCGTCACCATGCGCCGACGTTATCCTCCGGTATCCTACGTCTTCCCCCCTTCTTCCCCCTCTCAAAACTTGCCAATCTTGGCTCCCAGATCCCGCAGCCGCCGGTCGGCTCTGTTGGATATATGCCCAAAAGGCAATGTATTTATGCATGTGACAATGTATTTATACATATATATTATAGAAACCCTATTTAGCACCCAGGGTGCAGAATAGTTATTTTGCATCCACGATTTTTTTACGTCATCACATAAAAAAAATTATGTTACGTATATACATATTTACGTTCATGTTGACCTATAACAGAAAAATTGACATAAAATTGCAAAATATATGTGAAAATAATGTAAAACTCATAAAAACAGCATAAAAATGTGCATTTTTGTCATTTTTTCTGTAACGCCGCGTAAATTTTTTTTTATGCCATGTCAATTTTTTCTTATGTTCTCTATGACTTACGACGTAATACAAAATTTACGTGACGTAAAAATCAATTACGGTTCAGAAGATATGGGGTGGGTGTAGAATAAGTTATATTCTACACCCTGGGTGTCAAATAGCGCGTCCCATATATATATATGATTCATATAATATATGATTCGTATTCTCTATGCTATAACTGCAGTGATTTCTAAATGCGTGATTTAGAGAAAAGCTCACCTGCACGTGTAGAGAATATGAACACGTGGAATGTACCCTAGTTCTTTTACGGACTAATTCTTGAATGCTAGATGACGCGGCTTTTCCTAGTCATGGACATAGAGTTTATGTCAGCATCAAAGATGGCATATTATTGGTTAATAATATGGCTGGGTCACCCAAGTGATGGTATGCTAAGAGATTCTGTTAAATAGTCTTTTTGTCCTTAGCTTTATCACAGAAAGGTTGTTGTATAACATGTCCTTATAACCATGAGGTTATTAGGGTCATGCATACTGGAAGAGTTACTTTGGTGCTGTTACCGTAACAGGGTGATCATAAAGGTAGTTACTGGGTGGCTTCAAGGTGTGTGTATCCTAATGTTCTGAGATGGGAAATTACTCCTCTAGGTTAAGAGAGATACGTTCAGGACCCACTCGGTATTATAAAGGTATCAAATATGTTCTGCAGACAATGCATGGTGAAGTTACACTGTGTGGGATATCATAATACGGCAACGAGTAAATGGAACTAACCGGTAATGAGATAGACAAAGATGATGTGAATCAATCCTTGATTCATGGTATCATCCACGGATCTATATCTCGGGTGAAGTTCAGTATCGTGAGTAATGGGATTGATATATGATAATCAACAGGTTCAACAGTAGAGCTATTCGCATAACGATAGCAGCCACACAGGACGTCCTTGGAACTGTCACTGGCCGTGATTGGTTGATACCCAACCAATTATAGCTACCCGTTATCGAACCTGTAGGGTGGACACACTTAAACTAGGTTTGGTTAGTTGTGTATTATGGTTGGTCTGGAACATGGAGAGAGTATCACCGGCATGGTGCTTGCGTGATAGATATACCTTATCAAGAGAGAAAGTTTGTGATAGAAGTTACTATCAGGTCGGATTTATTCTGAGGGTTTATAAGAGAGGAAATATTTGTCCGGAGTATTTTGTCAGCAGACACTGGGTGTCTCGGATCATATGAAAGGAGTTTCATATGATAGGAAATTAATTCGGGGAATATTCTGTAAAAGGAAATATTCAAATAAGAATTAATTAGACAAAGTATTATTTAATTATATGTTAATTAAATATTGATTTATTTAATTGATAAATAATTACGGGAAAAATATTAAAGCCACACCACCAAGTGGTGGTGGGCCGAAGTGCCAACGAAGGAAACCCCGGCCGCACCCTAGTGGGCCGTAAGGCCCATGGCGGGGCAAGGGGGCGACGACGGCGGCCAAGTGGCATCTGGCCAGGTGGGCTCCACCCGCCAGGACGGTGCGGCCAGGGCGGGCTCACGTGGCGGCAGGCGGCCGAGGCGGTGGCTGGCCAGGCGGGCCCCGCCGCCAGGTGGCGTGGCAGCTAAGGCGGCCGGCCTAGGTGGGCCCCACCTGCCTAGGTCGGTGCGGCCAAGGTGGGCCCCACCCGGCGGCGCACAAGGAAGAGAGGGAGAGGGAGGGAGAAGTAGGAATCCTACTCCAACTCCCCCTCCTAGGCCGAATTGGGCAAGGGGAAACTTTCCCCTTGTCCAAGTTGAGTTGGACTAGGAAAGTTTCCCCTTGTCCAAGTCTCCCTGCCTCTTGGCCTCCTTTATAAACCCCACCCCCCTCTAGTTGTGAACAAGCAATTGACACACAATTTAGACACCAAATAGACAAGAGAGAAATCTCGCGTCAGCTCTCAAGTTTAGATCTCTTCTAGTTGGATTAGAGGGACCTCTAATTAGAGGCGACCTATTCGATTAGACTAGATCTAATCTCTCCTTCTCATGTGTTGAGATCTCCACCTTCATATACACCAGCAGACTTCAAGCTTGGACGGCGAAGCCCTGCTGAACCTTTCCAGTGTACGTGTGCAAGCTCTCGGAGGGGAGGTCTGTCTCACGACGGTTGTCCCTCACGTTGTTGAATCAAGGTGGTGAAGCGAAGGAGAAGAAGGCGTCGAAATCTCTCTACCGAGCTTGGTTGAGAGAGGCCGCGATCGGCTACATCGACTATGTCATCAACACGTTCTTCTGCAATCTACGGTGTTGGTAACGTATACTAAACTAGATCTATAGATCTTCATATTCGCATGTATCTCGATAGTAGATCTTGGGAAGGTTGCGTAGCAATACGTGAAAATTTTAATTTACCGTACACGCAACCCAATTGTGGTATCAGAGCGATCTATGCGTAGATACATGATTTGATCTAGAGCACATGGTATGTGCGGGCACCGCATAAGTTTGTGTGGGTATGTTATAGAAGAAGTTGCTTCTAACATTCAGTTTATTTATGGATGCTTCCCAAAATATCACTTTAAGAATTGTTTCCGATGGCATAGTTTGATCTTACGAACTTCTGGCAATCCGCGGACCTTCCGGCTGCTCCTAGTATGCTTGTTGGCGCCAACAAAGTGCTTTCAGTAGCTTCGGGTCTTTCTATAGTTGGATTCGTTGACTTGGTGGTGGAAAGGGCATGTGGACTAGGTCCACACGGGGGTCACGCGCACCAGTGAAGTTTAGAGGGGGAGCAGCAACGTGCTTGTAACGTTGGGTTGTCCCTCACCCCGCAAAGTCAATCTAGCGACATGAATAAACATGCTTCATGAGGACCGTAGAATTTCCGGTTGTCCCGTTGATCCTACAAGCCACGCTAAAATTTGCAAACAAACGTTAGAGGCGTCTAACTCTGTTTTGCAGGACATGTGATGTGGTATAGTGTTAAAATATTATTTTGTTGACTAACCCTTTTTGTTTGTGGCCGGCGTGCCATTCTATTCATCGAGCCATGATGGTAGTGGAGGATAGGAGAAGGCATGCAAGTGTCGTGAACCTCGACATGGCCACGCCGATGGAAGGTGCCACCGGCGGTTGGAGCAAGAAAGACTATACTACATCACACAAGTGTTAATTTACTAGTGATTGTTTTATATGTGTTTTTTCTTGTTCTTCCCTTGATTGCGCAGTAGTGTGAGTATTATTAGGGAGATTCCTCAGTAGCTTACAAAGTTTAATTACTTAAAGCTAAAATTGAAAATATCAAGGAGTTCGTGCTCATCCAGTTCGCAGCAGCACCGTCAAACCGGATGCTTGTTGTCGTACGACCTGTACCAAGGGTTCGGGAGGGGCACGGACGGTCCTAGCAGCAAAAGCGATTGGTTGTCTTCTCGTCCAGGCATAACTAGTTATGAGTTCGGAGCACTACATCAAAAGATGAAACGAAGTCACGGCAGGAAGTGATTGGTCTGTTGACCTACCCCTTCGTCGTAGTGGAAGACATGTATCCATGATTCACACTACTGAGGATTGTGGATTTCGTAATACACTAAGTTGATCTTGAGGAATATCAATTTTAGTGGGAGCACTTATGAACATGTCTAAGTGAACTTAATTGTTATAGATCAATGGCTAAGATAGCACCCATGTTTAACCTTGGACCACTGATTGAGAAGAAGCCCAGCCCCTGACTGCAAACGGGAGCAACTATGCTGATTGGATTCGCGCCCTAAGGATTGTTCTTAGGAACGCGAAGAGCGAGTACGTTCTAGAGGGACCTCTCCCCGCTATGCCAAGCGTGGAGGCGCCCC
Source organism: Poa pratensis (assembly GCA_947311845.1). Taxonomy (NCBI): domain Eukaryota; kingdom Viridiplantae; phylum Streptophyta; class Magnoliopsida; order Poales; family Poaceae; genus Poa; species Poa pratensis. The sequence goes on along the minus strand of CAMZMU010000044.1, from coordinate 9,144,042 downwards.
AGTCTGAATTCGAGGAGTACACCTTGAAGAGTGATACTGCCATATCGGTTTAGTGTCTCATGTTGACATGTATGGACCCTGAGTTGCAGAAGAAGTTTGATCAAACTCTTGCATATGACATTATTGTTGCACTCAAGGCCATGTACCAAACTCAGGCTAAGACTGAGCGTTATGAAATAACGAAGGCACTTTGGTCATGTCACATGGCAGAAGGAGGCTCTGTGAGCGAGCATGTAATCAAGATGTTTGGTTATGGTACGAGGTACCGATGGCAATGGGTACCCATTACCCACATACCCAGTGGGTATTTACCCATTAGGTTAATGGTTTGGTGGAAAAATTTACCCATGAGTAAGTAAATGGTTAAAAGTGTGTACCTAGTGGGTATTGCGGGTGCGGGTATGGTAAAGTAGTACCCATACCCGCATATCCCCATACCCATCTATTTTTGTTTTTTACATATAGGTCTGTGGTATATATGGTTATTTTCTCCCTGTCTCCACTATATATCGGTATGGTAAAGTAGTATCCATATTTCCCATCATGCCCTCTTGGTACACACTCCCCTGGAGTTGTATCCGACTCGGCTACAACCGTGGCGGCTCTTCATGGACACTGGCTGAGGCGAGCTCCGCGCGGATGAACGGGTTGTTATGTTATTCATTTTCATATCCATTGTGTTATTTTATTGTTTCTTTTCATACATATGTGTGTCGTTTGCCAAATAAGTGGATTAATGAGCATATATCTCGATATTTTTACATATATTGTAGATGAATGACTAGTTTGGTGGGTTTACCCGCGGGTTTTACATACCCACGCAGGTACGGGTACGGTATAAAATTTGTACCCAGACACGGGTGTGGGTATGGGTGTGGTTAGAATATGAGGACGTGGGTGCGGGTTTGGTTAAGGTCTACCCACGCCCAATGGGTGCGGGTGCCATCAGGAGTACGAGGCTTGAGGCGCTGGGATTTCCTATTCCAGCCGAGCTAAGTATAGATTTGGTGTTGGCTTCCCACCCACCGTCTTACAGCGGTTTCATCATGAATTACAACATGAATGGGTTGGAGAAGACACCAAATGAGCTGCTTGCAATGCTAAAAACTATTGAACCTAGCGTGAAGAGGAATACAATCAAGTTTTGATGGTTACCCAATCCGCAAAGTTTAAGAAGAAGAGAACAAAGAAGTCTAAGAATGCTAAGGCATCGAAAAAGGCTACTACTCTAGCTCTATAGGAATCCGAGTGTTTCTTCTGTAAAGGGAAAAGACACTGGAAGAGGAACTGCAAGAAATTCCTGGCTCTGAAGAAGAAATCTTGATATGGGCACGACGGAGGAGGTGCAGCCCAATTTTAGGACTCCACCTGCAGAAAATGAGTTCTGCATTCAACCGGATTATCCGGTCTCTTTCTGACCGGAATATCCGGCCTATTGATAGATTGCGCAAAACCGGTTCTGTAATAAACTGGATTATCCGGTCACCCGTGACCCAGATATTCCGATGTAAGTCGAGTTAGGGTTTATTTGTGTGAGGCGGTTTGGGCCTGTCCAAACCGACCCAAGTTAGGGCCCATGTTGTGGCCGCAGCACCCAATCTATAAGGGGCTGGTCGAGTTAGGGTTTAGGGGAGTTCAATCGTTTAGTCAAACATACTATCTTGTGCTCCACCGTGTATCATCCCTTCGGGGACGGCGTTGCCGTGTTATCTAATATAGATTGCTGTGAGGGTTCTTGCGTTCATCAAGGATTATCGAGCTGTGGTTTGAGGTGTGGTGATCTCCATCACGTTGCTTCCTGGATTCTTCTTCAGGTGACGTTCATCGCGTTATTGGAAGATTCGTTATCGGTTGGTCTTGCGGTGAAAGATCAGGCAACAACTCTAGGATCATTGGGTTGATCCTTATCATGTGGTATCAGAGCGCCAAGTTGATCACCGCGAGTTCGTTCCATTGAGATCGGTTTGCTGGTCCAGATCGGTTTCCAGCGCAGTCCGGCCGTTTTGCAGTTTTCACTCGACGGATCGCCAGTTTCGTCGAGTTTCCGCAGACGCGCGCTGCCATGGCACAGTTTTCCGCAGTTTTTCTGCTGCGAGTCCGGGAAGGTTACGTATCGCGTGTTTCGTCGAGTTCGCACAGGTTTCCGTCAGCGCACAACCTCAAATCGGATATTCCGATTCACGGGAAACCGGATATTCCGCATCAACCGGATATTCCGGTCAGGAGTGAACCGGATATTCCGACTGATTCCAGAACTCAATTTCTTCCACGATTGTGTTGCATAGATGGGTTCTTCGACGATTGTTTGCAAGAGGGAGAGATCCGACGATGTATATCATGACTACACTACTCTCATAGTAGGTTTCGCATTGGAGTCTACCAAGATCGAGTGGATGTTGGAAGTTTCCGCGACACGCACGGAGTATCAGTCTTGGGAGAAAGACATGGACCGTGGTTTCGAGAGATGTCGTACACTCGACCGCAAGTTTGGTGGTCATACTGAATATGTTCTTGCACTTAGGCGTGTGGATGAGCAAGTGGCTAGTTGGTGGGGTGACGAGAGGTCTGCGAAAGGCATTACAGGTGGAACATCTAGTTGGAAAGAATGTAACACCCCAATTTTCTTGGACTTAGAATTGTGGTGTTAGTCTAGGATTTTCCAAAATAGCAAAAAATTTTGTTTATTTTCATTCAACTCTTGCTTGGTTGTCATAGTTGTTTTCTTAAGTTGTTAGTCTTGCTTGAAAACTTTTATTAGCACTTTTATAAAAAATTCCTCTAGTTTAAATTTTAATGACTTTGATCTTCTTGTTTGTTAAAACTTAGCCAATCTAGAGCCCTAGATTAAGCAACCCTTGTGTCATCTTTGACATGCAACTTGACACTCTTGCTTACTGAACTTCATACTTCTTGTTTGTGCTTTGCTTGCCGTCTTTAGAGCTTGTTTTAGCAAAAATCCATCTGTGTGTTTAGGGCTACTCAAAACAGTGACCAATTGATCGTTTTTCATCACTTGGGTTGTTTTTAAACTTCTTTCTTCACTCTTGTTAGCCAGCAAAGTTTTGCAACACCTCTTTGGGGTCATCCCACACTTGGGTGTGTTTAGTCCTGTGGCGCCCCGACCCGACTGCTATACAGTGATACTGTGTCCCCGGTTATCCGATACCACCAGACACACTATCAAAGCATAATAGAGAGATCAAGACTTGTGGAACAACTGGCACATCACAGACTCTACGACACAAACCATATAATTCAACTCTTATAATAGAGAAAGATAGCAAAAAGACAACCAGAGGTCACAAACCCAACATTACAACAAGCGGAAGCAAAATAGGTTGTTCTAAACAACAAGAACCAAATTATGGCCTAAGAGGCCTACAGATAAACATCCAGCGCCATCTGTTCCGGGATGTCCCAAGCTGCCACCTGGGAACCCCAGACTACTCGTCGACGTCCACAAAGAACCCACCTTCGAGGTCGGTGAAGTCCTCCTCTGAAACAAAACAAACGACGTTGAGTTCGACAAACTCGCAAGATTATATATAGAGCTTTAGCTCGATGAGGCTTTCAAGGTTTTATGGCTGTTTTGCATAAAGCTGATTTTATTTAATAAAACATAACTCAATGGCATCGACTAAACAGAGTATTTTAAAAAGGGGGTAAGAAGTGACTCTTTTCTTGATCACTTTTCTCAACATCAACCATCATCAACCACTGTACCTGTTCACCAAAGGCACCTCCCCAAATCACCCTCGAGGAAGCTCACCTTGCATTCTTGAGTGGTACCTTTAGTACCCAGTTTTTAATCATTCCGTTAAAGTTATTCTATGATCCTACCTTCACTTCCCAAGTTCGTCCATAACCGTGGACACGGCTTTTCGAAAAGATTTAACCCTGCAGGGGTGCACTGTGTTTACCTTCGCTACCGCCCGGCTCATTGCCTACGCTTAGCTCTCTTCCGGGGAAAGCCGGCTAAGTGGGAACGGTTTCAACCTTTACCTTGCTTGGGACTAACCCAGGATCATCAGTGGCGGTAGGACAAGGAGTGCCTGCAACACTCTGTCCCGCGGCCACTTATTTTCCTGACACCACCATCCTCATCTCAGTCTTGGCCACCATCACAACGCACGCGCAAATGGAAGCCCGAACTAGATGATGACCCACAAGTATAGGGGATCGCAACAGTCTTCGAGGGAAGTAAAACCCAAATTTATTGATTCGACACAAGGGGAGCCAAAGAATATTTATAAGCCTTGACAGATGATTTGTCAGTTCAGCTGCACCTGGAAGTAGACTTGCTCGACACAGTTTATCAGTAGCAACAGTTTTATGACAGTAGCAGTAGTGAAATAATAGCAGCAGTAAAATAAAGACAGCAGTAATAATTGCAGTAGACAGCAGGATTAAAATACTGTAGGCATAGGGATGGATGAACGGGCGCTGCATGGATGAGATAATTCATGAAATAGTCATACACAGGGCAATTGCAGATATATAATAATAAGGTATCCAAGTAATAATCAATCATAAGCATGTGTTCCGTATTTAGTCGTACGTGCTCGCAATGAGAAAGTTGCACAACATCTTTTGTCCTACCAGCCCGTTTGCAGCGGGGCCTCAAGGGAAACTACTGGTAATTAAGGTGCTCCTTTTAATAAAGCACCGGAGCAAAGCATTAACACTCCGTGAACACATGTGATCCTCACGTCGCAACCATCCCCTCCGGTTATCCCAATTTCTGTCACTTTGGGGCCTCGGGTTCCGGACAGTGACGTGTGTATACAACTTATAGATATGATCCAAAACAATAATTATTCTCGTGATTCAATAACATGTTCAGATCTGAGATCATGGCACTCGGGCCCTAAGTGACAAGCATTAAGCATAATAAGTTGCAACAATGACATAAAGTACTACCGATGGATACTAGGCACCAAGCCCTAACAAATCTCACAACTATTACATGAATGATCTCATCCAATCCCTACCATCCCCTCAGCCTACAGCGGGGGAATTACTCACACATGGATGGTCGATGGAGAGGTGGCGGTGATGATGATGGCGATGATCTCCTCCAATTCCCTGTCCCGGCAGGGTGCCAGAACGGAGTTTCTGATCCCCGAAATAGGGTTTTCGATGGCGGCAGAGCTCTGGAAGGTTTTTGGAAAAAGCGTCGATTCCCCCGAAGTTTTTAGGTCAGAGGATTTTAGTAGTCCGAAGGGGAGCGCTGGGGGCCACACAGGGGGGCCACACCACCCCAGGGCGCGGCAAGGGCCCACCCGCGCCCTGGGTGCGTGTGGTGCCCCTGTGCTCCGCTGGTCTTCTGGCGCGGCAATTCTGCTGAAAACAGCGTTAGTCCGTGTTAGTTGCATTCAAATCACACAAATTAGAGGAAGAACAATAGCAAAAGTGTTCAGAAAAGTGGATACGTTTTGGACGTATCACTAGAGGACCCTCGGCTAGTCCGCCACAAGTTAGTCGGTCGACGAGGGCTCCATATACCCCACCGAATGGAAGCGCCCTCATTCTTGGTTCAAGAGGTAAAGAACTCGCACCTAGGCGGCGAGAGTGAGACAAAACACCATCATACCAAAGTGGCCTCTCATCCCCACCTTTAAGCATTTAATTACCCGTCACCACAAATTCTCCACCATCATCCGAACATTTCACACCTGCTTCCAACATGAAATATCCATCGGACGGCTAAGCATTTCACTAAGCATGGCTAAGCATCAACATTGCATAGTTAAGTATTTCAGGCCAACAATACAAACCTATGGATAATAGGAGGGAAACAGGGATTGGCATCGGAACTTAATGCAACTATAGGATACTCTAATCCAATAAAATTGACATTTGGAACCGCATGCAATATTATAGTGGAGAAAATAATTGCGGAAAATAGGATAAGACATGCTCAGAGGGGGGATTACGCTTGCCTTGTTGAGCGGAGTAGTCAAACTGCTTGTCGGAGTAATGATGCTCAACTCCGAACTCGTGATCTACCGGAGAGCAAACAACACCGGAAAGCAGAAACAACAATCAACACATGGCAATTGTGCAATGCATACAGAAATGATGATATGACATTTTAATGCACCGAAATATTATACGCTATCGGACAATTTAAATGGGGTGCGACAAATAATAACTCTAACTAGATAAGGAAACACCCCATCTTTAACTTAATGACTCTCCTAGCGTCTGGAAGTGCATTACTGTTACGGTGATCAAATATACATGACAAAAATATTAAAGGTTCGTTCACAACTTTCCGGACATTTTAGTGTATCGAACACGCATTTCTCTGATGCTCCAAAGAAAATACAAGTTATTTCATTTTATTTCCTCTTTTGATTATGTCTTGGTTATCAGTTAATACAACACAGACCATTTAGTTAACCAGATTTAGAAAGAAGAAATAACAAGAAACAGTAAGATTTTTGGGACTGGACCAATTTGGAATATCCGAATTTTCCCGAATCGGAATATCCAATCAACACACGATTTTGAAATTTGGCTAAGGACTTGGAGACAACTCGCACTGGCAAGCATCGGACAATCCGAATTCTTCAAAATCGGAAAATCCAATCGTCCGGTGAGGATGGAAAATCTGCTAAGGAAGAAAACGAACTCGTACTGGAAGTAATCGGAAAATCCGGTTGGGCTTCATTCGGAAAATCCGAGCAGCGAGGATGGCGCAGCAGCGCACGGCTGCTCGCGGGCGACGGCGAACCACGGCGAGAGAGGGAGGGTGGAGGGCACGGGGAGGAGCAGCAGCTCACCAGGAACACGCATGACCAAGCGGCGAGGCGCGGGGTGGACGGAGACGGCGGGAATCGACCGCGATGACGGCGGCGGTGGTCGGGGAAAAATCGAACGGCGGCGGCGATTCACGGCCTCCGGGCTCGATTCCTCTGGTGGAGTGGTAGCCGGCGACGCGGCGGAGCTGGGGGTGGTCTTCGATGCGCTCGGGGTGTCCTCAATCACCGGCGTCGAGCTCGGCAACCATGGCGGCCATGGCGGGCTTGTCGGGGAACCGTGGGGAGAGGAAACGGGGAAACGAGGCAGCAATGCGAAGGAGGGAGCAGGTGGGCCTCGTGCGGGGCGTGCTCTCCTTGCAGGGAAAGGGCAGAGGGGGCCCGGCGCACGGCGAGCTCGAGCTGGTGCGGCTCGGCCGCCCAGCTCGGTCGCTACAGGGAAGAAGAAGGAGGTTTTTCGAAAAAACCCCTGGAACTTTTGTTCCTCTCACAGATAGGTCCTTCTTCTGTTTTAAATTAAAACCAGCACTGTATTTAATTTAATTAGAGCACTTAAACACTTTCAAAAATTATGAAATAATTTGTGTGGCCTTTTCATCTCATGTGGGAGCTCCACAAAATTTGGCGCCTCCAAATAAAATGTTTTGAACCACTTTTGTTTGGAAAGGTAGAATACGGCATTTTGCAAAATTCAAAAGTGTTGCTCCTTTAATATTTTGGAGCAAGTGCAAAATATTATTTTGGAACCCTTGAAACTTCCTTGACAATTATAAGATGTCAAGTAACTTGGTTTTGCAAGTTTGAGTGCCTTCCTTAAATTGAAATTTGTTGAAGCACATTTGGCAATTTGGTTTTTAAATGTTGCCAAACCCACAACAATTCCCTAGCGACAACACAATTCCCTAGCAACAATTCCCTAGCAACAACATGATGCATGGATGCCATGATGCAAGGAACACAAAAGTGGAAAATTTACATAGGTTTTCGGGTTCTCAAACTTCGGGCTGTTACAATTCTACCCCCCTTACAGGAATCTCGTCCGAGATTCTTAGAGTAGGAAAGAGGGAAAAGGGTTACAACGGTACTACACGACCTTCTCGCTTCAGGTGGCTTCTTTCTTGAAGAGGTTGACCGAGGGCATCATGGAGATCTTCATCGGCTTCACTTCGAGGTCACTACCAACGTACACCATCGGAAAGAAGGAAACCTCACCGGGAGGATGGATCTTGGTGAAGATACCACGACCAAGTACCTCCTAGTAGAACTTAGGATGAGACTTCAATCATCCCGTGAATTAACAGTTAGGGGACACAGTCGTTTGACGGAAGATTGGTTAGAAGTTTCCGGTTGGCAGACAACTGTTTTATCAAACGATTCAGAATATGAACTTTGCACGAGGCCTTAAATTTCTGAAGACGAATGTTAAACAAGATTTCAACATATGAAGCGGCAACTTCTACCAAACCGCTTGAGTAGAACTTTCCTCACGGAGGAGCATTTCAGATCACGGAAGAAGGATCATGAGGATGGACCGGGAGAACTTTAGAACTCCGGGAACGTTAGTATCGAGAACACTTCTTGATTTTCTAGACATCGGGTCAAGCTTCTTGAAGATCACCAACTATCGTTTCTGATTGGGATTTAGATCTGGTCAGGTGTAGAGATACTTCAGACTCCACATAAAGGAATAGGGAATCTTTGCAAAGCATACCGTCGGATTACAGTTGCTAGAACCCCAAGAGTTGGACTACAAGGTCAAACTCCAAAGGAGGGACTCGATGGCGGAACTCGCGTATTAGCAACTTGTCAGCGGGCATCAACACCTACTTGAATTACTTGCGACAATACACCATTGAGTCTCTGTTGGGGAAACACCAACGAAGATGAAAGAAGTTCTCAAACTTCCTCTCTTTCTGGAACAATTCACTCAGTGGCTTGGATGCATAGATGAAATTCTCAAGGAAAGGAGGTGACAACATACCATTCCGAGAATATTCTACACATGCATGATCGAGTTGAAAGGATTCCAAGGAAACCAGGCAATTCACCCAGATCCACGGCGACATCTTTCGGCAATTGCACGTAAACCAGGGAGAGTCACTTCTAACTTCCAGAACACATACCTTGTGACGACACAAAGTTAGTGCTAACAATTTTCCAATGCTAACGCGCAATATCCAATATGAATCTCCTCAAACATGGAGAAGATAAGAAGGTAGTTGATGGGCTCAACCACAAACTTATCCAGATACTCCAAGACGGTAGACTCATATTTCAACAGAACGAGGCATAAGTATTGGTCAGACTAACACATTCAGGTAGGTTGGTCTGAGTTTGATTTGACGATAGCCCAATTCAAATCAAAAGATTTGGAGGTTAGCATTTCCACAAAGGAAATACCACCTTCCTTCGACACTTAAAACTAGACATCCCATTGAGAAGGAACTATATCGGGATAGAGCTCTTGTCTTTCAACTCTTCCAAGCTGTTTAAGCTCAACCGAATAATTCTGGACATCCAGCAAGATTTTCTTGGAGAAGGAAGTTGTTCAGAGAACCAGCTTACTCATAAGCTCAACATCACGGTCAGGTGACAACCTGGCGATACTTCTGGAAAGACCCCAAGAATATCACGATCCACATATAGGATATCACGACATACCGGTGGATCTTGAGTTCAAGAGAGGATCATGCCTTTCAAGGCACAACGAGGTGGTCTTGGGAGCTTCGGCACGAACCTAGCTCTTTGACCATGGAAGTGCACCAGAGAAAATGAACTTGGGAACACAGCCAAATTCATTTTATTGATTGGCTAACCATTCATGCTAGGAAGGACAATGAATGTCCTTGGATTTCGGCGCAGTAAGAACTGCTGAGGATATCCGATAGTTACATTACTACTCACATCTCATCATTCTGGAGTAACAAGTCACTCGGAGAACGTAGAGTAACAAAGTGTAAGAGCATCACTTCATCAAGAGGATCATGATACTTAGCTCGATACCCTGATATCAAAGAGTGTGACACTCTAAGGTGGAACAGAACAAAAGCTAGACAAGGCCCTTCTTCTGCAGATTACAATACTTTAACCTGGTCCGAGGAGTGGACAAGGTACTAGAGTTATTTCTCCAAACAAGACGAAGGGGAAAACCTTGACGGACCACAAGAGTAACTTGCATCGGAACATACCAACGCACGATAAAACTTTACTGTCCACTGACAGACAGAGGTTGGAAGCAGATCAGAGTAACAAACATGCTCAGGAGAATCCCAAGATGTTGCAGATGCACCGGTTATTACTCAGTTGTGATAACCATGCCCCAAAAGGGAGAGATGCAGCAGAGTCAAACAAAACTGTAGTAAGATTGTTGTTGATTCGTAGCTCACCCATAAGGACGCCGGAATCTTCTTCAGCTTCTTCAGCAGAGACGTGGTTCAGGCGACGACGCACAATAGGTCCAGCCTTGCCAGCTGGCGGGGCGGGGGCGCGTGCAGGAGTTCCCGTGAGAGGTGCCTTCTGAGGGCACTCCCTGGAGTAGTGGCCAGCCTGACCACAGGTGTAGCAGGTGAATCTAGGTGGAGCAGGTAGCGGAGGACGATACCCACTTCCGCTCGACCCAAAGGTTGAAGTAGTGGGGCGCGTGGTGGCGTGCTGAGCAATCTTCTCTTGGGCATCCTTTACTGCGTCTACTATGAACTCCATAGAACAATTAGCCGGAAAATGATCATTTCCTTCGCATAGGTAGCAAGTGGCGCTAGCGGTTGGGCACTTGCCAAGTGGATGCTTGTTGAAACAATGCGGGCAACTACCGGGGCATTGACTCGCCTGATGTCCACCCCTTCTGCACTGACTACATGCCTTTCCTTGTGGTGGTCCCCACTTTCTGGGGGTACTTAAGGGGGCACTTCCAGGATGGATGTCCGCGCTCCTTACAAGTGTAGCACCTGCGTTTGTCTATAGCTTTCTTGGGCAAAACTTAAGATGTATGGGATTTTTCCCGATCAAAGGGTGTCGAGTGGGTCCCTGGGGTGGCTTCGATTTGATGGAGCAGAGGACGTTGTGCCATTCTGTAGATTTGACAAGGACACAGTTAGTATCCACCTCGGTATGGTTGAGACATTAGCATTAGCGTACTCAAGTACTCAGACTAGGGACGATAATACTTTGTGCAACAACGAACAAAGAACCAACAAGATGGGACTTGGGTCAAAGATCAGCATCATGTACTACTAGCGTGGGATTCAAATATTTAAGAAACCACGTGATTCACACACTCTAGTTGGCACAATCCGGGACCTTATGTTCAAGTCCTTGGGTTAAAACCCAACAATACTGAGGATGATTTTAGTTTGCAACGCAGCGGGAGCAACTGAACACAAAACACTAAAGGTCACAACCCAACCCCGTTTTACTAAACCTTTGAAGTAACAGACGAGGAGTAAAACTTTTAACTCAAATCGAGGTAAGATTGCTCCGAGAGTAGAGGGTAACCAGATAAGGAGTAAAAAGAATCCTAAGATGGTTTTCACAACTCATTTTTAGGTTAAAAATATTTTCACAAACACTAGACTCAACGTCGACCAGTGGAAGGGTTTCCTACAGGCAGTACGGCTCTGATACCAACTTGTGGCGCCCCGACCCGACTGTTATACAATGATACTGTGTGGAACAACTGGCACATCACAGACTCTACGACACAAACCATATAATTCAACTCTTATAATAGAGAAAGATAGCAAAAAGACAACCGGAGGTCACAGACCCAACATTACAACAAGCGGAAGCAAAATAGGTTGTTCTAAACAACAAGAACCAAATTATGGCCTAAGAGGCCTACAGATAAACATCCAGCGCCAGCTGTTCCGGGATGTCCCAAGCTGCCACCTGGGAACCCCAGACTACTCGTCGACGTCCACAAAGAACCCACCTTCGAGGTCGGTGAAGTCCTCCTCTGAAACAAAACAAACGACGTTGAGTTCGACGAACTCACAAGATTATATATAGAGCTTTAGCTCGATGAGGCTTTCAAGGTTTTATGGCCGTTTTGCATAAATCTGATTTTATTTAATAAAACATAACTCAATGGCATCGACTAAACAGAGTATTTTAAAAAGGGGGTAAGAAGTGACTCTTTTCTTGATCACTTTTCTCAACATCAACCATCATCAACAACTGTACCTGTTCACCAAAGGCACCTCCCCGAATCACCCTCGAGGAAGCTCACCTTGCATTCTTGAGTGGTACCTTTAGTACCCAGTTTTTAATCATTCCGTTAAAGTTATTCTCTTATCCTACCTTCACTTCCCAAGTTCGTCCATAACCGTGGACACGGCTTTTCAAAAAGATTTAACCCTGCAGGGGTGCACTGTGTTTACCTTCGGTACCGCCCGGCTCATTGCCTACGCTTAGCTCTCTTCCGGGGAAAGCCGGCTGAGTGGGAACGGTTACAACCTTTACCTTGCTTGGGACTAACCCAGGATCATCAGTGGCGGTAGGACAAGGAGTGCCTGCAACACTCTGTCCCGCGGCCACTTATTTTCCTGACACCACCATCCTCATCTCAGTCTTGGCCACCATCACAACGCACGCGCAAATGGAAGCCCGAACTAGAGGACCCTCGGCTAGTCCGCCACAAGTTAGTCGGTCGACGAGGCCTCCATATACCCCACCGAATGGAAGCGCGCTCATTCTTGGTTCAAGAGGTAAAGAACTCGCACCTAGGCGGCGAGAGTGAGACAAAACACCACCATACCAAAGTGGCCTCTCATCCCCACCTTTAAGCATTTTATTACCCGTCACCACAAATTCTCCACCATCATCCGAACATTTCACACCTGCTTCCAACATGAAATATCCATCGGACGGCTAAGCATTTCACTAAGCATGGCTAAGCATCAACATTGCATAGTTAAGTATTTCAGGCCAACAATACAAACCTATGGATAATAGGAGGGAAACAGGGATTGGCATCGGAACTTAATGCAACTATAGGATACTCTAATCCAATAAAATTGATATTTGGAACCGCATGCAATATTATAGTGGAGAAAATAATTGCGGAAAATAGGATAAGACATGCTCAGAGGGGCGATTACGCTTGCCTTGTTGAGCGGAGTAGTCAAACTGCTCGTCGGAGTAATGATGCTCAACTCCAAACTCGTGATCTACCGGAGAGCAAACAACACCGGAAAGCAGAAACAACAATCAACACATGGCAATTGTGCAATGCATACAGAAATGATGATATGACATTTTAATGCACCGAAATATTATACGCTATCGGACAATTTAAATGGGGTGCGACAAATAATAACTCTAACTAGATAAGGAAACACCCCATCTTTAACTTAATGACTCTCCTAGCGTCTGGAAGTGCATTACTGTTACGGTGATCAAATATGCATGACAAAAATATTAAAGGTTCGTTCACAACTTTCCAGACATTTTAGTGTATCGACCACGCATTTCTCTGATGCTCCAAAGAAAATACAAGTTATTTCATTTTATTTCCTCTTTTGATTATGTCCTGGTTATCAGTTAATACAACACAGACCATTTAGTTAACCAGATCTATTATATAATTAAAACACAGGATAACCAATGGTTCAGATTAGCTTGGCGTAATCAAACAAAGAACAACGGCCAAGATTTGCTTGGGCGAGACAGTCCGAGTTGGAAATAAAGAACCATCGTGATTCTGTCCTGCATGCATACGATTGGTTTCAGCTTCCATGAATTAACAAAACCTAAGGGCCAGCCTCATCTTCACGTCGGCGCACGCCGCTAAATCAACGCTATCACGGTTTCTGGCAGCGCTGGTCTAGAGCACTTCGTCGCTCCGGCCGCCGTTCATCACCTACCATCCAATCAGATCATTATTCCTGATGTTGCTTGGATGTTGGCGACTGCCTCCGTGGCGACTGGCGAAATGCCGTAATACACTTTCTTTCTTCCTCATCTTTTCCAATCCCTTGATCTCTCCTCCAATCTTCCTCCCGCTGTTTCATCTTTCCTGTTTGCCTCGGTTGATTCTCTTCCTTCCTTAACCCATCTATCCCTCCTTGATCTGTTCCCCCGTTAGTTAATCCTTTTCCCCTTCTAAGCCAAGACCAAAATCTCCAAATTAGTTAGCCTCAATCCGCAAATTTTCGGATCAGTATAATCCTCCTGCCGCCGGTGAATCTCGTCGCCGGCTCCTTGCCCCCATTCCCCGTCTCTTGCACCTCACCACGCTCTCTCTCTCTCGCTGGTATCTCAAATCCCTGTGTAAGCTCATCTCAGATTCTTCCTGATCCTGTTTTTCCCAAGCAAAATCGAAGTTGGGTGTTGCCCTGGCTGGTGCCACAGCTAAAGTCGACCCAGTCCATTGACGAGCAAGTTCTGTCTGCAAGAGAAGTATTGCTGTAGGAAGCAGGATCAATGAAGATTGCGGCATGGAACGGACGGGGACTCGGAAATCGATCGGCAGTTCGTGGGATTTAGGATGTCAAGAAGCGTGAGGATCCAGATGTATTGTTTATCTCTGAAACAAAGCTTGATGAACAGCGTATGCAAAAATTCCGATGGTTGCTAGGTATGCCGAATATGGTTGTTTTCAATTGTGATGGAAAGAGTGGTGGTCTAGCTCTATTGTGGAAGCGCGATGTGATAATCTCAGTGCGCGACGTTAAGCGCCTATATATCGATGCTGATATTTCTGATGGTGATGTGTTGTGGAGGTTCACTGGTGTGTATGGAGATCCAGACAATAAGGATTTAACATGGACAACTCTTCGAAATCTTAAACAGCAAGGTTCAGGCCCCTGGCTTTGTATGGGCGATTTTAATGAAATATTATTCCAACATGAGAAGGCTGGTGGTACTCCAAAACCTCAAGCCCAAATGGATCGATTTCGTGAAGCTCTTGAGTTTTGTGAGTTAACTGATCTTGGATTCATGGGAGATATCTTTACCTGGCGGAACCATAGTCATCGCCATGATCGGTATGTTAAAGAGCGCCTTGACCGAGCAGTCGCAAATATTGAATGGCGTTCTATCTATCCTGCTGTAAAGATCATTAACGGTGAACCCCGACATTCAGATCACCGTCCAGTGATTCTCGACACCAGTTGTATGCCGGCACATGACTCTATCTTTGATCACACATTTCATTTTGAGGCCTCATGGCTTCAGGAGGATGGCTGTGCACAGCTTGTGCAGGAGGTGTGGAATGATTCATCGCATGGTTCTGGGTCAACAGTAGATAAAATTAAGCATCTTGCTGCGAAACTTCAAGACTGGAACCATAACGTCTTGGGTGATCTTGAGAAGCGCATCAAGAAAACAAAGAAGGACTTAAATCGCTGCCTCAAAGATACAATTTCTGAGGAGTCGGTCCACCGTGAGCATGTTTTAAGATTTAAACTAGAACGTCTGGAGGATCAACGAGACATCTACTGGAGACAACGTGCTCATGTTGATTGGTTGAAGCATGGTGACCGGAACACCCGTTTTTTTCATAGTTGTTGCTCCGAGAGAAAGAAAAAGAACAAGATTACAAATCTGAAGAATGAAAATGGTAATATTATCGAGGGACAGGATGGGCTGAAACAACATATTCATGATTATTATAAGTCACTCTTCACGGCTCAACCATCAGCTAATATTTCTGATCTCTTAGAGCATGTGCAGCCACGGGTCACGAAGTATATGAATGAGTCCCTTTGCTCACCTTTTACTGAAGATGAAGTCTTTGAGGCTCTGCAGAACATTGGTGACCTGAAGGCACCAGGACCTGACGGTATGCCAGCTATTTTCTACAAAAGATTTTGGGAGGTGGTTGGTGAGAATGTCAAGACTGAGGTGCTGCAAGTTTTAAATGGTGGTCCGTTGCCGGCAGATTGGAATAACACAAATGTGGTTTTAATCCCTAAAATTAAGAACCCACAGTATGTCAAAGATTTGAGACCAATTAGTCTCTGCAATGTCATCTACAAAATAGTCTCCAAGGTCCTCACAAATCGACTTAGGATGTTTATTGGAGATATAATTTCTCAGAACCAGAGTGCTTTTATTCCAGGCCGGCTTATCACTGACAATGTGTTGGTTGCTTATGAGATGACACATTTTATAAAACACAAACGAAGTGGAGATGGTTATATGGCAGTCAAGCTGGACATGAGTAGAGCATATGACAGAGTGGAATGGAACTTTCTAGAAGCAATGCTATTCAAGCTTGGGTTCCAATCTAGCTGGGTGGCTCTCATAATGAAATGTGTCCGATCCGTGAGCTACAGGATTAAGGTTAATGGTGAGCTTACCGATGTCATTAACCCACAACGTGGACTCAGACAGGGCGATCCTTTATCCCCTTATCTATTCTTGATTGTTGCTGAAGGATTTTCATCACTCCTCCACATTGCCAACCAACAAGGACTTATCGAGGGTATCAAAATCTGCCCCACTGCGCCAAGTGTCTCACACCTCCTCTTTGCTGATGATTCATTGCTGCTGCTCAAGGCGGACTGTGACAATGCCACGGAGTTGCAGCGCATCTTAAACCTATATGAAACTTCTTCGGGTCAACTGATCAACAAAGAGAAAAGCACTGCCCTGTTCAGTCCAAACTGCAGCGCTCTTCGGAAATCTGAAATTCTCGAGTGCCTTAACATGAAAAAGGAAGGAGCTAATGAGAAATATCTTGGCCTTCCTGTATATATTGGAAGGGCGAAAAAAAGAATTTTCCAATACTTAAAGGGTAAGATTTGGGCAAAGATCCAAGGATGGAAAGAAAAATTCCTATCAAAGGCTGGGAAGGAAATTCTTATCAAGGCAGTGGCGCAGGCAATCCCCACCTATGCCATGTCTTGTTTTGACTTGACTAAAGAGTTGTGTGATGAGATATCTGCAATGATTTGCAAATTTTGGTGGAGTCAGATGGATAAAGAAAACAAGTTGCATTGGCTTTCCTGGGAGAAATTATCAAAACCTAAAAAAGAAGGGGGATTAGGCTTCAGAGATCTATACTCCTTCAATATAGCAATGCTAGCAAAACAAGCATGGAGAATTGTTATTAATCCAGATTCTCTGTGTGCAAAATTGCTTCAAGCTAGGTACTTCCCGACAGGTGATTTTCTCAATGCCTCGCCAACTAAAGGAATATCATACACATGGCGTAGTATTCTAAAAGGTCGTGACCTTATCAAAAAAGGATTAATTTGGCGTGTGGGTGATGGTCTTAGCATCAACATTTGGGAGGACCCTTGGATACCAAGAGGTGTTACTAGAAGACCGACTACACACCGTGACCGTCATCAATTATTACAGCAAGTTTCTGATCTTATTTCCCCTGTCACTGGACAATGGGACCACGATCTGGTGAGGCAAACCTTCAATGTCGATGATGCAGTACAGATCCTTGCCATCCCAATCCAAGAAGGATTTGATGATTTTCCAGCTTGGCATCCTGACCCGAAGGGTGTCTTCTCTGTCAGGTCGGCATACAAGCTCAGGCTGAAGTTGTTGGATGTTGCTGCAGGTGAAACGACCTCATCTACTGTAGCAGATCCGACAATAAGGGCGCCAACCACATGGCAAAAGATATGGAGCCTGAATACCCCCAGGAAAATCAACATGTTCCTTTGGCGATTGGGACATAATAGCCTGCCCGTCAAGATGAACCTGAAATGTAGAGGTCTAGACCTTGAAACCCTCTGTCCTTTGTGCCAGCGACTTGATGAGGATTGCGGCCACATCTTTATTAAATGTAAGTTTGCCAAATCAGTTTGGCGCGAAGTAAACCTGGAGTATGTCCGTGGACTATTGCTGGAATGCGCAAATGCATCGCAAACACTTGAAGCTTTACTGAATCTGGATGAGAACACCTGCTTACTCGCGGTCACAATTCTCTGGAAGATCTGGGATGTGCGAAATTCAGTAAATGCTGGAGACCGTCCTCCTGTTCCGGCTGCCGTCGCCACATCCGCGGTCCAATATACTTCCGAGTTTAATACCTATTTGTGCAAATCTACTGCTATTCCTGCTCCTGTTCCTGCCACTGATCGTTGGATGAAACCACCCGAAGATTACTTGAAAATCAATATTGATGGCTCTTTTTGCAGGGAAACAGGCACGGGTGGCTGGGGCTTCTGTATTAGAGACAGTGACGGGGATGTATGTGCTGCAGGCATGGGCCAACTTCCCCATGTTGCTGATGCTCTTCAAGCTGAAGCAACGGCATGTTTGAAGGCCATTGAGTTTGCAGCTCGGCTTGGCATAGGAAGAATAATCATAGAAACTGATTCAACTTTGTTGAAGTCAGCTCTTCAATCCAGTGAGTTTGATTCAGCTCGTCATGGAGTTCTCTTCCGAGAGGCAAAATTCCTGTTACTTACAAGCTTTGTAGATTACAACATTGTGTACTGTAAGCGTGTTTGCAATGTAGTGGCTCATGTCTTAGCTGCTAATGGTGCTAGGCTAGTCCCAGGTGGAGTTATGCTATGGCATGATCATGTACCAGACTTTGTATCTCAATTAGTTGTCAGCGATCTTGCTGCAACAGATCAATAAAGACCATAGTTCCCTGTCAAAAAAAAAAAAGAAAAAAAAAAAAAAACGTGATGTTAGCTTTGGCCTGATCTATAGATGCAATCCGCGACTTTCCGGCGAGTCTGACCCACGTAGCACAGCTCCTCGGTCGGCGACACGCGCACGTACCAAGCTAAACAAGCAGACAAGCCCCTCAATGGATCGATCTGTTGCTAGCTATAGCTAGCTGCACATACACGTGAGATCTCACCATGGTCTTCCCATTGTGGATTTTGCAGCAAGTAGATTATTACGTTCAAAATTGTGTTTGTCTCTTCTATTCCAGATGAGTGATCAACTTCCTGCGTCGTCGACCCCTCGCTCTCGCGTCATATGGGCATGATATGTTGCAGTAGCTCCTCAGCTGCCAGGATACAAGGTCAGCGGACAATGAGTGCTTCGTGAAGCCTGCTAGAAGCGTACAACACAGTCTCAGGTTTGGTTGTTTCTCCCATCTCATCATTGCATAAGAAATCAAAATTTCCGTTTTTATCTAGGGCTAGATGAAATTGATGATTATAAGTGACCACACATGTTGTACGTAATTGCTCTACTGTATATATCACTTCAGATTATTTAAGCCGGAAAGTTCTTTGCACATGGAAAATCTGAATATTACTTCGTAGGCATCGTCATGTGATCGTTGGTATTTATTTAGAAGACCACATTTAGGATTATGTATGGTGATTCCTAAAGGGCCTCATGGTTGTTGTTTCTAGCCAAATGAAATTGAGAATCAAGGTGATTATCCTAATTATTATGGTTGAACAAGAAGGAATATCTTATCAGCTGATCAAATATATTATTCAGTTTATTACACAATTAAGGTAATGATTTTTATTGTAAATTTTTACCGACCCTAGAACATATGGTGGTTTCAATGAAATTTGAGGTTTCAGGACCATATTGATCAAAACCTTGATTTTGGCAGCCTCGGGCATCAGGATGGGCAAGATTGTTGTCACATTTGTGGATTTGTTTGCAGCACAATTAATATTGTCGCGAGGAGCAACCATGAAAATTGATGGTCTTATAATAATAGGTAAGAAGTTGTATTTGTAACATCTTTTTTCTATTGCACATGCGACTGGTGAGGTTATTGAGGTGCACAATTGCTCTTCTCTCTTAGTCACATACAAAAAGTTCATCACGTCAAGTTTGATAATGTTAAACAAGGAGTTGTGGCATTTGGAGCCACTAATTAAATTGGGTTACGCATACACAACTGCGTACAAGTTACAACGTCATATATGAATGGTATTCTTAGCTAAGTATCAGTCCAAAGTAATGACTAGATTGACGTACACCATGGCGATCTTACTAAACGATACAATAAAGAATTAAACGAGCAGCTCAAGTAAGTTTCTTTTTGCTGTACAACACGCAGGCTCAAGTATGCAGCTATATATTAGAGACTTTCCTGGCCTCCTGGGGCATACGTACGCACAATGGCATCTGGTTTAGACAATTGGCCTTCTGTGAGAAACATCGACGCTGAATTTGTCATTAAAATTGATGGGGGGTGTGATAGATAACATAGATACACAGCGGAAGAGAAAACACTGAGATAAAAAACGTTGCCTCTACATGGCTAGAAAATATCTCAAGGTCATTGGTCTTGACTTGCTATTCTGACTGTTTAGGACTGCATAGTAAGGTACTCATTCCATTGTTCTCTATTTTTTTAGGGAATTTATCTTGATGATGCATTCTGGAATGAGGCGAATGCTGTTTTTGAGGAGTGTAATGCTCAGATGCTGCCAAAAACCATGACGAGGAGCTGAACGAAATGGAGGAAGAGGATAGCTTGGAGTTGTCGTATGGTGATGGTTCCTTTCTGCCAGCTATTTCCATCGCAGATGACGGCGTCAAGGTGTGCTAATATCCGTGGGGTATGTCGTTTTTTTTTCTTTTATTGATATATGGGGAAGAAACTTGGGAAAATTCCACAAAGTGCTTATTGTACTGTTAGGTTGGGCCGTTGGGGAAACCCGGTTCCTTCAAATTGGAGAGCACGTGTAATTTCTTTCAACTCATGCTTTCCCCTACCGAAAACTAAGAAACTAAAGAAAATAGTCGATTTTTTCCTACCAACAATCTAACAATATGATTTATAGATAAACATTTAGCAAAATGCTGATTTAAGGGCCAAGACGTATACTTTAGGTACAACTAACTCTTTGTATAAATTAATTGCATACTAATTCTATTAGAGCGACATATTAGATCAGTTAACAATTAGTGTAAGGGTCACACAGAAGAAAATGGAATATATAGATGTACTTTTTGAATCTAGCCGTGCAAATGCGCGGGCCAACCAGATGTTCGACAACCACAAGTTGTATTATCTTTTTGCGGGTGGTACGCAAGAAGTTGTAGATTCACGTGGAGTAGGGAAAGTAATTATTTCCAGGTAAGAAGTCGACACATGAACTAACAGGAAAAGAAGCACCAGAATTGATTACGTGAGACTATCCATCAGTTATTCGTGTACAAGAAGAAGACATCACATTCGACAACGCCTAGGAATAGTATGCACTTGCAGCATTGTGCGATAGGAGGTATAGTTTGCATCATGCTTTACTATTTCAATTTGCATCTAGCCATTTAATAATTGTCAGTTGTGTGCAATTCTCACTACAGAGCTGATCCAAATTGTATTTTCTTTTGCTAATATATCAACTGCAGATCTGTGATTTGAAGGGTTCAAACAAATCCACGGTGGTATATGCCACAATTGCGAGAACATATAGGAAAAGTTATGTCACGAGTACTAGCCCGTCCAGCATGTGAACTAACGATGCCTGAGCAAGGATGGCGCGTCAGAGTACATACTGATCTGTTCCAGGTATAATTTGCATCCTGCTTATGATTTTGGTTTGCCTCAGACATCTAATAATTGACCAGTTAGACATTTAGTTCTCACTACAAAGCTAATTTAAATTGTATTGATTATTGCTAATATAGCTACTGTAGCTTTACGTTTTGAAGGGTTCAAACAAATATGCAATTGTATATGACACGGTAGCGAGAATGAATAAGGAAAGGTATATCATGATATCTGCTTTATCATATAGTTCTCAGGTTTCTGTTTGTATAACCCGGTATTGCTGATTTAGGTATATGTTTAATGAACCGATACTATTTTTGTATATTCAGTTCATATCACTCTAATGGACCTAGGGTCATAGATTTGAACTCTCAGATTCCTCGACTTATTCACATGTGTTTTTGGGAAATCATGTTCACGCGAGAAATCAAACTCAAAAATTTAATAATACACTCGAATTATATGAATTTTTCTTTGATCAACTACAGAAGCTTTGTAAACATTAAATTGCATCCTGATAAACATGTATTCATTGGTTGTTTCCTGAAAACCAGTGAGCTCTTAGTTTACAGGGTTCGTCCTCCTTAGTAATTTGGTATAGCATTTGGCATTACATTTATTTTGCTCTACGGCTTCGTTTTTTTCAGATACATTTAGCTGAACTCCCATTTACGTATTAGGATTTGTCAGCGTGTGACTGCAGTATGAAGGACAAACGAATGTGCTATATATCCTATCCAAGCAGTGCAAGAATGATCGAAATTATATCTCTGCAAGTATAATTGATGCCTTATTTTACTACGTAGACTTATTTTGTTCTATGCAGGGGGTCGTCGGTAATGACTTCTGTGTACAAAAGATAATCATTCAGAATTCATGGAAATATAACTTTTAACCATGAAAATTTTAGGCACTGAGTACTTTCATTTTTTCTTAATTTTTTTACTGACTTTTTATGCGTCAGTGTTAATATATGTACAGTTGGCGAATTAGATTGGCAAAACATCTTTAAATAGGGTTCCAATTCATGTAAGCTGCATCATATAACTCGATTCTCATTTTATGCACCATATCATATATTTTGAGTTCTAAAAATAACAGCCAACGATCTAATATTTTCCATGCATGCTTAATGATAAGACAGAAAATTATGACTGTCATTCAGAAATTACAACCTTCTTTCAAATATAACAATTATTTTAATTTCGCTAATATTCAAAACATGAAATCTGTAAATATTCTCAGGCTCAAAAGGAACTTATAGGAAATTAACTACACAGAGTGCAGTATCGATTGTGCTTATCACACTGCCCCAGCTCTTAGGGACATAGGACTATCGGCCAATGTAAGCTAGAGTCGATACTTGAATTGGCAGGTATTACTACTCATCTAAATACTATGTATTTCAAAGCTTGACATTATATGATACTTCTATGCACTTAAGAGAGCTAGAGGCGTATGCTACAACTATTTTGAATATGCGCGAGAGTCACGTAGATTTAATTTTCTTTTATAAAAATCAATAGTAGACACAACTCTGGGTCATTACGAATTAAGAATTAACAAGCATCGATGAATAGAATAAGTGGTTTATATACAAGACAATGATGTTTAGATCTAATTCTTAGTCGGGATTTCTCAACTAAGTATTTTTGTTTAAGGATACACCACGAAGAGAAGAGAAGTTGACCAAAGAGGGAAAATATGATGATTTCCAGGAAAGTCTGTATATGTTGTAGCATCCATCTTTTACCGTCGCATAATATTGCATGAAAAGTAAACTTTATTATAAAGTGTTTGTTCCTCGGAACTTCGAAATTTTAGTCAATTTATATGTATATTTACTGGTGATTTTAAAAGTTATAGTTGAGCGTGAGGTCATGGTTAGAAGAGCATATATTTCTGAAGATAAAATTCACAAGAAATCTAGCCGCGCAAATGCGCGGGCCACCCAGCTAGTTTAGAAAGAAGAAATAACAAGAAACAGTAAGATTTTTGGGACTGGACCAATTCGGAATATCCGAATTTTCCCGAATCGGAATATCCGATCAACACACGATTTTGAAATTTGGCTAAGGACTTGGAGACAACTCACACTGGCAAGCATCGGACAATCCGAATTCTTCAAAATCGGAAAATCCGATCGTCCGGTGAGGATGGAAAATCTGCTAAGGAAGAAAACGAACTCGTACTGGAAGTAATCGGAAAATCCGGTTGGGCTTCATTCGGAAAATCCGAGCAGCGAGGATGGCGCAGCAGCGCACGGCTGCTCGCGGGCGACGGCGAACCACGGCGAGAGAGGGAGGGTGGAGGGCACGGGGAGGAGCAGCAGCTCACCAGGAACACGCACGACCAAGCGGCTAGGCGCGGGGTGGACGGAGACGGCGGGAATCGACCGCGACGACGGCGGCGGTGGTCGGGGAAAAATCGAACGGCGGCGGCGATTCACGGCCTCCGGGCTCGATTCCTCTGGTGGAGTGGTAGCCGGCGATGCGGCGGAGCTGGGGGTGGTCTTCGATGCGCTCGGGGTGTCCTCAATCACCGGCGTCGAGCTCGGCAACCATGGCGGCCATGGCGGGCTAGGTCGGGGAACCGTGGGGAGAGGAAACGGGGAAACGAGGCAGCAATGCGAAGGAGGGAGCAGGTGGGCCTCGTGCGGGGCGTGCTCTCCTTGCAGGGAGAGGGCAGAGGGGGCCCGGCGCACGGCGAGCTCGAGCTGGTGCGGCTCGGCCGCCCAGCTCGGTCGCTACAGGGAAGAAGAAGGATGTTTTTCAAAAACCCCCTGGAACTTTTGTTCCTCTCACAGATAGGTCCTTCTTCAGTTTTAAATTAAAACCTTTTAAAACCAGCACTGTATTTGATTTAATTAGAGCACTTAAACACTTTCAAAAATTATGAAATAATTTGTGTGGCCTTTTCATCTCATGTGGGAGCTCCACAAAATTTGGCGCCTCCAAATAAAATGTTTTGAACCACTTTTGTTTGGAAAGGTAGAATGCGACATTTTGCAAAATTCAAAAGTGTTGCTCCTTTAATATTTTGGAGCAAGTGCAAAATATTATTTTGGAACCCTTGAAACTTCCTTGACAATTATAAGATGTCAAGTAACTTGGTTTTGCAAGTTTGAGTGCCTTCCTTAAATTGAAATTTGTTGAAGCACATTTGGCAATTTGGTTTTTAAATGTTGCCAAACCCACAACAATTCCCTAGCGACAACACAATTCCCTAGCAACAATTCCCTAGCAACAACATGATGCATGGATGCCATGATGCAAGGAACACAAAAGTGGAAAATTTACACAGGTTTTCGGGTTCTCAAACTTCGGGCTGTTACAAGTCCTTGTGTTGTTTTAGTTAGACTTGATTAGTAATGTTAGTATAACTTTTAGTGTTAGACTTTTAACCCTAAAACCTAACTAACTCGACCCCTCTCTCACCACTCTCCTAGTCAGCGTGACCCCACAAGTCAGCCCCCCATCTCCCTCTCCACCACTCCTCTTCTCTCTTTTTCTTCCTTGCCCAATGGGTGATCACTCCCCCTTCTCCTCACTGGCCAGCACACCTCACCCGACCCCCTGGCCCCTGCCCGCTCCTCCACTGCCCCTGCAGGCCTCTGCTCGTGCCCCACGTCACCCCAACCCTTCCCCTTGTTCGAAAACCCTAAATCGGACCCGAGCCCTTACCTCACTCCCTCGCCCACCCCACTGCTCATTTCCACTCTCCCAAGGCGCTCACACCTCCCCACTCCTTCCCCACGAAGCCACACCCGAGCTCAAGCCCTCTGCTGCCCAAGAGACGAAGGTTTCGTCTCCGCAACCGCCAGCTTCGGGCGACGTTTGCCAGTGCCTCACCCCTTCATTCTTCGCCATTGTTGGCCCACCGAGTTCCCCTCTGCGTTACCTAACCCCTCCCCCTTTTCTCCTTTGCCCAGAGCCGCCGTGAACGCCGCGTCGTCGTCGACCCGAGGAAGATCGCCGCCGTCGCCGCCATGGATGCCGGCCCTCTCCGTTGAAGCAGTCCATGCCCGAGCCACTCCCTCGACCCCCTCCGCCATCCGCAGCCCTCCCCAGCCGCATGCAGAGCCCCTAGGTGAACCCCTCGCCGTCGCCGTTCTTCTCTGCCCGTGGCCGCCGTCGTGCGCGTCGCGCTGGAGAAGACGACTGTGAGCCGTTGATCACGGGATCAACGGCCCATTTCAAATCCGCCCCGCGGGCCGCTCCCGCCGCTGTGCAGATGGGCCGGCCCATCTTGCCTGCGCGCCAGATCCAGGCTGGGCTCGGCTAGATCTGGCCCAGGCGCGGCCCAGTTTTCCTTTTTTTAGCTAGCTGTAGTTTTATCTTTTTCTGTTTCTGTTAATTAGGGTGTTTAGATTAAATCTTTGGTTGTAGATCTGCACATGCATGTTAGTTCGGAGTAATTTTAGTGGCTTCTGTGATGTTTTCCTAAACATGCAGAACTTGTTTGGTATAAAAATGATTAATATTTTGTGCTGCATTTTAGATCTAGTAGAAACCTTGTGTTTCACCCTTTTTAAGATATCTTGAGCTAGAAGTGTCCAAATGGAGCAAATCCAATTGGTACAGAAATATAAAATTCATATCTTTCTGTAGAGTCCAGTCTTGCATGCAGGAGATTCCTATAACAGGAGTTGTGTCCATGTTTGTGTTGAGACCAGAAGCACTTGTAGGATTTTTAGCTTCCATTTGGTGGTAGCTTTTGATGCAAATCCAATTCCTATAGTTTAGTATGACCCATAGCAGCGCTGTGTTAAAAGGGTTTGATTTTAGAAGCATTATTTTAGGACTGGTGGATTATTCCCCAAAACAGCAACTTTGTTGCTAATGAAAGTCCACTTTGATTGTTTATCTTTGATTGTTTGTGTTTAGGTTTGTCTTAAGCTTTCTATACAGAGAGTGGTTGTGAGTTGAAATGCTTGTTTAATTGTTTGATTACTTTAGATTGTTGTCAACCCGTTTCTTAGAATTGACGGTAGATGCGTTTAACTTTTTGGTACCGTAGCACCGCAAGAGGAGGAACAGTACGTGGAAGCTGAGCAGGTCTACGAAGAAGAACAAGACCAGGGTCACTTTGCTGAGCAAGGCAAGCCACCTCAACACCCTACTATAATCCTACTATTTGTTCAAAGCATGTTTTGTCTTCAAAATAAAATAATGCATGTTTACTCTTTTATGTGACACTTTGTCACCCCAAAACTATTTTTAAAAATTATTGTTTGGCCAAAGATATATCTACTAGTTTATAATAGGTTTTATAAAGATAAGTGTTTACTTGAGAGGCCTTCTTCTAAAGGCGCTATCAAGAAGATAATATTTTCTAGTAGTATATCTGCATATCCTCATCTCAAAACTTTAGGATGGGAGCCTATTTTGATAAAAAGTTTTCGGAGGAAAAACCCGAGTCGCTGGGAGCGATCGGCGAGAGAGTGTTTTATAAAACCCATGTTGCTGGGAGCAAATGGAGAAGTTTATGAAAACCCGAAGTGCTGGGAGCATTCGGCGAATTTGCGAAAACCCGTGTTGCTGGGAGCAGTCGGAGGTGGAGATTTTGTTTTTGAAAAACAAAGTACAACCCTAGCGGCCGCCCGAACAATTAACCCGTGCAACCACACTACCTGAGATGGGTAGGGCTTAGCCGGAAGCTTGTCTATTTTAGTACGGAGGGTCTCATACTCTATAAGGGCGGGGCCCTCGAAGTCGGGTTGCTGTCTGTACGAGGCAATACACTGCGGGAAGATCCGCAGCCGAGCGATTACGTTGGGTCCCCTGCCGTGGCGGTGTGGCGTCCCGGGAGAGACTAGGGGTCTAGCGGAGCACACGGTGCCGAGGGGAACAAACCTAGCGGGAGCCCTCTGTACTAGAGTAGATTAGGGGAAAGCTTTGATCATGTTATCCGAACCCCCGCATACTGTCGTATGAGGACCGTGGCTGATCACGGCGGAATGACTGTTTGGTGTGGTGAAAGTGCACCACCTCTGCAGAGTGTAAAACTATTTGAATAGCCGTGTCCGCGGTCATGGACGGTTGGAAAGGTCCCCGATCTAGGCGTATGGGCAAGTTTATGTTTTCAAAAGAAAAATGGTTTTCTCGGTGAAACAAGGAGGCATCAAGATGGTACCTGGGAGGTACGGCATTTGGGAGAAGATGGTTGGTCTCGGGGAGACAACTCAGTCTGATGTCGTGGAAGAAAAAGGGGTATCCCCATCCTAGTCTCTTTGAAAAGTTTTACATAAGTGTTTTACAAAAACGTGGAGATAGCACATGCTATTTCTACGAGAGAGAATTCTATCTCTAAATGTGTTTTCATCAAAGATATAGAGATGTCGTATTCTCTATATCTAAAAGCATTGATTGCGAAAACTAAGCCCTATAGTATTATATAGCAGCTATCCCAGTTTTCGAAAAATGTTTTTATTGCATTACCATGAAAACTTAAGCATTGAGGTGGTCTTGCGAGTACGTAAATGTACTTATTTGGCTGTGTCCCTGGATATTCAAACGTCGAGATTACGGTGAGGAGGTCTATGCTGAGGAGGAGGATTATGCCGACGACTACGCCGCTTAGCTGTCACCGGTCAACTGCACTTGTGGGATGGCGTCCGTTGGAGACGAGGGCCGACGCTAGCCACGAGATTCCGCTGTATCGTAGTTAATTCTGTCCTGCGCGACGAAGATTTGCAGACTTGTTCATGTGACCATTAAGTGTTGTAAGACTTTTATTCGTACGACTTGAATGATGTAACTCTTGATACCATGTTGGTTATGTGATTGCGATGCACTGATCATTGGGATCGTGATCTATTTACATAACATGGACTTTTCAGACTTCGGTCTGAGGGGCCCTTACAGACTTGGTATCAGAGCCATCGTTGACCTTAGGAGACTTTAGCTAGGTTGGGCGTCGAAGTCACTCAAAAATGTTTTCCTTAAAAACTTAGGAGAGGTGTCTAAAATTGGCGGAATATACTGTTGTATCCTCCACCCTCTATTTTTAACTACTATAATTAATGGTATTTTCATTAATTACTCTACTTGTTCTTACTTAAAATTTTGCACACCGGTCACTAATTAAACCCCACTTAAAATTTTGTGTAGATGGCTGACGGGTTTACGACGGCTATCTAGTTGGGAGCGACACCTACCCCCGGAGTGACGCAGCTGTTCCAGACTGAGCTGCTCGAGCTGACCAGGCACTTGCGTCGCCCACTCCCCGAGTTGCGTGGAGTGCGCGCTCTTCCGTTCGCTGGCGAGGAGTTGTCCTGGAGGGTGAGCTGCACCCTTAGAGGCCCGCTTGTGCCCCCAGACGCGGAGGAGCTGACTGTCGAGGCCGTGGAGCCTACCCGGTCCGGAGCTACTGCGACGGTTCTTCAGCTGGCGCTCGCCCGCTTGGTGGACCACCACCGTGCTGAGCTGGTTGGCACCCGCTTCGAGTTCTTCGAGAGACGCGACGACCAGGGCCACTCGATGCCCTTGCGTCCCCACCCCACCTTCGGAGTGCACGTGGAGGACTTGGGGATCCTTCTGGAGCACACCCAGGACCAGCTGGCACACAGCCGTATGGAGAGCGACCTTCGCCATATGCAGTACATCGACGCGGAGAACCGCGTTACGGAGGCCGAGCAGGACACTGAGGCTGTGGAGGCGCAGCTACAGGAGACTCAGGACAAGCTGAAGGCTGCAGAGGAGAGACTCGCGGCCACTGAGGGGCGTTTGACGGAGTCCAAGGCAGCTCTAGGAGTGGCGCGAAAGGAGACCACTCGCTTCAAGGCTCGTTTCAGGACCGCCCGATACTATCAGGTCCACCTTTCGGGTAAGGTGGGCGACCTGGAGGCGTCTATCCGGAGCCGCGACTCCCGGATCGCTGAGCTCGAGGAGGAGCTAGAGGAGCAGCGCAAGGAGAATGATGATCTCCTGCCCGACGATGAGGATCCTATGGAGGATATGGACATGGAGCAGGAGAGTGAGCAGGAGGACGACGACCTCCATGACAACGCTGACACTGACCAGGAGCTGGTTATGTCAGAGGAGGAGGACCCTGACGAGCCCCCTTTCTACGGCGACGCACTTACCTCACCTGACGCCACCGTCACCGACGAGTAGGTACCCGAGTAGTCCTTTTGGATTAGGATCACCCTGTCGCTAGCTTAGTTGTTGCGATCGTGTGGTCTTGCTGTCATGAGTATGTTAGCCTTGATGTCTGTAAGGCAATTGTCGTGTTAGACTTTTCTTATTGTGAACTCTTGTGAACTTGTATCGAGATCTTATTATTGAGTTAGTTACCCCGTTTGTGTCTTGTTTGTTTGTTGCATGGTATGTTTGTTCATATTTGCATTGTTTTGCATGTTTTGTTTTGCCTCCCATGTTTTACTTATTATTTGTTGGGGTTTTAATTCTGCTGTTTCCTAACTTCAGTATGGCGAGAGACCCACCACCACCACCCGAACCCACGATGGCTCAGATGTTGCGCATGTTCATGGAAGACCGTGAGGCCGCTCGAGCCGAGAGGACGGCCAATCTCGCCACTCTGCAGCACCTAGCTCAGATCGCCGTCAACCCCAATGGCGGCAATGGTGGAAATGGCAATGAAGAGGGCCGTTCTAAGCTGCGAGACTTCCAAAACACAAATCCCCCGGTGTTCTCTCAGAGGGTGGCTCCTCTTGACGCCGATGACTGGCTCAGCACCATCGAAAACAACTTAGTGGTCCAAGTTGGCGACAATGAGAAGGTGGTTTATGCTACTCACTATCTCTCAGGACCTGCCCGAGCATGGTGGGAGTCAATCAAGGCACTACTGCCCCAAGATGAAGTTGTGACCTAGGAAGCCATCAAGACCAAGTTCCAGAAACGTTATGTGCCCTCTGGCGAAGTCAGTATCCTGTGAGAGAAGTTTCTGCAGCTGAAGCAGGGAGGTATGTCGGTGGGAGAATATCTGGAGAAGTTCACCCTACTATCAAGGTATGCGCCTGCCGATACTGACATGGAGGGAAAAAGGAAGGAAAGGTTCCTGAATGGACTGCATGATGAACTGCAATGCATCCTGGTGGTAATGCCCTTCAATGACCTGGAGTCCCTGGCTGATGCAGCCATCATGATGGAGCACAAGCGCAAAGTGTCCTTTGACAACCGCAAGCGCCGTCAGATGATGCAGCAAGGCAGCAGCAGCGGCAGTAACAATGGCAGCAACCAGCGTCTGCGCCCCTCAGCTCCACCCAAACCTGCTTGCCCGCTGCCGCGACCTGCTTACCCACCATCCAGACCCCCGACATATGCACCCCGTCCGAACTACCCCACTCGCCCACCTGTTCCTCGCCCCGGAGGCGGATACAACCCTGGACTCACTTCTAGTCGACCCCCTGCCCCAAGACCCACAGGAGGCTGCTTTGCCTGTGGACAGCCTGGACATTACTCAAGAGACTGCCCCACCAAGCAGCCAGCTGACAACCGCCCCAATGCGACCAGGATGAACCAAGGACCAGTCCGACCCCCAGGAGGCAAGGCCCCGTACCCGAAGAAATCTGGGTCCATGACCAGAGGGCATCTGAATCACATCAGCGCTGAAGAAGCTCAGGAGGCACCTGACCTAGTGATGGGTATGTTTCCTGTCAACTCCGTACCTGCTGCAGTTTTGTTTGATTCCGGAGCATCCCATTCGTTTGTTACTGAGCCTTTTGTTAAGAAGAGTGGGATGGTCCCAACTCTGTTGCATCGTCCCATGCTAGTGCAAATTCCTGGAGCCACGACAAAGGCCAAGCTTGCATGTAGGGGGACTCCTGTGGACATCCAGGGAGCCCGATTCCATGCTGACCTTGTGGTTTTGGGAAAGCAAGGAATAGAAGTGGTTTTAGGAATGGATTGGATGGCCGTAAACCGTGGAGTCATAGATTGCAACACCAAATCCATCTCTCTGACCAGCCCGAAAGGAGTTGAAGTTGTGCACACATCTTCATTGCACTCCTTGACAGGACACTTTCATAAAAGTGTAGCTGGCCCTGCCTTGGAGGAAGTGCCAGTAGTTTGTGAATACCCCGATGTGTTTCCCGGAGAGTTACCCAGTATGCCGCCTGATCGGGATATCGAGTTCATCATTGAGTTAGTCCCCGGAACTGGACCCATAGCTCAGAAGCCTTACCGTATGAATCCTGAAGAGCTTGAGG
The DNA here is from genome assembly GCA_947311845.1 of Poa pratensis. Classification (NCBI taxonomy): domain Eukaryota; kingdom Viridiplantae; phylum Streptophyta; class Magnoliopsida; order Poales; family Poaceae; genus Poa; species Poa pratensis. The sequence goes on along the minus strand of CAMZMU010000044.1, from coordinate 9,112,712 downwards.
AATTGAAGAAGCAGTTGGATGATATGCTTAAGAAAGGTCTGATTCGCCCCAGTGCCTCTCCATGGGGATCTCCAGTGATCTTTGTGGACAAAAGAGACGGTACCACTCGCTTATGTGAGGATTATCGGAAGTTGAATGACGTGACCATCAAAAACAAATACCCCCTTCCCAAGATTGAGGATCTGTTTGATCAACTCAATGGAGCTCGAGTCTTTTCCAAGATCGATCTCCGCATCGGATACCATCAGTTGAAAGTAAGGGAGACAGACATCCCGAAGACAGCCTTCACCACCCGTTACGGATTGTTTGAGTCCACAGTAATGACTTTTGGCCTGACCAATGCCCCTGCCTTTTTCATGAATCTCATGAATAAGGTGTTTATGGATTATCTGGACAGATTCGTGGTGGTTTTCATCGATGACATCTTGATTTACTCCAAAACCGAAGAAGAGCACGAAGAGCATCTGAGATTAGTTCTAGGCACCCTTCGTGAACACCAGCTTTATGCTAAGTTCAGCAAGTGCCAATTTTGGCTGAAAGAAGTGGCATTCCTTGGGCATGTCATCAGTGCCGGAGGAATAGCCGTGGATCCATCTCACATTAAGTCTATAGTTGAGTTTCCAACTCACGCCAATCAGAAGCAAGTGAGATCTATCCTTGGAATGGCTGGGTACTACCGCAAGTTCGTCGAGGGATTTTCTAGCATTGCCAAACCTCTCACCCAATTATTGAAGAAAGACCAGAAGTTTGAATGGACTGACAAATGTGAGGGGAGCTTCCAGGAACTGAAGAAGAGGTTAACCACCGCACCAATCCTGACCATGCCAGATGTGACCAAAGACTTTGTCGTGTATTGCGATGCATCCAAGCTTGGACTAGGTTGTGTCCTCATGCAAGAGGGTAAGGTGTTATCCTACTCCTCGCGACAACTTCGCAAGCACGAGCAAAACTACCCCACCCATGACCTAGAGCTTGCTGTTGTAGTTCACGCACTCAAGGCCTGGCGCCACTTTTTGATGGGCAACCGTTGTGATATCTACACTGACCACAAGAGCCTGAAGTATATCTTCACCCAGCGGGAATTGAATATGAGGCAGCGTAGGTGGATAGAGCTCATCAAAGATTATGATCTAGACATCCATTACCACCCCGGAAAAGTCAATGTTGCAGCGGATGCCCTTAGCCGTCATCCGTGTTCTTTCAACGCAATGATCAAGACCCGGCAACCAGAACTTTGGGAGGAGCTAGACAAGATGGGGATTGAGGTCGTTAGTTATGGAGCCGTGGACGAACTTATGTTGCAGCCCACACTTTGGGATCAGATCAAGAAGGCACAGAAGGGTCATGAAAGTATTGAAGGCATCCGTTAGGATGGGAAAGGAAGAAGTTCCCGGGTTCACCATTGACCCCGAGGGCACTCTTTGGTATGAAGGCCGCATCTGCGTACCTTCTGACCACGACCTAAAACAGATGATCATGAAGGAAGCCCACGAGACTTTATACTCCATCCATCCCGGAGGAACCAAGATGTACCAAGATCTCAAGGAGAAATTTTGGTGGCATGGCATGAAGCGGGAGATTGCATTCTTTGTTCAGAATTGTGATGTTTGTCAGAGAGTCAAGGCCGAACACCAACGATCCGCTGGATTACTCCAACCTCTGAAGGTACCCGAATGGAAGTGGGATGAAGTCGGTATGGACTTTATCACGGGTTTACCCCGATCTAACCGAGGACATGACGCCATTTGGGTTATTGTGGATCGACTCACGAAGGTTGCACATTTCCTTCCCGTTACCACCAGACACCGGTCAGACCAATTAGCAGACCTTTATATGTCCCGTATTGTCAGTCTTCATGGCATCCCCAAGACAATCGTGTCAGATCGAGGAACCCAATCCACCTCACGTTTCTGGACTAAGCTTCATGAAGAATTAGGAACAAAGCTCTTTTTCAGCACCGCTTACCACCCCCAGACTGGAGGACAAACCGAGAGAGTCAATCAGATTCTAGAAGATATGCTTAGAGCATGTGTGTTAGCTTATGGATCCAAGTGGGAGGATTGCTTGCCATTCGCTGAATTCTCCTACAACAACAGTTACCAAGCCAGCCTGAAGATGGCACCTTTTGAAGCCCTGTATGGACGTAGATGTCGTACCCCCTTAAATTGGTCACAATCCGGAGATAGTCAAGTTTTCGGAGTCGACACCCTGCGAGAAGCTGAAGAACAAGTTCAATTAATCCGTGATCGTCTTAAGGCCGCTCAATCTAGACAGAAAAGTTATGCCGACTCTAGAGACGAGACGTGTGCTTCAAGACCGGAGACATGGTGTACCTGCGTGTTACCCCACTCAAAGGGATGCAGCGTTTCCACGTCCGTGGAAAGCTTGCGCCATGCTACATCGGCCCTTTCCAAGTTCTCTGTCGGCGAGGAGAAGTATCTTACCAATTGGAGTTACCCCCTCACCTGTCCGAGTTTCACGATGTGTTCTACGTATCACTACTCCAGAAGTGTCTGCAAGTCCCTGGTGCTACCCATTCGTATCAGAAGGTGGACCACCACACCATTGACCTCAACCACGACCTCACCTACGAGAACGACCACTCCGTGTGCTAGCTGAAGATGTCCGTGTGACCCGTAAGCGGAAGATCAAGTTTCTGAAGGTCCAGTGGACCAATCACTTAGAAGAAGAAGCCACCTGGGAGCGTGAGGATTATCTGGATCGCGAATTTCCCGGCTTCCTCTCCTCAACAACTCTGGAATCTCGAGGACGAGATTCTCCTAAGGGGGGAAGGTCTGTAACACCCCAATTTTCTTGGACTTAGAATTGTGGTGTTAGTCTAGGATTTTCCAAAATAGCAATAACTTTTGTTTATTTTCAGTCAACTCTTGCTTGGTTGTCATAGTTGTTTTCTTAAGTTGTTAGTCTTGCTTGAAAACTTTTAGTAGCACTTTTATAAAAAATCCTCTAGTTTAAATTTTAATGACTTTGATCTTCTTGTTTGTTAAAACTTTGCCAATCTAGAGCCCTAGATTAAGCAACCCTTGTGTCATCTTTGACATGCAACTTGACACTCTTGCTTACTGAACTTCATACTTCTTGTTTGTGCTTTGCTTGCCGTCTTTAGAGCTTGTTTTAGCATAAATCCATCTGTGTGTTTAGGGCTACTCAAAACAGTGACCAATTGATCGTTTTTCATCACTTGGGTTGTTTTTAAACTTCTTTCTTCACTCTTGTTAGCCAGCAAAGTTTTGCAACACCTCTTTGGGGTCATCCCACACTTGGGTGTGTTTAGTCCTTGTGTTGTTTTAGTTAGACTTGATTAGCAATGTTAGTATAACTTTTAGTGTTAGACTTTTAACCCTAAAACCTAACTAACTCGACCCCTCTCTCACCACTCTCCTAGTCAGGGTGACCCCACAAGTCAGCCCCCCATCTCCCTCTCCACCACTCCTCTTCTCTATTTTTCTTCCTTGCCCAATGGGTGATCACTCCCCCTCTCCTCGCTGGCCAGAACACCTCACCCGACCCCCCTGGCCCCTGCCCGCTCCTCCACCGCCCCTGCTGACCTCTGCTCGCGCCCCACGCCACCCCAACCCTTCCCCTTGTCCGAAAACCCTAAATCGGACCCGAGCCCTTACCTCACTCCCTCGCCCACCCACTGCTCATTTCCACTCTCCCAAGGCGCTCACACCTCCCCACTCCTTCCCCACGAAGCCACACCCGAGCTCAAGCCCTCTGCTGCCCAGGAGACGAAGGTTTCGTCTCGGCAACCGCCAGCTTCGGGCGACGTTTGCCAGCGCCTCACCCGTTCATTCTTCGCCATTGTTGGCCCGCCGAGTTCCCCTCTACGTTACCTAACCCCTCCCCTTTTTCTCCTTTGCCCAGAGCCGCCGTGAACGCCGCGCCATCGTCGACCCGAGGAAGATCGTCGCCGTCGCCACCATGGATGCCGGCCCTCTCCGTTGAAGCAGTCCATGCCCGAGCCTCTCCCTCGCCCCCCTCCGCCGTCCGCAGCCCTTCCCAGCCGCATGCAGAGCCCCTAGGTGAACCCCTCGCCGTCGCCGTTCTTCTCTGCCCGTGGCCGCCGTCGTGCGCGTCGCGCTGGAGAAGACGACTGTGAGCCGTTGATCACGGGATCAACGGCCCAGTTCAAATCCGCCCCGCGGGCCGCTCCCGCGCGCTGTGCTGTGCCGCGCTATGCAGATGGGCCGGCCCATCTTGCCTGCGCGCCAGATCCAGGCTGGGCTCGGCCAGATCTGGCCCAGGCGCAGCCCAGTTTTCCTTTTTTTTAGCCAGCTGTAGTTTTATCTTTTTCTGTTTCTGTTAATTAGGGGTGTTTAGATTAAATCTTTGGTTGTAGATCTGTGCATGCATGTTAGTTAGGAGTAATTTTAGTGGCTTCTGTGATGTTTTCCTAAACATGCAGAACTTGTTTGGTATAAAAATGATAAATATTTTGTGCTGCATTTTAGATCTAGTAGAAACCTTGTGTTTCACCCTTTTTAAGATATCTTGAGCTAGAAGTGTCCAAATGGAGCAAATCCAATTGGTACAGAAAGATAAAATTCATATCTTTCTGTAGAGTCCAGTCTTGCATGCAGGAGATTCCTATAACAGGAGTTGTGTCCATGTTTGTGTTGAGACCAGAAGCACTTGTAGGATTTTTAGCTTCCATTTGGTGGTAGCTTTTGATGCAAATCCAATTCCTATAGTTTAGTATGACCCATAGCAGCGCTGTGTTAAAAGGGTTTGATTTTAGAAGCATTATTTTAGGACTGGTGGATTATTCCCGAAAACAGCAACTTTGTTGCTAATGAAAGTCCACTTTGATTGTTTGTCTTTGATTGTTTGTGTTTAGGTTTGTCTTAAGCTTTCTATACAGAGAGTGGTTGTGAGTTGAAATGCTTGTTTAATTGTTTGATTACTTTAGATTGTTGTCAACCCGCTTCTTAGAATTGACGGTAGATACGTTTAACTTTCCGGTACCCTAGCACCGCAAGAGGAGGAACAGTACGTGGAAGCTGAGGAGGTCTACGAAGAAGAACAAGACCACGGTCACTTTGCTGAGCAAGGCAAGCCACCTCAACACCCTACTATAATCCTACTATTTGTTCAAAGCATGTTTTGTCTTCAAAATAAAATAATGCATGTTTACTCTTTTATGTAACACTTTGTCACCCCAAAACTATTTTTAAAATTATTGTTTGGCCAAAGATATATCTACTAGTTTATAATAGCACTAGTAGAAAAGTGGCCTTAGAGGCGGACCTTTAGTTGCGGCTCGTTTCCGAACCGCGACTAGAGGTCTCGCGGCTCCGACAGATCCAACGGCTAGGACAGGTGGCGGTTTGTGCTGGAGCTTTGGTCGCGGTTGGAGCCACCAACCGCGACTAAAGGTCCTCCACCTGCGGCCGGAGCCGCGCGGGGCACGCGCGAGGACCTTTAGTCGCGGTTGGTGGCTCCAACCGCGACTAAAGGTCCCGCACAAAAAGGCCGCCTGTCCTAGCGAGGACCTTTAGTCGCGGTTGGAGCCACCAACCGCGATCAAAGGTCAGTCGCCTTCATCTTCCACCCCGAGCCAGCCTTGGCCATTTCGAGCTCGAGTTGAATCTCCATTTTCTCTCCACCGAGCTCGATTTCATCCACGATTTTTTGCACCATTTGTTAAGATTGACGGTGGTGCATCTATCCAAGGGTTAGCAACTGCAAACTCTCTCTTTCGGCGCCCGTTTCGTTGGTTGTCTAGCTCATTTAGCTCAATTCATATTTGTAGTGCTAGGTAGGTGTATGATGAAATGCCTAAGTTAGCTCATTTTGCTTATTTAGCTCAATTTTGTATTGTCAATTTGATCTTAAACTAAATTATGTTTTTGTATTTCAGTGTCACAACATTCACCTCCTCACCGTCGTCGATAGACCGTCTCGTCACCGACACCACCTAGGTGAGCTTTCTTTTTTATTTAAAAAAAATCTATGTTGTATGATTTTGTTCCATAATTATTATTTGTTTTTTTGTATAAGTTGTATAATTGTTTTATATATATATATATAGTGCCATGGTTTTCACAAATACCCCCACCGGCTCTCGTCCGCTCTATTATTCGGATGTGGTATGACTTTTAATAACTATATATTTGTTTCGTTTCGCGTTTATGACAATCATGCGGACCAACTTTGACATAAATATATATTTGTCTAGGAGGTAGTTGAACCGGAAATTCCAGTGGACCCTATTGTTGAATATTTTGTGAAAGAAAACGATGATTTGAAAGCTAAATTAAAAATAAGTGAAGATCTCCGCAAAGAAGAGAAGAAGGAATTGGAGGTTAAGCTTGTCAACATCATCGATGAACACCAGTTCAAGCTTGCCGACGTCGTCGATGCTTACGAGATCAAGTTGGATGGGATGCGCTCGAAGCTTGCCGACGTCGTTAATGCTTACGAGATCAAGTTGGATGCGATGCGCTTGAAGCTTAAAAAAATTAGAAGATATGCCATTAGTCAAGAGGCTTGGTATCATTATGCTGTTGGTTCAATAGTTACCTTAGTTGCGATTCTGATCGCATTTGTTGTTGGACTTAAATTCTTTAAATAGTTCAATGTTAGTTTAAATTAATGGATATTTAATGCTACAATGTATTACATTTGTCGCCACTCTACTTTGCTTGAATTATTATGGTCACTTATCTATTCATTACTGGCATGCATAATTTTTTTGATATACTTATATAATGCAGATGAGACGTCAATGGATGTACGGTGACCGAGTTTGTGCCGAATTCATTACTGGCATGCATAATTTTCTCCATGTGGCTGAGACAAGCAAGCGAAAGGATGGTTTTATGTGTTGTCCATGCAGTCTCTGTATGAATAAGTATACATACTCTTCCACAGACAGGCTTCACGAACACCTGTTGCGAAATGGTTTCATGCTTGGTTATTATTGTTGGACCAAGCATGGAGAAAGAGGGGTTATAATGGAAGAGAATGAAGAAGAGGAGGATAATGACAACTATCCTCTGTTCAATGAACACGCTGATACTACAATGGGGGAAGACGAAGTTGAAGAGGATGCCATCTTTGATGAGCCCGACGATGATCTTCGTCAGGCCATTCATGATGCACAAATGGACTGTGGAAGTGAAAACGAGAGGTTGAAGTTGGAGCGCATGTTAGCCGATCACAGCAAATTGTTGTACCCAACTTGTACAGATGGCCAGAAAAAGCTCGGTACGATACTGGAAATGCTACAATGGAAGGCAGAGAGTGGTACTACCGACAAGCACTTTGAAAGTTTGCTGAAAATAGTTAAGAAGATGCTTCCAAATGAAAACGAATTGCCCTCTAGTACGTATGAAGCAAAGAAGGTTGTCTGCCCTCTAGGATTAGAGGTGCAGAAGATACATGCATGCATTAATGACTGCATCCTCTACCGCGGCGAGCACGAAAATTTAAATGCTTGTCCTGTATGCGGTGCATTGCGGTTTAAGATTGGGCGAGATGACCCAGGTGAAGTTGAGGGCGAGCAAGGTTGTCCAAGGAAGAGGATTCCTGCCAAGGTGATGTGGTATGCTCCTATAATACCACGTCTGAAACGTTTGTTCCAAAACAAAGAGCATGCCAAGTTGTTGCGCTGGCACAAAGAAGAACGTAAAAAAGACATGATGATGAGACACCCCGCTGATGGGTCCCAGTGGAGAAAAATCGACAGAGTGTTCCCGAAATTTTCGGATGACGCTAGGAACTTAAGATTTGGTCTAAGTACAGATGGATTTAATCCATTTGGAGAGCAGAGCTCCAGTCATAGCACTTGGCCTGTGACTCTATGTATATATAACCTTCCTCCCTGGTTGTGCATGAAGCGGAAGTTCATTATGATGCCAGTGCTCATCCAAGGCCCGAAGCAACCTGGCAACGACATTGACGTGTATCTGAGGCCATTGGTGGAAGAACTTTTACAGCTGTGGAGTGATGAAGGTGTGCGTGTGTGGGATGAGCACGAGCAAACGGAATTTGATCTACGAGCGCTCTTGTTTGTAACCATCAATGATTGGCCTGCTCTTAGTAACATCTCAGGACAGTCAAACAAGGGATACAATGCATGTACGCATTGTTTAGGTGAGACTCAAGGTAAACATATAGGTAACAAGATTGTGTACCTGGGCCATCGTCGATGGCTTGTACCGAGGCATGCAGGAAGAAAGGAAGGCCGACATTACAAAGGTGAGGAAGATATTCGGCGGAAGCCTACTCGACCTTCTAGTTCTGTTATACATGATATGGTCAAGGATTTAAAAGTAATATTTGGGAAGGGTGCTGGAGCACTATCTGTTCCGAATGACGCTCAGAACCACGTTCCCATGTGGAAGAAGAAATCTATATTTTGGGAGCTGCCCTATTGGATAATGCTAGAGGTTCACTCTGCAATCGACGTGATGCACGTGACAAAAAATCTTTGCTTGAACCTGCTTAACTTGTTGGGCGTGTATGGAAAGTCAAAAGATACACCGGAAGCAAGACAGGCCCATCGACGTATGCATTCACGAGACGACGATCATTCTGATAATCATCAAGGTCCTGCGAGCTATGCTCTTACGAAAGAAGAGAAGAAAATATTTTTTGAATGTCTTCGCAGTATGAAGGTTCCATCTGGCTTCTCGTCGAATATAAAGGGAATAATAAACATGGCAAAGCAAAAATTTCAGAACCTGAAGTCTCATGACTGTCACGTGATTATGACACAATTACTTCCGGTTGCATTGAGGGGACTTCTAAAAGAAAATGTTCGAGTACCCATTGTGAAGCTATGTGCATTCCTGAATGCAATTTCTCAGAAGGTTATCAATCCACTTACTCTAAAAGATTTAGAGAATGATGTGGTCCAATGTCTTGTCAGCTTCGAGTTGGTGTTCCCACCAACCTTCTTCAATATTATGACGCACCTTCTAGTTCACCTGGTGGAAGAGATACGTGTTCTCGGTCCTGTATTTCTACACAACATGTTCCCCTTCGAGAGGTTTATGGGAGTCTTAAAGAAATACGTTCATAACCGTGCTAGGCCAGAAGGAAGCATCTCCAAGGGCTATGGAACTGAGGAGGTCATTGAGTTTTGTGTTGACTTTATTCCTGATCTTAAGTCGATTGGTGTTCCTCAATCGCGTCATGAGGGGAGACTGCGTGGAAAAGGCACGCTAGGAAAGAAAGCAATCATATGTGAAGACGTGGATTCTTTCACTCGAGCACACTACACAGTTCTGCATAGTTCCATCTTGGTGGCTCCGTATATCCAGCAACACAAGAATGATTTACGCTCCAAATACCCAGAAGATGAGATTGATGGAGTACACATCAGGACTTTTGGCGGTTGGTTACAGAAAAGACTGATGAATGTCACCACAAATGAACTACAGCTATACTTATTGGCCAAGACACCGTCTTCGACTATATTGACTTTTAAAGGGTACGAGATAAATGGAAATACATTTTACACGGCCGACCAAGATAAAAAGAGCACCAACCAAAACAGTGGTGTCCGCTTTGATGCAATAGATGGCTGCAGTGGGGAAAAGGTAACATATTATGGTTACATAGAGGAGATATGGGAACTGTCCTATGGACCTTCATTTAAGATTCCTTTGTTCAAGTGCAAATGGTTCAACCTAGATGGCGGTGTAGCCGTAGACACACGGTACGGAATGACTACAGTGGATTTCAAGAATCTTCATTACGAGAACGAACCATTCATTCTAGCCAGTGAAGTGGCTCAGGTTTTCTATGTGAAGGACATGTCTACCCTACCAACAAAAAGAAAAGATAAGCAAGCGAATACATCAAACGATGAGCCAAAGCGCCACATAGTTCTTTCAGGTAAAAGAAACATCGTGGGAGTGGAGGACCACACAGACATGTCAGAAGATTACAATAAGTTTCATGAAATTCCGCCCTTCAAAGTGAACATTGACCCAACCATCAAGTTACTTCAAGAAGATTGTCCATGGTTACGGCGCGTTCAAAAGAAAGGGGCACACAAGAAGAACAAGTGAACAATACATAGGGATGTTGTTGGTGATGTGTAATAATGTATTAAACCTTTGTGAGTTTTCTTTTTTGTTTTCTGTTAATTAATTGCATGACGACCGGTGAAACACGCGTGGTAGGTGGTTGTCGGCTCCCACACCTCCCGTGGGAACCTCTCAAACCTCAGCTTCGACCGTCCAAACACAGTTCCCCCTGCATACAGCCCGACGGTGGCTCGTGAGTTTGAGCGCCACTTCGATCCAAGCAGCGGTAAGACGTCTCTGATGATCTACAACCGTCCGGCAAGACGTCTCTGATGATCTGCAACCGTTTGGAACGGTCGCAGGTCATCAGAGACGTCTTGCCACTGGTTGCCCAAAGATGCCTCTCCGAGTGACGCTGGAATGTTTTGTGTTTGAGCGCCACTTCGATCCAAGCAGCGGCAAGACGTCTCTGATGATCTACAACCGTCCGGCAACACATCTCTGATGATCTGCAACCGTTTGGAACGGTCGCAGGTCATCAGAGACGTCTTGCCGCTGGTTGCCCAAAGATGCCTCTCCGAGTGACGCTGGAATGTTTTGTGTGAGTGAGTAACCTGTCTGAGGAGGGCGGCTATATATAGGGTACGTGTGCTTCTTTAGTCCCGGTTGGTAACACCAACCGGGTCATGTGGCTCACGAAGTGGTCGTGATACTGCTGATCCAACAGCTCACAATCCCTCAAAAGAAACACACCCCTGATCCAACGGCTCACAAGCGCTCGAAAGAAACACACGATCCGTGTGCTTCTTTAGTCCCGGTTGGTAACACCAACCGGGACTAAAGACGGGCTTTGCGGTCACGACACGTGTCCTCCCCCAGCGCTTCCCTGGGCACGTGTCCTCCCCCAGCGCTGCCCTGGAGGTCTTTATATATTGTCGCCGACGGGGTAAACCCTAATCCACCATTCCTAGCCACGAACGCATCGTCTCCACGAGATGGATCCGCCACGCCCGCCGCAGCGCCTTCTGGACGAGGTCGAGCGTGCTCGGCAGAGCGCGCTTGGGCGCAACCGCGGGAGTCTATCCCGCCGTATGCCCACGAGCCCGGCGTGGAGAGGAATGCCCAGCTACCGGCCTCCTGCTCCACCAGGTGCCGCCGCACCTCCACCTGGCGGCGCTGCACCTCCACCAGGCGCCGCCGCTCCTCCCGCGGAGGAGGAGGAGGACGACGACTTCGACTGGAGCGACGACGGGGAAGAAGGTTGTGGGTTGCAGATACAGGAGGCCATGGAAGCCTCCTTCCAGTCTATCCGCGACTACCCTGTCCAGCGAGCCAAGACTTCCTACCAGCTCAAGGCGAAGGAGGCTTCCGATCTGGATTGGGCGCTGAAAGACTCATCCTCCATGGATCTTGCCCTCCGCCGCAAACGTGCGCGCGAGAACCGGGCGGCCGCCCACGGGGCTGGCTCCTCCCGCCGTTCCCCCTAATCCTACGGCCTTCGAGCCAGCAAGTCCGTTTATGTAGAATAATGTTGGTGATGTTGGATCAGGGGTGTGTTTCTTTCAAGCGCTTGTGAGACGTTGTATCATGTGTAATAATGTATTAAACCTTTTATGTAATGCATTAAGATAAATGAATTAATAATTTTTATCTGCTTTCTTCTGCATTTTACAACACCAAACATTCATCTTACAAATATGTGATAGTTTGCTCTAAAATTGTTACAAAAATAATTTTAGGGTACACAAGTAGTGGTTACAACATAGAACCATCCATAGTTTTTGGAAATTCGACCACCTTAGATGAATAGCCATGCTCTCCATTTTGACCATTTTTTGAAAAGAAATGAGAAAAAGAGAAAAAATACTCAAAAAAATAAACCCTTTGCCATGGAGTCCTTTTAAGTGTACTAGTTTCTAGGAAAAATAGGAAAACAAATCTAAGTATATAAAAGAATTAAAATCTAAGTACATAAATGAAAACAAATACAAGAAAAGAAAATAGAAAAACAAAAAAAAATAGAAAAGCCCTTTAGTCGCGGTTGCAGCCAGCAACCGCGACTAGAGGTCCCCCTGGGCTTGGCGCCAGAATTTTGGCGGCCCAGGTCGACCTCTAGTCGCGGTTGCTGGCTGCAACCGCGACTAAAGACCCTTTAGTCGCGGTTGCAGCCAGCAACCGCGACTAGAGGTCGATTCCGCGCCGTTTAGTGGGGGAGTTTGCGAATTTTTTTGCAAACTCCCCCCAAATCGACGAATTGAACCGCCTCCGGGCTCCCCTGACGCCGCCGACGACCCGCGCGCCGTGGTGCTGCTCCGCCGCCCCGTCGTGCTGCCCCTCCCCGTCGTGCTGCCCCGCCTTCCGGCCGCTGCTGCGCCCCCGCCCTCCGTTGCGTCGCCGGCCGTCTCCCGCGCGACGACGACGCCGCCCAGGGCGCCCTGCCGCCGCCGCCGTGTCCCGTCCCCTGCCCTGGACGCCGGCCGCCCTGGGCCTGCCTCCCTCGGCCTCGAGCACCACCACCGGCGCCGCCGCCGTCCCGTCCCCTGCCCTGGGCGCCCTGCCGCCGCCGTCCCGTCCCGCCTCCGCCGCCGTGGTGCTGCTCGATCGCCATTTTGGAGGTTAGTTTTTTTTTTTTTTGCATATTTAGGTTAATTATTATCTAGTGTTAGAACTAGATGCAATTTTATCAAATAGATGTGTTAGAAAAAATGTGTTAGAAAAAATAGATGTGTTAGAACTTTTGATCAATTTTTTAGCAATGTGTTAGAACTAGGTTAATTGCAATGTGTTAGGAAAAATAGATGCAATTTTGTGTTAGCAATTTTGTGTTAGCAATGACATACAGTGGGAGAGTTACTGTGTTAGCAATATATAGTTCATTTTAGTTAGATTAATATAGTTAGGTTGTAAATTATAGGTATTATGTAAATTTTGTTTAGTTAAGTTTTTTCCTTTTTTCATTATAGTTAGGTTATTAGAGCTATGTGAATTGTCATTATAGTTGATTTTCTATGTTTGAAGTTGTTTAGAAAATTTGAATATGTGAATATTACTATGTGTAAATATGTCAATATGTAAATTTGCTAAGTTAGTATTGCTAAGTTGTAAATTTGCTAAGTTTGAAAATTTGCCGTCACGGCAACGGTTGCCGTGACGGGTACCGTAACGGTTGCTAAGTTTGAATACTAATTATGCAAATTTATTGAGTGTAGGAACATTCAGCTATGGATGACCCTTTAATTGTGCGAGACGAGGAAGGAGAAAACTTATTCATGCAGGATATTTTTGAGCATCGCGATGCAAATGCTGCCGGTGGAGAAGGCGCCGCCGACGATCGAAACGAAGATTTTGAGCAATTTGCATCACAATTTTTAAACCCGTCTGGTGAGGGTATTTTAGAGGAAGAAGAAATAACAGCCTCCACCTCGAACACCCTCCACCTCGAGGTTTATATATGAATTCTATATTTGCTTGAACACAAAATGCATTAACTGATTTGTATTAACGCATTATATTTCTTACTTTAGGCGTCCACCTTGCATAAAAAGGCTAAGAATCAAGCTCCTCGAGGCCCAGCGAAAAGAATGACTAGCGAAGATGCAAAGTTACCAATCTATAAAATTGATGTAGATGGCGATCCGGTGGAACCGATAGAGAACCGCAGAAAATATATTAGTCAAGCTGGAGTTATTGTTAGGGACGAGGTCCCGATCTCCATAGCAGAATGGCTTAAGCCAGCAGGCGTTGCCGAGGATGACCCTTGCTATGTCCACCAGCATTATAAAGATTTCTGCTTTGACACACTCTTGCAGCATTTTAACCTCCCGGATGGTATTGAGCCCGCCTTGAAGTTGAAACTCAAGCACTGGACTCTCTCCAAGATGGCCGACGCCTTTCGGAAATATAAGCAAACATTATGGGCAAAATATGAAAAGGTTGATCCAGATTTCAGTCAAAAAAAACTGGTGAAGCTAAGAGATCACTGGGAAGCCTTTAAGGCGTATAAGACCTCGGCTGCGGCTGTGGCCCGATCGGAAAAAAATAAGCTAAATGCTGCGAGTAAGACACACCACCATAACTTGGGGCCAGGTGGCTACAGGTCAGCCATTCCTAAGTGGCTAGCCATGGAAGATAAACTCGTGGCTGCAGGTTTCACTCCACAGACATACAGCTGGCCCGAAAGGTCCAAATTCTGGTTGTTCGCGCATGGCGCAACGTTGAACGAGGAAGGGAAGATTGTCCCGAGGGTTGAAAAATACAAGGCAACAGTAGTAGCCATGGTCCCAAAAATTGAAGATGCAATAAAGGAAGTTCTAGCGGGTACGTGGGAACCCTATAGAGAGGAAGACGAGCTGGCACGGGCCCTAGGGAAACCTGAACACTGGGGACGTTTACGAGGCTTACCCGGCGGTGCCACCTTGAAAAAACAGTATCCGCAGCACGCTGACACTTATAGAAGCCGTGCAAGAAAGAAGAAGCAGGGTGAAGAGCGGATAGCGAATTTGGAACGCCAGATGAAGCAACTCATTAATGAACGCCAGGTGCAGCAGCCCCAAGATCCTGAAGTCGTGGATGCTCGATCTCAGCTTAGAAGCAGCGTGGGTTCCACGCAACTAGAACTCGATGCTCGCTACCCCGTGGATGATATCACGGAACCGACACCATGTGAGCTACATACGCCTGTGAGCAACATATCCATGAAGGTGGCGGTCGGCTATGCTTTACCGATTGTCGACACAGCAAGCTACCATAATGGTGTCATTCATCCTGGCTATGCTGTTGTCGGGGTGGATGAAATTGTGCCGGGATCGGAATCATTGGCTCTTGAGATTCCTGGAGGTAACGGTGAGGAGGCATTGTGCGATGTCAAGGGTGGTTTCGTCCAGTGGAACAAGAAATACATCAAGTTCTCAAAGCCACCGACTCAGCAAAGCCCACCCTGCCGGGGTATCGATGAGACACATCCATCTCCGGCACCGCGTGACAGGGACCCCACACCGGAAAATAATCTAGAGGACCATCTCAGTCAGCAAAGTCCATCTCCATCTCCATCTCCGGTACGGAACCCCCCACCGGAAGTGTCCGTACCGCTTAAACGGAGAAGGCGCGCGTCTTCCCCGGTCAAGAGGCGACCTGCTAAAAGGGCCACAACGCCTGATCTGAGGCAACCTTGGCAGAAGACTCTTGACCAAAACGAAGCAGCCATCGAGGAGCATAATAAATCATTGTTCGCACCGAAAGTGCCGCCGCCAACATTTACCGAGGGCTATACTGCAGCGGCTTGTCATAAAGTCATTGACAACTTATATGTCCCTCCAGAGAAGCCGCCATCTGACTATGTCCGTTCTATTCAGAAGTCATATGACGAGGTGACGGCGGCGGAGGCGCCGAAGAAAGGTGAACAAGACGCAGAGTCAGTCCCGCCGCCGGCGGCAAACGAAAAACAAGCAGCACCATCGGTCCCGCCGGCGAAGGAAGCTACAAAAGCAGCACCATCGGTCCCACCGCCGCCGAAGATAGGTAAACAAGTTCCCCAGCTCGGAGAACAACCCGTACGTTCTGTCCCCCCGCTAATTGTCCCGCCGCCGACGAACAAAGATAGTCGAGTTCCCCAGCGCGGAAAACAACCAGTACAATCTGACCCTAAAGAGCCGATGGTGTTTGACATAGAGGTAATCCGTCGTCTTGCCGCCGAAGCGCAAATGCCTATAGATGAATATGCTTCGAGATTGAATTTTGAGACTGCACCACCAGCTCCTCCAGTAAGAAACTTCGTTCCGGGGAAAGCTTTGGTGCAAATCAGGGGCCTTCCAACAAAAATGCGTACTCTGCATCAATGGTACATGAAAAATGCAAAGAAGACATCTGCTATCGTTCTGAAATGTAGGGAAGACGATGAGCACTTCTTAGAAGACTACAATCACACTGTTACGTTTAGCGAACTTTTTCAGCTATACAATCTGCGGGCACTCGACAAATCTATCATGAGTTCCTATTGCCTGTAAGTGATTTATTTAAGTCTTTACCTAGTCTCGTTCATTGTTTGTAATTATTCTCACTTTAATCTTTTGTGTGCTATATTATGCAGATTGAAGATGCTCGAGCTCAAAAAGCTGAACCAGCATGACATTGGGTTCATTGACCCGGATAAATATAACGAAGAAACCATAATAAATCCCTTGTATAACAAGAACACACCGGATGATTTGCTAAGGGT
The DNA here is from genome assembly GCA_947311845.1 of Poa pratensis. NCBI lineage: Eukaryota > Viridiplantae > Streptophyta > Magnoliopsida > Poales > Poaceae > Poa > Poa pratensis. The sequence goes on along the minus strand of CAMZMU010000044.1, from coordinate 9,096,494 downwards.
GTTCAAGCGATACCGCGACAAAAGAACTATATATTGGCCTTACCACTTCCGGTAAGTTTTAGTGTCTTCTACACATTCTAATTTGCTCACCCGATGTTAAGTTTAACTGATGAGTTATGCATGACTGTGCCCAGCTACCACTGGATTCTTCTTGTCATTAGACATCACGAAGGACTTATTCATTCACTTGACTCATTGAGGTATCATCCTGACACTTACAGGAGTTGTTTCGACTTACTAGCAAGGTACATTCATTTCTTACCGCCTCTGTCATTCATATCTTGATGTCAAGTCATTAACGAATAACTCATTTGTGAATGTTCTTTGTCGGGCAGAGTTTGGGAAAGGTTTCGAGCGGAAGATCCTGAAGGTGGGTGGCGCCAAAAGCTGGATTGGAAGTTAAACCAAGTAAGTACTGCTACCTCTTCGTCCACACAACATTTCTCATGCATACTTCATTATTATTGACTGAAATCTATTCTTGTATAGTCTTGCATGGAGCAACCAAAGGGAACTGAGTACTGTGGATTCTTCGTTTGCGAGTATATATATGTATTAGTCACCGAGAAATGGAATATGAGAAAGGATGCAGAGTTGGCAAAAAAGCGCGAGAGGCTACCACTCGACCACCGCTTCAGAGCAATTGGAGAGGAATTGGCGGGATTTTACCTTTCAGAGGCCTTACAGGAGAAAGGAGAGTACTACGATGCTGAAAGCATGAAATCGTTAAAGTAACTTGTTGTTTTGCTTCAACTCTTGTACTACGATAACTCTTGGCGCATCAACGAACTCTTGTCTACGATCTTCAAGTATTACTTAATTTAATTGTATGTGTTATAAATATGTGCATCGACTTCATACGACACGGGAACGGTTACGACATCGAAAACGTTACGGTTACCGTAACGGTAACCGTCACGGTTACCGTAACGGTTACCGTCACCGTAACCGTCATCGCAACGGGAAGGGTTACCGTTACCACGGGACACGGGAACCTAGCTATAACCAAACCCCGGCATATATAAACCCTAAACCCTGCAATTAAATCGAAAAAGAAAAAAAAAACCAAAACCCTTTGGTCCCGGTTGGTGCTACCAACCGGGACCAAAGGTCCCAACACCCCACGTCCCCTAAAGCCCACGTGGAGGGACCTCTAGTCGCGGTTCGGAATCCGCCGCGACTAAAGGATGGGGGCTTTAGTCCCGCCAGCCTAGTCGCGGTTGCCCAACCGCGACTAAAGGTCCTCTGGAACCGCGACTAGAGGTCATTTTTCTAGTAGTGTAGGTTTTATAAAGATAAGTGTTTACTTGAGAGGCCTTCTTCTGAAGGCGCTATCAAGAAGATAATATTTTCTAGTAGTATATCTGCATATCCTCATCTCAAAACTTTAGGATGGGAGCCTATTTTGATATAAAGTTTTCGGAGGAAAAACCCGAGTCTCTGGGAGCGATCGGCGAGAAAGTGTTTTATAAAACCCATATTGCTGGGAGCAAATGGAGAAGTTTATGAAAACCCGAAGTGCTGGGAGCATTCGGTGAATTTGCGAAAACCCGAGTTGCTGGGAGCAGTCGGAGGTGGAGATGTTGTTTTTGAAAAACAAAGTACAACCCTAGAGGCCGCCTGAACAATTAACCCGTGCAACCACACTACCTGAGATGGGTAGGGCTTAGCCGGAAGCTTGTCTATTTTAGTACGGAGGGTCTCATACTCTATAAGGGTGGGGCCCTCGAAGTCGGGTTGCCGTCTGTACGAGGCAATACACTGCGGGAAGATCCGCAGCCGAACGATTACGTTCGGTCCCCTGCCGTGGCGGTGTGGCGTCCCGGGAGAGACCAGAGGTCTAGCGGAGCACACGGTGCCAAGGGGAACAAACCTAGCGGGAGCCCTCTGTACTAGAGTAGATTAGGGGAAAGCTTTGATCATGTTATCCGAACCCCCGCATACTGTCGTATGAGGACCGTGGCTGATCACGGCGGAATGACTGTTTGGTGTGGTGAAAGTGCACCACCTCTGTAGAGTGTAAAACTATTCGAGTCGCCGTGTCCGCGGTCATGGACGGTTGGAAAGGTCCCCAATCTAGGCGTATGGGCAAGTTTATGTTTTCAAAAGAAAAATGGTTTTCTCGGTGAAACAAGGAGGCATCAAGATGGTACCTGGGAGGTACGGCATTTGGGAGAAGATGGTTGGTCTCGGGGAGACAACTCAGTCTGATCTCGTGGAGGAAAAAGGGGTATCCCCATCCTAGTCTCTTTGAAAAGTTTTACATAAGTGTTTTACAAAAATGTGGAGATAGCACATGCTATTTCTACGAGAGAGAATTCTATCTCTAAATGTCTTTTCATCAAAGATATAGAGATGTCGTATTCTCTATATCTAAAAGCATTGATTGCGAAAACTAAGCCCTATAGTATTATATAGCAGCTATCCCAGTTTTCGAAAAACGTTTTTATTGCATTACCATGAAAACTTAAGCCTTGAGGTGGTCTTGCGAGCACGTAAATGTACTTATTTGGCTATGTCCCTGGATATTCAAACGTCCAGATTATGGCTAGGAGGTCTACGCCGAGGAGGAGGAGTATGCCGACGACTACGCCGCTTAGCTGTCACCGGTCAACTGCACTTGTGGGATGGCGTCCGTTGGAGACGAGGGCCGACGCTAGCCACGAGCTTCCGCTGTATCGTAGTTAATTCTGTCCTGCGCGACGAAGATTTGCAGACTTGGTCATGTGACCATTAAGTGTTGTAAGATTTTTATTCGTACGACTCGAATGATGTAACTCTTGATACCATGTTGGTTATGTGATTGCGATGCATTGATCATTGGGATCGTGATCTATTTACATAACGTGGACTTTTCGGACTTCGGTCTGAGGGGCCCTTACAAAGAACTCAAACAATTTCTGCGTTCTAGATTTTTGGAGAGGTCCACGGAGCTGGACAAGGTGGTTATCCCTGAGGATATTGTACCGTTGAGTGGGCTGAATATGCAACTAAAGCGAGTACATGGTGATGCTTGTATGACAGCGGATAGAGGCCAGCGATGGAATTTATTTCAGACGCAGTGCATGATCAAAGGCAAAGCATGCAAGTTGATGGTTGACAGTGGTAGTTACTGTAATGGCATTAGCAAGGCGGTTGTGGAGGCTTTGGATTTATCCACCTGGCGAATTCCAGAACCTAGACATGTTGAGTGGGTGAATAGTTGCGGTATGATAAAGATTACTCACAACGAGCGTGTGCCGTTTACAGTTGGTGAATATGTTGATGAGGTGGAATGCGATGTGTTGCTGATGCATGTAAAATGCATACATGAACTTTGCACTATATCACTCATATTCCAATCATATTTGCATCATATAAGGGTTATATCACTGTTATATAATGATTTTTGGGAATAAAATATTTATTTCCTATTTTTATGGAATTAACCCTGCGCAGGCAGAAAACCCTATTTTTTCCTTTTAAGTTTCAGGGACCCAAACGACGTCCAAATAACCTGGAAAAATATAGACGTCATTATTTTGGAAGGAGGAAGACTTGGGAGCGAATGAAGAAAGCAAACGGAGGCCGGAAGCCCAAAAGAGGGGGGCCCACGCAGCCTCTGTACCTGACCGCGTGGGGCCCACCCTTTTGGCCCTGGAGGCTCCGCTGCCGTCGATCTTTTCTCCACCGCCTTCGTCTTGACCTAAAAACGCCTATAAAAGAAGTCCCACGGCATTTTCGGAAACAAGCGCCGCCACAAGACAGAAACAAGAAAACAGAGATCTGGAGCTGCAGATTGGAGGGGGAAAACTCTGGCGGGGCGCTGCCGGCGTGGTCTCCATCTTCTCCATCGACATCTCCACCGTCTCCATGATGAAGAGGGAGTAGTCCACCTCCAGATTATGGGTTTGTGGAAGTAACTTATGCATCTCTCCTCTCTTTGAGCTTCACTAATTAGTACCGTATGAGCTGCTGAACATGATTACGGTCATCGTTGTAATTCCTATGTGGTGGATCTTTTTGTGAGTTAATATATGTTTGAGATCGCAATGTTTGTTTCAGTTATGAGTATAGATGCATATTATGTGCCCCGTTCTTATCTACTTGTTATCATCAAGCATGTTTATGAGAGCGTGTGTGGGGTGAACCACTGTAATATCGCGATCCACTTGGGTGTTTACCTTACTTTGTTACCTCACTAGGGATAAACAAAAATACCATGCTACAAGGGTTGTGGGTGATTTGCCACTTCTCCGTGACTAGATCTAGCATGTTCTTATTTTAACTTCATGTCATGATACTTAAGGCTATACTCTGAGTTATCTTAATTACTAAGGTGTATGATTTAGTTCGCATCTTGGTGGAGTATAAGTGAGATTATTAACCAAAAGATCTCTATGTTAGGACGTGATGCCCATATAATTAGTAACTTGATATCAAACCCTGTGTTGCAATCTCATATGTCAACTCTGTGTGTCCATTGTCTGCCACTTTATTAAAGAGAGAGTGCATTTGTGAAACCATGAACCCCGGTCCATTTTTAATCATAAGAAACACCTTTCCAACAACTTTTACCACTTTTCCATTTTCTGCCATTATTAAATCCGAAAATACAAAAACACTTTTACATCTTGCATTCATCATAAAAAACCCAAAAATATCATTCATCATTGTTATCATCATCCTTGCACATTTATTCACCACCATCACATATTTATTTCTTGTTTGCATTGCATAATTATCTTGATATCATTCTTACACCTTGTGCTTGACAACCACAGGTGAGGTTGAGGACCAAAACATTTAACTCTGTTTTGTAGGTGACCAAAAAGAAGGATAAGGAGATAAACTTTTCACTACTGATTCCCCGAGAGTTCGATATTAAACCCTCGAGCCACCCTCGTGGGAAAACACGTATTCCACTTACTACACACTCTGCACTTGGAGTCTCAACCTAACCCATTTACTTTTGACGCAGGTAACTACGCACCGGAGATCAAGACTATTTTCTGGCGCCGTAGATCAACCTCTTCAAGGGCCATCAAGACTGTTTTCTGGCGCCGTTGCCAGGGAATCATAGCTGCGAAGGTTTATCCAAGGAGATCACAACAAAGTCAACATCACCAACTTGTGCTAACACCTAAGCTTGGGGAGGTTGCACCTACGTGAGCATCATCTTATCCATCTTTACCGTCAAAGCAAAATTATTTGTTTTGTCATTGTCTTGCATTGTCTTGCATTTGTGATTCGGTTTGCATTTGTGAGACTCATTTTATTTTCAGTTTTGCATAAAAAAATAAAAAATACATAAAAACTTGCATAATGGAAAAGAGAACCTTTTGGCCTTTTAGTGTTAAGAACTTTCCTCAAGATATGAATATCCCTGTTGAGAAATGTGTGGTAGATCATAATATCATGAAAGCTATCTATGAATATCATTTTTATGGGAAACCAAAAGAAGATCCGATACTCCATCTTAAGAAGTTTGATGAAAGGTGCAAAATGTTAAATTTGAGCCATGCTAGTGTCAAAATTAAGCTTTTTTCTTAATCCCTAGGTGGAAAAGCCTTAGATTGGATATTAAAATGGCCACCTGGAAATTTTAGCACTTGGTTTAACTTGAAAGCGGCTTTCTTTGAAAGATTTTGTTCCACTGAAAAGATTTGTAATCTTAGACAAGTTCTTATCACCTTTAAACAAGAAGAGGATGAACCTCTAGTGAAAACATGGGAAAGATTTAGAGACATAGCTTTTGGGATGGAACATGGTCTTAGGGATTGGATGCTCATGCATGTTTTCTATAGAGGATTGTCTGAAACTTCTAGAGTCTTTTTGGATAATGAATGTGAGGACTCTTTTATGAATACTGCTGCAACTGATACCCACTATTTACTTGATGGCTTGCTTTTGGAAGTAAGAATTAAAGAAAGTTTAGAAAAAGCCCAAGTACCTGAAGATGTGTTTGATGACCGTTATGAAATATTCAACCTTTAAAATAGGGAAAAGAAAGTTGAGGAAGTTAAAATGCTTAGTGAAGTCAAGGATCCTTTGCTTGACTTAGAAAATTGTAGCTTGCATGAATTAATCTCTATCTTCCAAAAGTTTGCAAGTGATCCTTCCATCAACACTAATCAAGCTGGCTTTGGTTCCTATATTGCTAATCATGTCTTGAAAGAGAAAATTGCTAGGTACAACCAAGAAGCCATGATACCACCTAAGCTTGGGGATATATGGATTCCCAAGGTACTAGTAACTATTGGTAAAGAGACACATCATGCCATACTTGATCTAGGATCTAGTGTCTCTGTCATGTCTAAAGAACTATATGAAGTACTTGAATTGAAAAATCATGAAAAATGCTCTATTGAACTTGCACTTGCTGATGATTCCATTAAACATGCTTTAGGGAAAGTAAGTGATGTTATGGTAGAGTTACATAGGACTTTTGTGCCTGTGGATTTTCTAATCATGGACATGGGGAATAAAACCTCTAGTCCTATTATTCTTGGAAGACCTTTTCTTCGTACTACAGGTGCCATCATTGATTCAAAAGAGGGGAACCCGAAGTTTCAGTTTCCACACAAGAAGTGCATGGAACACTTCCCAAGGAAGAAGGGAACACTGGAAGAGGAACTGCAAGAAATTCCTGGCTCTGAACAAGAAATCTATATGGGCACGACGGAGGAGGTGCAGCCCAATTTTAGGACTCCACCTGCAGAAAATGAGTTCTGCATTCAACCGGATTATCCGGCCTATTGATAGATTGCGCAAAACCGGTTCTGTAATAAACCGGATTATCCGGTCACCCGTGACCCGGATATTCTGATGTAAGTCGAGTTAGGGTTTATTTGTGTGAGGCGGTTTGGGCCTGTCCAAACCGACCCAAGTTAGGGCCCATGTTGTGGCCGCAACACCCAATCTATAAGGGGATGGTCGAGTTAGGGTTTAGGGGAGTTCAATTGTTTAGTCAAGAATACTATCTTGTGCTCCACCGTGTATCATCCCTCCGGGGACGGCGTTGCCGTGTTATCTAATATAGATTGCTGTGAGGGTTCTTGTGTTCATCAAGGATTATCGAGCTGTGGTTTGAGGCGTGGTGATCTCCATCACGTTGCTTGCTGGATTCATTCCTCTTCTTCAGGTGACGTTCATCGCGTTATTGGAAGATTCGTTATCGGTTGGTCTTGCGGTGAAAGATCGGGCAACAACTCTAGGATCATTGGGTCGATCCTTATCAAATCTTCTAAGGGCAAGAAAGGTATAAGAGTTATAGTTAAATGATATTTGTCTATCTTACCAGTAACTATGGAGTCTCGATTGATAATTTATTATGCAATGATATAGGAGATGTGACAAGTAAGGTGACAGAGGAGTAAAGGTGGTGATGTGCGTCAAGCTCGGCTCATGAAGTTTCATCCACAAGATGAAGGCATCTCCAATTTACTTTTCAAGTTTTAGTTTAAGAGATTTGAGGGTTTAACCCAAAGTTATTGTAATATGATCGCATTTATGGCAATGGAAGTACTCTTGTGATTTTGTGAGATTTTATCTCTCGTTTATCGAAGAATATTTTGGATCAATCCCTTCGTGGATGATCAAGTTACAAATCTCTTGAAATATGGAAATATCATTTGTTCTAAGATATATTGTGAAGATGTTGATACCACCTTCATGTGGCACTATTGTCTCAAATAGATCATAGTAATACGATGGAAGGATTTTGAGATATTGCACATAGTGAAGTTAATCAATGATGAGTTTTAAGATAGTCAATATTCTATTTTATATCTTAGGAACTACACAATTATGTTTTAGAAATATTGTCTTAGTAATATGATGAATAAAAACTTATTTCGATTCATGTATTTGATCAAGTTTGATTGAATAATTGCTAAGATATTATCGCTTGCAGAATTATTCCTAGAAATCCAATTTACAATATTTATTGCATTGTTTTAGTTTTAGCACAAAGGATAGTCTTTAAAAGGAATTCATGTCATAGTCTTGAAAGATAGACATAAAGGGACATGATAATTTTAGATACTGGGAATTTCTGAAAGGAGGTTCGAATCTGAAACAAAGAAGACTTAGGAATATTTATCTTATGAGTTGTGTCATGGTTTTGAAAGATAAACATAAAGAGACACAAAGAATTTGGGTTCTAAGTTTTATGAAACATTGAAACTTGATCCTGAAGGAGGAAGATAAATAGATATTTATTTTGTAGGTTGTTCCAATAAATTAATTGGAAATCCTTTTATAAACCACCACATAAGTGACAATGTTTGCCACTAAGATAAATGTGATTCTTGAGGAATTTATTCTTCTAAAGAATTCTAGTGGGAGGATAGTGAAATCTTGAAGGGATTATTTGAATCTTCGGAAATAGTTATCAGATGTTGCGCAAGCGGAAGCAGTTCCAATTGACAAATCTTTTAGACTAATACCGAGAGTCTATGCATTTAATGCATGACGTCTTGTCAAGACAAATTCACTTAACCAGAATAGTTTAGCATATGAGTTTCTAGGAAACTTGAATGCTAAAACAAAATAAAGAAAGGTATGTGCTAGACCCCAATAGATTATGACTTAGAAGTCATATACATATTAATATCATGATTAATGAGTTATGATAAACTCAATAAGGATCTTTTTTTTAGACAAAAAGATGATCACAAAGTTGTGTCGATCAAAGGAAAGTTTTATGATAGAGAGTTTATATAAGATATTGACAAAGACAAATTCCTTTCAAAAGGAAAGATGGATCGAGGATGTGTACTATGTACAACTCGAGGGTCTTTGTTAATTGAATATAAATCAAATCATAAAAGGAATATATTTGTTTAGGACAAATAAATGATATTAAAAAGGAGGAAACAAGAAACAAATATTTTGTGTTGAGTTTCAAGGAAATAAAGGAAAGTCATAGTTTCATTTAAATCAGTGGGAGCTTAGTTATATTATTCGAGTTTGAATAATATAAATAATAGATTGTCAATATGTAGTGTTATTAAAGGAAATTAATAACATGCATATTTGGAACATAATCGTCACATCATATATGGAAGTTTCCGTATGATGATGAGATATAATGTTGCGGAAATTTCATTGAAGGTGTTTTGAATGTTATTCAAAATACGAGAGAATGAAAATTCTCATAAAGTTTAAGGAAATTCAAATGCAAGAACCATGGCTGTTTCGTACGGTGGTAAGCATGATCAATTGATTTGAAATCTTGATCATAAAGGAATTTCTTAAGATGTGAAATTTTAAGATCAAAACAAAGTAGTCAAACTTGATTGTTGACAAGTTGAATTTAATAAAAGTTCAATTGACTCCAATTAAGATGAGGATTCCCCATAAGGTGTATTTTGAAGAAGCTACTTCAAAAGTGAGAAATACTCATAATGTAAGAGTTGCATTGGAAAATCTTATGAGATAAGTATAAAGGTTAAGACAAGGATTAGATGACAGAATTTTCTAAATTTTGTGCATCACAAATGATGGGTATGTTTATGTAAAACATTGAGTCTATATTACGAAATCTACAACAAGTAGCAAAGACGGTGGGGGCATAAAGCTTCCATGATGAAGGGTTGTCGGTTCATTGTATGAACTAGGTGAGGTTCTTTACAAAGAAAACAACTAATTGGTAAAACAATGAAATTGTATTCTTAGTAAAGGTTCCAGGGTTTCACCTAGAATGACCAGTAGCTACAAGTGATCATATGATCAATTGAGGTTATGCATGGAAAGATGTATATCTTTTTGCATAAGAGACATAAAGTTCACATAGTCACCATTTGGGACTAAACAGACAAATGTCAACCACAGAAGGGTAAGCATGAGAAACACCGAACATCTGTCAAGATGATAAACTTATGCAAACTAAACATTGCTAGTTGTGCAAGTGGGAGACTGCTGGATATATGCCCAAAAGGCAATGTATTTATACATGTGACAATGTATTTATACATATATATCTGATTCATATATTATTGATTCGTATTCTCTATGCTATAACTGCAGTGATTTCTAAATGCGTGATTTAGGGAAAAGCTCACATGCACGTGTAGAGAATATGAACACGTAAAATGTACCCTAGTTCTTTTACGGACTAATTCTTGAATGCTAGATGACGCGGCTTTTCCTAGTCATGGACATAGAGTTTATGTCAGCATCAAGGATGAAAAGCTCATATGGCTGGGTCACCCAAGTGATGGTATGCTAAGAGATTCTTAATAGTCTTTTTGTCCTTAGCTTTATCACAGAAAGGTTGTTGTATAACATGTCCTTGTAACCATGAGGTTATTAGGATCATGCATACTGGAAGAGTTACTTTGGTGCTGTTAACCGTCACGGCCGTAACAGGGTGATCATAAAGGCAGTTACTGGGTGGCTTCAAAATGTGTGTGTATCCTAATGTTCTGAGATGGGAAATTACTCCTCTAGGTTAAGAGAGATACGTCCAGGGCCCACTCGGTATTATAACGGTATCCAATATGTTCTGCAGACAATGCACGGTGAAGTTACATTGTGTGGGATATCATAATACGGCAACGAGTAAATGGAACTTACCGGTAACGAGATAGACAAAGATGATGTGAATCAATCAAGCCCTTGATTGATTCATGGTATAATCCACGGATCTATATCTCGGGTGAAGTTCAGTATCGTGAGTAATGGGATTGATATATGATAATCAACAGGTTCAACAGTAGAGTTATTCGCATAACGATAGCAGCCACACAGGATGTCCTTGGAACTGTCACTGGCCGGTGATTGGTTGATACCCTGATGACCCACAAGTATAGGGGGTTGATACGTGCATTTTATATCATCACTTATATAACTTTTAGTATCATACTAGAATGTTATTTGCATGATTATATGATTGTTTTTACATGTTTTAGATGATTTTGGGGACTTTCACACAAAGTCCCCATTTTTGGTATTTAATATCTGGGAGGCATAAAACCCCCTTTCTTGTTTTTATTGTTTCAGTAGTTTCAGGAACCCAAATAATAAAAGGAAAAATACCACGTCAGTTTTTCATCGGGAGAAAGGCAGAGGGAAGAAGACCGAAGAGAGGAGAGCCACGAGGCCCAAAAGGGGTGGGCCCACGCTGCCAAAACCCTAGGCCGCGTGGGGCCCACTAAAAGCGGCATCAGGCACCTCCTCGACTGGGGCTTTTTATCGACGCCTTCGTCTCGCCCGAAAAGTAACGCCCTAATTTTTCCAAGTCCATCCGAGGTCGCGGCGGCGGCGAAACTCCTGATCCCTTCTGAGGGGGGTCAGATCCTGCTGCTCCGGAGCTCCGGAGAAGGGGGAAATCATCGCCATCATCATCACCTCTCCTCCTTGGCGTGGGAGGAGGCCTCTACATCATCACCCCCATCAAGACCAGCACCATCTCCATCATCATCACCGTGATCCACTCAGTTCCCCTCGCAGTTTGAGAGTTGCTATACCCTAGATACTTGTCTTGTGCTACTATTCATGTTAGTGATTCAGTACTTGTCATTATTTGGTGGTGAAGTTATAATTTCAGATTGTGTTGTACCACTTATGCCACTGATTATGATCATGTTTGCACGTTGTGAGTAGTTCCCGTATGTTCCTGAGGGCATAGGATGAATTGGCAATGATTTATATATGACATGTGTTGGTATTTTGTCAAGAGTTTATCTTTTATGTAATTCTATGATGGTGTTGTGCGAACGTCGACTGCACAACACTTCACCTATATGGGCTCATAGGAGAACACCGTAGTATAATGAATTGAGGAAGACTTGGGAGGACACGTAAGCCTGAGTTAGAATCTTGAAATTATAGTATGAGGGTATTAGTATCGGGGACCTTAGAGTGTAATGCTATGGTGGGACTTCATGTCTTAATAACTCTTGTGCAGTCATTTACTTGGCCACATGATGAAACGATACGACCGGTAAAGGTTGTATCCCATGTATTGTGCTAGTCCCTGGATCGACTCGCTAGCACACATGGTTCCAAATGAATAACAGAGAATTCAAGTGCATCATTATTACAACGAAATGATCCAGAAATATAATTCTTTATTACAAATTGCATAGCTCATAGCTAGCTCAAACAAATATCAAGTAGCGAATAACAGCGAAAGCAAATAAATGAAAAGCTCCATCTAGATGTGCCACAGGCGAAACATGTCGAGTGGAGTCTCGTGACCTACTGCGTCGTCACTCGGAATCGGAAATACCTGCAACGGTGAGTTACAGCCAGAAACAACGACTGGTCAATACAATTGAATTGTATTGGCAAGATGTGCAAAAAGAAATGTTGTTTTTATTACCTAGCTTCTACATGCATATTTGGCTAGGTGGAGTTCAGGCTATTTTGCGAAAAGCAATAAGTTTTATCCTATCATTTTATAAAACATAGTTTACAACAATATTCAAAGGACACTCTGTATGAAAACAGGTGCTCCTACCCATTGGTTCAACCACAAGTTTTAATAAATTACAAATTGGAATGAATGAGAAATCGACATGATCACAAGCCTAGCTGTTCAAATTGTCCAATGCCAGGGACATGGCTAAGATCTTAGTTTTTTAGACTCTCGAGAGCTTGTACACTTTACCCGTAAGACCCAGTCAGCCCTGTTTACCAAAACACACAATTTGTATAAAGGTTGGGAGAAGACCAAGACTAAACTTTTGGGAAATAAAACCTCAAACCACCTGCGGACCCTGTCCATCCTACTAACGCTACATCAGCTGGTCACGACGGGCTCGAGGTTCTATAACTTACTAGGTTCAGTCAACTGCCCATACATAATGTTGACATACGGCTGTACACGTAAACTACCAAACAAGCAACCAAATCTACTCTCTGTAACCTGGGCGGCGGTCCCCACCATGCAGCACACTCCGATGACCCCTCTAACAATCTGCCCAGATGATTGTTTAATTAAAGTTGTTTTCATTTAATAACAAAATGGCAAAAATTTAAAAAATCATTTTCATAGTATGATACCACAACCCCGGATAACTAAGCATTTGCTAAGCATAATCTAATCTTACGATTGGCATCAAGAGGACAATATTCAATTGTCATGGATTGGAAACATATGGCTATCCTACTTGGGTTTTCATAGCATAGCATATTATATATAATCCTACACATGCAATTCTACAGAAAATACTCTAATTATGCATAGCAAAATAATGGGACATTTATGGTAAAAGCACACTTGCCTTGATCGTAGTCGTTCACACACTCGTCACAGTTGCAACCGTTGCACTCCGCACAATCTACACGATTTCGATAATGCCACAATAAGAACAAACAATACAATACAAGAATGCAACATATGTATGCATGACGAATTAATATTGCACCACTGCTATTAATTTTGTGCTTTGGTCAGATGATGCATGTATGCAACTAAAACACATGCAATATGAGATTTAAATTAATTACAAGTCTTTTAAAGGTTAGTATAGGTTCTGCATATTTTCGGTATAATTATTTGTTAAACAGAAAATATTTTGAAACTCATTTATAGACAATTTAGTAATCTTCCAGGGGCAAAAGGAATCAAGTTAAAAGTATTTACAGAAATAAAGTTAAGTGAGAAATACTCATAATAGTGTTTTTACTTACTTTATTTTATAGGTTCTGTACACATGCGTTTTTATTGCAGAAATAGAATCTACACAATTTTCTGAATCCAACGGTATAAAGAACGTAATTTTCTGACATGTAGATTATTTGATATGAATTTTACAAAATCACTACAAACTCTGTTTTCTAACTCGAATTTACAGAAAAAGCGACACATGTCGCAGCGCGATTCGCTGTGCGCTCTTGACTGGGCGCTGACCGGACTGCTGAGTGTACCCGCCACACGGCAGCCAGTGATTCGCCGGTACCCCTTCAAATTTGGATCTAATCTAAACCATCCAGGAGGGATCCTACGGCTACTGTGCTTCTTCTCCTATGGATCGTAGCTACCAGCAAGGAAACCTAGCTCACCAGTACTTCTGTGTCGACGATGGTGTTCGGCGGCAGTCCGTGGTGGTCGTACGGCTCGAGGGAGAATTCCGGTCGAAGCAGCTACTCACGGTGAACCTTGTGGGGGTCTTGGCAGCAGCTCTCTATAGTTCCCGGGCGAAGACGTCGATCTCTGCAGCTCCAATCTCCGGTGACGAACAGTTCGACGGACAGCTCGCTCCCGTCTCTAGTTAGTGCGAAAAACGAGATTAGGGAGATGTATAGAAACAAGGAGAAAGGTTGAACAGGAGGGGAAAATCTTGGGCGACCAGAGACGATGAACAACCTTCAAAGAAGCGAAGAGGCGGCGGCCTGTTCCGTAGATCGATAAGTGGCGGCCAGGGTTTCGTGGTTTGTGGAAAAACGGAACGACGAAAGTGAGTAGGTATTTATACCAAGGTTTTGGGCGACGAAGAGATAGCGAGTCGAACGAGAACCGGAGATATTCTGGGAACCCACTCGGTACAGGTTACGTACGTCTCATGGAGTTGTTTCCGAGTTCAGTCAGAAACGAAAAAGAGTTTCAGTTCAGATAAACAAGGGCGATGGTTGATGTGCTGTGCTGTACGTTCAGAAGAGAGGAAGGAAACGATCAGAGTAGGATAAAAAGAATTGGAACGTGAGGTGAGAGGAAAGAAAAGCTAGTACGTGAAATTTCTCTTGACCAAAGCCTTCGGCTGCTCCTCTACTTTAATTCTTTTCTTTTTGTTTGCTCCTTGTCTTCTCACGTAATACTCTATAGAAAATAGCCTTTGTGCTTATATGCACATATACATTTGTAACACATTGAATTGATCTATTTATTTGTGGATTGAAGTTGTGTTCAATTAATTTAATGCAATGCAAAAGAAAATGCATACTATATGATGCAATGCACATGAAAGAAATGAGAACATCCGAATTGATTCAAACAAGTTTTGAAAAATTTATAAAAAATCCCTCTGTCATACTAATCTATTAGGGACTATTTTTAATCAAATAAAATATAATTTATCCCTAAGCACATACATTGATTTATATAGGGTTTTTTTTGGGAAATTTAAAATAGGATTTTTTGGTATTAACCCTTTTAGTCGGATGCAAAACAAACAAATGCAAGTTTTACATTGATGCCATGATGAAATGCACATGATGAGATGCAAACATCCAAATTCTAAAAATTGGGATGTTACAGACTAACCCCCTTAAGATGAATCTCGTCCTCGAGATTCGAAATGGCTAGCAAATGAGTGTGGGTGGTTTTCTCTATGGTCAATTTCTAGGCTAACCCCCTTAAGAAAATTTAACTTGGGCTCTCCAAAACATGCACTGACAACTATCTGATCCTTTTGTATAACTCTATAGTTAGCTTCTTCTTATCCATGTAGCTTCTTGATATGAATGAATGTGATGCATCAATATAGAAAAGTATGAGATCGATGCATGAATTGACCAATTACTTACCAACCACACGGTCTGGTTTATCATGTACTCTCTCCATGTTCACATGATTCACAGTTGCCTTTTGGAATGGATTTGGCTTGGATATCTCCTCAGCTTTATTCTCAGGGCAATTGTCGGCGTAGTGCCCCATCTTCTTGCACTTGAAGCACTGCACTTGACTGAGGTCCCTCTTGTTTGCGTGGTTGTGATTGCCATTATGCCCATTGCCTTCGTTGTTATGGCCATTGTCTCCATTGTTATGCCCATTGCCTCTGTGTCCATTATGGTTGTGACCGTTTCCTCCATTATGTTGATTGCCATCACTGTGATTGTGTCCGTTGCCTTCATGCCTACGATTCCCAGTACTTCCATTACCATCATGATGAGTACGGATCCTCTGATGCGGTCCTGAGTTGTGGCTATCGTGGTTGTACTTCCTCTTGCGTTTCTCAGCTTGCTTCTGCTTGCTCTCTAGTATAACAGCTTTATCCATCAGGGACTGAAAATTTCGAGCGTAAACAACTGACAACTGAACAGCGAGCTCATCGTTTAGACCATCCATGAACCTCTCACGCCTCTTGGCATCGGTGTCCACATCTTCTGGAGCATAGCGAGCCAGATCACCGAATGCAGTAATGTACTCGGTGACGGTACGATGGTTCTGTCGCAGGTTGCGGAATTCCCTCCTCTTCAAGGTCATGACTCCAGATGAGACATGCGCGTTGCGGAATCCCTCTTCAAACATCTCCCAAGTAACATCAGCGATGGGGTGGGTTATCTGAAAATTATCCCACCACGTAGCAGCTGGTCATTCAAGCAAGTGAGCTGCAAACCTCACTTTCTCGGCATCATTGCACCCACAGTTACTAAATCTTTATCCACAGAACGCAACCAATCAAGTGCTGCATTTGGATCGGGTGCAGTGGAGAATTTTGCAGGCCTCAACCTCAGAAACCTCGTGAGCATGTCCACCTGCGGAGGTGGATTGTTGTTGTTGTTGTTCTGGTTGTTGTTCTGCATGAACTGCGTCATCACCGTCATAAACTGAGCTTGAGCGGCCATCAACTGTTGGAACTGGTCATTGTTGTTGTCAGGGTTGCGACAAGGAGGCATCTGTTGGGTTAGCATAGATGAGTATAGACGGAAATAGACTATGGAAAATAGCTACCCATATATAGCATGATCAAACAACACTTAGCAATCAAGATATAAGCATTCAATCACTTTTAAAGTACTTCTTGAAAATAGGATATTAATTCCTGCGAAGATCCTAATTAAATTTGAAAACAAAACAGTTGAAAATAGTCGAACTATTATTGACATACCATATAAGTTGATATGGTCAATTGCTAAAACGAATCTTGAAAATCCTAACGAAGACTAATTTGGTGGGCAGACTATTATGTTCTGAAAGCTCCAATAGCATGCAATTGTATCTCCTTTTTGACATGAGTCTTCTTCCATATGGGGATCTCCACTATGTTTATGAAAAAGTTGAGATGAGAGTAAAATATGAAGATAAGAGGATTACAAGAATGAAGTGTATCAATGTAATAAGGATTTGGAAAATAAGGTTTCATCCTATGGCTTTTCCTAATCCATTGCTAGGTCACGATCCTACAGTCCACACTGCTCTGATACCACATGAAACGATACGACCCGGTAAAGGTTGTATCCCATGTATTGTGCTAGTCCCTGGATCGACTCGCTAGCACACATGGTTCCAAATGAATAACAGAGAATTCAAGTGCATCATTATTACAACGAAATGATCCAGAAATATAATTCTTTATTACAAATTGCATAGCTCATAGCTAGCTGTAACAGCCCCGAATTTATGAACTGAAAATCAGTATAAAATTTTCACTTTTGTGTCCTCATCTTGCATCATGGCCTGCTTGCATCTTTGCATCCTCTTAAATTGCTAAACATCACCCCCTTTTTGGTTTGGCAAAGCTGGAGAAATGAAGTACCAAACTTGCTCCAACAATTTAACAACGCGATGAAAGCATCCAAAGGTTGCAGAACAAATTCTCTTTGACATTCTAGATTGGTCAAGGAAGTTCCTAGAGCTCAAATTAATATTTTTTGACTTGCTTCAAATTTCAAAAAAGAGTACTATTTGGGAAATGCCCAAAAATGCCTATAGCAACTTCTTATTTGTTTCCCCAAGCAAATGAGCTCCAAATGCATTGTAATTTTTATGGATGCTGTCCCAAGGTACAGGGAGGCTACCCAAAAATTTGCACAATTTTTGGAAGAGTTTAAAAGCCCCAATTAAATCTGAAACAGTGGATCCAGTATGGAGAAGGACTAATCCGTGATGCTTTTAAAACTCTCAGGGGCCTCTTTGTAAACTTGCATCTCTCTCTCACCTCCGGGTTTCCCGCGCCGCCGTGGCCAAGCTCCACGACGCCCACGCCCAGGGCCCCCTGCTCTGTCTTCTCCTCTGCACGAAGAGCACCACGACGCATTGATTCACCTCACCGGCCTGCTCCCTCTCTCCCACTTGCCCCCGTTCCCCACCTCTTCCTCACCCCGAGCCGCCATGGCCGCGGTGATGCGCCGCCGTCTCCCCGTCGTTTGAGGTAGTCCCAGGAAGCGTGAAGACCACCATTCGATTCCCCGCGCCGTGCTCTATCTATCCTCCGTTTGAATCGAGCGGGGACGGAGGAAATCGTCGGCGCCATCCTCATCCTCTCCGACGGCCGCCGCCGCTCGCCGGACGATTCCCGCCGCCGTGGTTCGTCTCCGACCGCGCCGTCTCTACAAACGAGCTCAGGGTGAGCTGCTGTCCTCCCCAGTGCCCTCCACCCTCCCTCTCTCGCTCTGTGCTGCCGTAGCACGCCGGCAGCCTTGCGCCGCCGTGCTCACCTTTTCCCGCTCGGATAATCCGAGTGAGATACAAATCGGATTATCCGATTTTATGCAGTACCGAGTGGCGTTAGGTCCTTAGCAGTTTTGCTAGTCCATCTCCGGCGATCGGATTATCCGATTTTGCAAAGTTCGGACTATCCGACTTTGTCCAGTACAAGTTTCAGCTCGGTCCTTAGCCGTTTTCTCAAAGAGTTGGTTCGATCGGATTATCCGAGTCTAGATGAATTCGGATTTTCCGATTTTTGTCAGTACCGAAAATTTTAAGTCCTTAGCCAAATTCTCGAAATACACTGTTCACTCGGATTATCCGAATTATTTAAATTCGGATATTCCGATTTTGCTCAGTACAAAATATTTCTCCTGTTTAAATTTCCCTCTTCTATTTTGATTCCAAATGATTGTTTTGTGTGGAATTTAAATTATAACCATGACTCAGTTAAAAGTGGAAACCAAGATTAAATAATAGGACTTAACCAAATTGTCAAGTTATAAGAGTAATAATTTTTACCGGTGCATTTTAAAATGGGTGTGTTACACCAAAATGCTTATAAATTATGGTTTAACTAGTGACATCATTTCATGCATGTTTACCTCATAATTGAGCACCGGAAAACATTAAAACAAGGAGTAGCTATTTTTCCTCTCTTGCTAAATAATTATTGATGCACCCCATGTAATTACTAGATATTGTTCTAATAGCAAGTTCAGTGCATTCAAAGTGTCATAGCATCATATGCTTGCGCATTGCATTTGTTAGACATATGTGTGGTGATTGAATTGTTTTCCTCCGGTGTTGTATTTTTTTTCGTTAGATCAAGCAACCGGGGTCACTCCGCAATACCCCGAGGATCCGTACTATCAGCACGTTGATCAAGGCAAGCGTAATCCCCCCTCTGAGCATACCTTATCCTATTTCCCGCAAATATATTTTCTCCACTATAATATTGCATGCGGTTCCAAATGTCAATTTACTTGGATTAGAGTATCCTATAGTTGCATTAAGATTCCGATGCCACTACCTGTTCCCCTCCTATTTAAACCATAGGATTGTATTGTTGGCCCGCGATATCTACCATGCTATGTTGATGCTTAGCCATGCTTAGTTAATTGCATAGCTGTACTATGGGTACTACATGGTGGAAACAGGTGATGATATGAGAATGATGGTGGAGACTTGTGGTGACGGATAATAAAATGCTTAAAGGTGGGGATGAGAGGCCACATGGGATGTGGTGGGTTGTCTCGTTCTCGCCGCCTAAGTGCGAGTTCTCGCCTACGAGCCAAGTTGAGCGTGCAACCATGCGTGGGCATATGGAACCTCGTCGACCGACTAACTTGTGGCGGACTAGCCGAGGGTCCTCTAGTTTGGCTTTCCATTTGCGCGTGCGTTGAAGATGGTGGCCAAGACTGAGATGAGGATGGTTGTGTCAGGAAAATAAGTGGCCGCGGGACAGGGTGCGAGAAGGTACCTCTTGTCCTACCGCCACTGATGATCCTGGGTTAGTCTTAAGCGAGGTAAAGGTCGTAGCCGCTCCCACCCAGCCGGCTTTCCCCGGAAGAGAGCTAAGAGCTAGGCAATGGGCCGGACGGTACGCATGGATAAGAAGCTGGGAGGTCCCTCGGGAACCTGGCGTCTTTCACATTGTACACCCCTGCAGGGAGAAATCTTTTCGAAAAGCCGTGTCCGCGGTTATGGACGACTTGGTGACGGATTCAGAGATCATAGAATAACTTTAACGGAATGATAAAAAAACTGGGTACTAGAGGTACCACTTCACGATTGCAAGGTGAGCTTCCTCGAGGGTGATTCGGGGAGGTGCCTTTGATGAACAGGTACAATGTTGGTGAATGGTGAGAATGTGATTCAAGAGAACAGAGTTACTTCTTACCTCTTTTTAAAATACTCTGAATAGTCGATGCCTTTGAGTTATGTTTTTCATAAATAAAATCAGCTTTATGCAAAACAGCCATAAAACCTCGAAAGCTAATCATCGAGCATATATTAGCTCTTAATCTTGCGAGTTCGTCGAACTCAACGTCGTTTGTTTTGTTTCAGAGGAGGACTTCACCGACCTCGAAGGTGGGTTCTTTGTGGACGTCGACGAGTAGTCTGGGGTTCCCAGGTGGCAGCTTGGGACATCCTGGAACAGCTGGCGTTGTGATGTTTATCTGTAGGCCTCTTAGGCCATATGTTGGTTCTTGTTGTTTAGAACAACCTATTTTTGCTTCCGCTTGATGTAATGTTGGGTCTGTGACCTCTGGTTGTCATTTGCTATCTTTCTCTATTATAAGAGTTGAACTATATGATTTTGTGTCGTAGAGTCTGTGATGTGCCAGTTGTTCCACAAGTCTTGAACTCTCTATTATGCATTGAGGGTTGTGCCCGTGTTAAGGCATCACTCGGGGTGTTGCGTTGTTGGTGTGTGGTGTACCCAGCAACGCCTGCCAAAGGTTTTGGCCGGGGATTGGTAAACCCGTAACCTCCGTTTGTATCGCTTAACCGGTGACACACAGCATCACTGTATAGTAGTCGGGTCGGGGCGCCACACTAGCTCAAACAAATATCAAGTAGCGAATAACAGCGAAAGCAAATAAATGAAAAGCTCCATCTAGATGTGCCACAGGCGAAACATGTCGAGTGGAGTCTCGTGACCTACTGCGTCGTCACTCGGAATCGGAAATACCTGCAACGGTGAGTTACAGCCAGAAACAACGACTGGTCAATACAATTGAATTGTATTGGCAAGATGTGCAAAAAGAAATGTTGTTTTTATTACCTAGCTTCTACATGCATATTTGGCTAGGTGAAGTTCAGGCTATTTTGTGAAAAGCAATAAGTTTTATCCTATCATTTTATAAAACATAGTTTACAACAATATTCAAAGGACACTCTGTATGAAAACAGGTGCTCCTACCCATTGGTTCAACCACAAGTTTTAATAAATTACAAATTGGAATGAATGAGAAATCGACATGATCACAAGCCTAGCTGTTCAAATTGTCCAATGCCAGGGACATGGCTAAGATCTTAGTTTTTTAGACTCTCGAGAGCTTGTACACTTTACCCGTAAGACCCAGTCAGCCCCGTTTACCAAAACACACAATTTGTATAAAGGTTGGGAGAAGACCAAGACTAAACTTTTGGGAAATAAAACCTCAAACCACCTGCGGACCCTGTCCATCCTACTAACGCTACATCAGCTGGTCACGACGGGCTCGAGGTTCTATAACTTACTAGGTTCAGTCAACTACCCATACATAATGTTGACATACGGCTGTACACGTAAACTACCAAACAAGCAACCAAATCTACTCTCTGTAACCTGGGCGGCGGTCCCCACCATGCAGCACACTCCGATGACCCCTCTAACAATCCGCCCGGATGATTGTTTAATTAAACTTGTTTTCATTTAATAACAAAATGGCAACAATTTAAAAAATCATTTTCATAGTATGATACCACAGCCCCGGATAACTAAGCATTTGCTAAGCATAATCTAATCTTACGATTGGCATCAAGAGGACAATATTCAATTGTCATGGATTGGAAACATATGGCTATCCTACTTGGGTTTTCATAGCATAGCATATTATATATAATCATACACATGCAATTCTACAAAAAATACTCTAATTATGCATAGAAAAATAATGGGACATTTATGGTAAAAGCACACTTGCCTTGATCGTAGTCGTTCACACACTCGTCACAGTTGCAACCGTTGCACTCCGCACAATCTACACGATTTCGATAATGCCACAATAAGAACAAACAATACAATACAAGAATGCAACATATGTATGCATGACGAATTAATATTGCACCACTGCTATTAATTTTGTGCTTTGGTCAGATGATGCATGTATGCAATATGAGATTTAAATTAATTACAAGTCTTTTAAAGGTTAGTATAGGTTCTGCATATTTTCGGTATAATTATTTGTTAAACAGAAAATATTTTGAAACTCATTTATAGACAATTTAGTAATCTTCCAGGGGCAAAAGGAATCAAGTTAAAAGTATTTACAGAAATAAAGTTAAGTGAGAAATACTCATAATAGTGTTTTTACTTACTTTATTTTATAGGTTCTGTACACATGCGTTTTTATTGCAGAAATAGAATCTACACAATTTTCTGAATCCAACGGTATAAAGAACGTAATTTTCTGACATGTAGATTATTTGATATGAATTTTACAAAATCACTACAAACTCTGTTTTCTAACTCGAATTTACAGAAAAAGCGACACATGTCGCAGCGCGATTCGCTGTGCGCTCTTGACTGGGCGCTGACCGGACTGCTGAGTGTACCCGCCACACGGCAGCCAGTGATTCGCCGGTACCCCTTCAAATTTGGATCTAATCTAAACCATCCAGGAGGGATCCTACGGCTACTGTGCTTCTTCTCCTATGGATCGTAGCTGCCAGCAAGGAAACCTAGCTCACCAGTACTTCTGTGTCGACGATGGTGTTCGGCGGCAGTCCGTGGTGGTCGTACGGCTCGAGGGAGAATTCCGGTCGAAGCAGCTACTCACGGTGAACCTTGTGGGGGTCTTGGCAGCAGCTCTCTATAGTTCCCGGGCGAAGACGTCGATCTCTGCAGCTCCAATCTCCGGCGACGAACAGTTCGACGGACAGCTCGCTCCCGTCTCTAGTTAGTGCGAAAAACGAGATTAGGGAGATGTAGAGAAACAAGGAGAAAGGTTGAACAGGAGGGGAAAATCTTGGGCGACCAGAGACGATGAACAACCTTCAAAGAAGCGAAGAGGCGGCGGCCTGTTCCGTAGATCGATAAGTGGCGGCCAGGGTTTCGTGGTTTGTGGAAAAACGGAACGACGAAAGTGAGTAGGTATTTATACCAAGGTTTTGGGCGACGAAGAGATAGCGAGTCGAACGAGAACCGGAGATATTCTGGGAACCCACTCGGTACAGGTTACGTACGTCTCATGGAGTTGTTTCCGAGTTCAGTCAGAAACGAAAAAGAGTTTCAGTTCAGATAAACAAGGGCGATGGTTGATGTGCTGTGCTGTACGTTCAGAAGAGAGGAAGGAAACGATCAGAGTAGGATAAAAAGAATTGGAACGTGAGGTGAGAGGAAAGAAAAGCTAGTACGTGAAATTTCTCTTGACCAAAGCCTTCGGCTGCTCCTCTACTTTAATTCTTTTCTTTTTGTTTGCTCCTTGTCTTCTCACGTAATACTCTATAGAAAATAGAGCCTTTGTGCTTATATGCACATATACATTTGTAACACATTGAATTGATCTATTTATTTGTGGATTGAAGTTGTGTTCAATTAATTTAATGCAATGGAAAAGAAAATGCATACTATATGATGCAATGCACATGAAAGAAATGAGAACATCCGAATTGATTCAAACAAGTTTTGAAAAATTTATAAAAAATCCCTCTGTCATACTAATCTATTAGGGACTATTTTTAATCAAATAAAATATAATTTATCCCTTAGCACATACATTGATTTATATAGGGTTTTTTTTTGGGAAATTTAAAATAGGATTTTTTGGTATTAACCCTTTTAGTCGGATGCAAAACAAACAAATGCAAGTTTTACATTGATGCCATGATGAAATGCACATGATGAGATGCAAACATCCAAATTCTAAAAATTGGGATGTTACACATGATCCATCATAAGGGGCTGTAGTCTATTTATTTAGCTATACCGAATTATGGCTCCGTCCAAAAAGATTAAAACTTGACAAGATATTCAACGTGTTGTTTAATAAATCTCTATGCCTAGCATTATCCATGCCGCCCTCGGGAACGTTTTCCACATATAAGTCACACATCACTTGAGTTTGTCCTCTTGCTGCATAGAGGATTGGGCTTTTCTCTCTTTGAGAGCTGTCACCTGCTACTATTTGTCTGCTGCATTTTTACTGTCCTGCAATTATACAACCGAAAACACCAAAAACAGTTGCATCTTTTATTGTCAATTTATCATTCTTACTAACCAATACCTTCAGCTCCTCGTGGGTTCGACAACCTTTTCTATTCGAAAGGTACTACAATTGATCTCCTGCACTTGGGAGTCATCAAGATACTTTTCTGGCGCCGTTGCCGGGGAGCATTGCGCTATTGGTAAGAAGTTTGGTAAGGAAACTTGAAAGCTGTTTAATCTCATTGTTACTATGGCATTTATGAATCGTGCCTCGCTGCATCTTGCTCTATATGAAAGTGCTTATGCCACTACTGCAAAGGTGGTTGAAACTGCTGTGCCTGAGATACCTAAAGTGGGATTTAAAATTCCCATGGGTCATGTTAAAAGAGTTATGAAAAATCCATTTACAAGTGATGGAACTAAGTCTGCACGCGAACACATGGAGTTGATTGAAGACATATGTGGTTTATTTAGACTTCCTGGTATTCCTGAGGATGAGGTAAAAAGAAAGTTACTATATTTGTCTTTATCTGGTAATGCTCGTGTTTGGTACAGGTCTCTGGATGAAGAAGCTACTATTGACTGGAATATCTTGAGGAAGGTTTTCTTTCTTAAATACTTCACACCTAAAGAAGCTTATGAGAACCGCTGCTACATATTCAATTTCTGGCCACATCTGGGAGAGAGCATCACTCAAGCTTGGGGGAGATTGAAGGAACTCCATCGCAAGAACCCTTGTCATGATCTTACAAGGAAACTTATATTGATAAACTTTTATGTGAGGTTACCTATGAAGCATAAGGAAATTCTGGATAATTCATCTGGTGGTAGTTTCACAAACAATACTGAAGAAGAAGAAGCATGGAATCTATTGGAGACTATTTCTGAAAATACTGGTCATTGGGATCTTGATAAAGGTAATGAGCCTTATTTTGACTATGGATATTCATGTGTAGAGAACTTCTCTACTTCTATCTTGTTTAAAAATATGAGTGATACATTTAATCTTGATCCTTATGTTATACTTGAGATAGCTAAATCTTTTGCTGAACATATCTGTGTTCCAAAAAGTGGATTTGAAACTTATGTTGAACCTGTTAAACAATCTATTGTTGTTCCAAAAGTTATTAAACAGGTTGAACCGGTATCATCTGTGAGAATTGAGGAGTATGTTGAAGCACCACCCTATCCAAACCAAGTTAAAGAGAATTTACTTATTGCTGTTACTAACAAACGTAATAGAAAATGTTCTCAGCCATATGAACAGGTGGAAGTCAACACTCAAATTTCTGTCATCAAGCAACTTAATGAAGAAGATCCTGTTGATGTTTATCTATGTGAAGATACTACTAAAGTCATCAAATGTAATTCGGCCAAGGTGGGGAAACCTGTTATATCATGCTCTATTGGGACTTCATGTTATCATGGTTTATGTGATATTGGGTCAAGCATAAGTGTCATTCCATATTCTCTCTATCTTGAAATCAAGCCTGATATTGATCCTATTGCTATGGAAGAGACAGGTATAACAATTCAACTTGCTAATAAAGAATATATCAATCCATTCGGAATTTTTAGAGATGTTGAAGTATTGGTTGGCAAAATAAAATATCCTGCTGATTTTATTGTGCTTGGTTGTCCTCAAGATTCATTTTGTCCTATCATTTTTGGTAGACCTTTCTTGCGTACTGTTGATGCTGAAATCAATTTGCTTAAAGAGAAAGTGTTTATTAAATGTAATGGTGAGAAACTTGAATTCAACTTTTCTAAGTTTGCTGATAAACATGTTGTTAAAGAGCCTGTTTCTGAAGATTTAATTGAAACTCTTGCTCATATAGCTGTAGCTTCAACAGATGTTGTAGAACGTTATATGCTTAATCAAGATGAACCATTTAATGATGAGGAAAAGAGGCTTTAGAACAAATATTATGGCAACAACCACCACAATTACAGTTGCATATTCCACCTGATAATCTAGGAGTGCTACCACCACCTAAAGGAGATCCTAGTTTTGAACTAAAACCTTTGCCTACAAATCTGAAATATGCATATTTAGATGATAAGAGCATATATCCTGTTATTATTAGTGCTAACCTTTCAGCTGAAGAAGAAGAGAAATTACTTGATGTGCTAAAAGCTCACCGACCAGCCATTGGTACTCTCTTGATGATCTTAAAGGTATAAGCCCAGCTCTATGTATGCATAAAATTAATCTGGAAGAAGATGCAAAACCTGTGGTTGATTATCAACGCCGTCTCCATCCAAAAATGAAAGAAGTGGTAAGAAAAGAGGTAATAAGACTTATTGAAGCTGGTATCATTTATCCTATAGCTGATAGTAAGTGGGTTAGTCCTGTTCATTGTGTTCCTAAAATGGGTGGAATGACTGTTGTTCCAAATGATGAGGATGAACTTGTGGCTCAACGTACTGTTGTTGGTTATAGGATGTGTATTGATTTCAGGAAATTAAACAAAGCAACTAGAAAAGATCATTATCCATTGCCATTTATTGATCAAATGTTAGAAAGGTTATCTAACTCTCACTTTTGCTATCTAGATGGTTATTCAGGTTTCTCACAAATTCCTGTCCATAAGGATGATCAAGAAAAGACCACTTTTACTTGCCCATATGGTACTTTTGCTTATAGGAGAATGCCATTCGGTTTATGTAATGCTCCTGCTACTTTTAAAAGATGCATGAATGCTATATTTGCTGATTATATTGAAAAGATAATGGAAGTCTTTATGGATGATTTTTCTGTGTATGGTACTTCCTTCGATAATTGCTTGTTCAACCTTAACAAAGTTTTGCAGCGTTGTGAAGACCAACACTTAGTTCTTAATTGGGAGAAGTGTCACTTCATGGTTACCGAAGGTATTGTTCTTGGGCACAGATTTCTGGAAAAGGAATAGAAGTTGATCCAGCCAAGATAGAAGCTATTGAGAAGCTACCATACCCAGGGACATCAAAGGTATAAGAAGTTTTCTTGGGCATGCAGGTTTTTACCGTAGGTTTATTAAGATTTCTCCAAAATATCAAAACCTCTAACCAATCTTTGCAAAAGGATGTTCCTTTTCTTTTAATGATGATTGCATTGAGTCCTTTAATATTTTGAAGAATGCTTAATAAGTGCTCCTATTATTCAACCTCCTGATTGGAAATTTCCTTTGAAATTATGTGTGATGCTAGTGATTATGCAGTTGGGGCTGTTTTGGGCCAACGTGTTGATAAGAAACTGAATGTTATCTATTATGCTAGTAGAACACTTGATGCTGCTCAAAGAATTATGCTACAACTGAGAAAGAATTTTTAGCAGTACTGTTTGCTTGTGACAAGTTTAGACCTTACATCACTGATTCAAAAGTCACATTGCATACTGATCATTCTGCTATTAAATACTTGATGCATTAGAAAGATGCTAAGCCTAGATTAATAAGATGGGTACTTTATTGCAAGAGTTTGATTTACATATTGTTGATAGGAAAGGGGAAGATAATCAAGTAGCTGATCATCTCTCTAGGATGGAAAATATACCTGATGATCCTATTCCTATTAATGATAGCTTTGTTAATGAACAACTTGCAATTGTTAACGTTTCTAGTGCTAAAGTTGCATCTCCTTGGTTTGCCAATTATGCAAATTTCATTGTTGGTAAATTTACCTCCACACTTCACTTATCAACAAAAGAAGAAATTCTTCTATGATCTTAGACATTATTTTGGGATGATCCTTTCTTTATAAGAAAAGTGTGGATGGTATTATTAGACGTTGTGTACCTGAGCATGAACAACAGGCTATTATAAGAGATTGTCATGACAGTCCCTATGGAGGACATCATGCAGGAGATCGCACAGGAGCAAAGGTATTACAATCTGGTTTCTATTGGCCTACTTTGTTTAAGGATTGTGCTGAATATGTTAAATCTTGTGATAAATGTCAAAGAGTAGGAAATATTGGTAGGAGAAATGAAATGCCTATGAATTATTCTTTTCCACTTGAGCCATTTGATGTGTGGGGTTTTGACTTTATGGGACCTTTCCCAGAATCAAAGACAAAGCATACTCACATTTTGGTTGCAGTTGACTATGTTACAAAGTGGGTGGAAGCAATTCCAACCAAAAGTGCAGATCATGCCACAGCAATGAAGATGCTCAAGGACATCATTTTCCCCAGGTTTGGTGTTCCTAGGTTTTTAATTACTGATGGTGGTTCTCATTTCTTGCATGGTATTCTCAGAAAAACTTTGGCAAAATATGATGTTAACCATAGAATTGCATCTCCTTATCATCCTCAAACAAGTGGACAAGTTGAATTAAGCAATAGGGAAATTAAACTCAGTTTGGAAAAGACAGTGAATAAGTCTAGATCTGATTGGCCAATTAAGATTAATGATGCTTTGTGGGCTTATAGAACTGCTTTTAAAAATCCTATGGGAATGTCTCTGTCGCAACAGTGGAACATGGGGTTCCCTAGTACTGCCAAAGTAGGTCCACCCCTTGTGGGCCCAAGATGAAGATGGACAAGACCAAGACTCAAGTCAAGCTGGCGGGCTCACCGTCAAGACACGCATGGCCTACATCGACTAAGGGCTCCGGTCCTGGGGACCTTCGGGTCCCCGAACCAAGCAAGAAGGCCAGGAAGGACCGAGAGCCCGAGTTCCCGGCAGGAGGCCAGGCTCCCTCTCGGGTACTTCCTACGATCCTGTGGATAAGCACTCCACCTCACCACGAAGACTTGGGCAGCAAGATGAAGGCAGCGCGGGCGGGAAGCACGTCCGGTGGTGGTGTCAGCGCCTGTCCACCCAAAGGCGGACGTTCCCACCTAACCCAAAGGAGACACTAGGCTGAGGAGAGGCCACGTCTCCCCCTAAACTAGATGAGGAGGGTCCTTCACCCCAGAATTACATCGCTCGTGACTGTCCCACGGGTCGCCAAGGCGAAGGCGGCCGTGGATGGTACCGAGGTGGTGGCCGCGGGGGCCGCGGAGGAGGATGCGACGGTCAAGGTGGTCGCGGGTACAACACTCCGGAAGCCGCCCTCGTCGGCAACGGGGAAGCTCCGGCTCCCCAAGGAGGCAATGGCGGCAAGTATCAAGAAGTCACGGGAGTTGTCGGGTGCATCCACGGAGGGTCTTCTCTGCCTCCCTCCAACGGCGCCTGCAAGAGACTTGTCCGGGAGCTGAACGCGGTTGCTTCTGCTCCGTCCAAGCCCCTGGACTGGTCCAGCCAAGTCATCACCTTCGACCCAGAAGACCACCCTGCGAACACTGCCGGGGTCGGGACCCTGCCGCTGATCGTGTCGCCCGTCATCCACAACTACAAGGTCACCAAGATGCTGGTCGACGGAGGCTCCAGCCTCAACCTGCTAATGGCGAAGGTCCTGGCTGTCCTTCAAATCCCCTGTCTCGCCTACAAGACACGGGTGTTCCAAGGCGTAACGGAAGTGTTACTCGACCCCTCGGAAGATCACCCTTCCGGTCACCTTCGGCGACTCCAAGAACTTCCGCACCGAGGAAATCGTCTTCGACATCGCCGACACTCCGCTACCGTACAACGGCATACTTGGCAGACCTGCTCTGGCCAAGTTCATGGCCGTCTCCCACTTCGCCTACAACATGCTGAAGATTCCGGCGCCGTGGGGCGTGATCAAGGTCAAGGCCGACATCGACGATGCTATCTACTGCGTTCACCAGCTGAACCAGACGGTGGCAACCACGGCGGACATCCCTCAAGGTGTACAGGAGGATGATGATGGGGCTCTCCCCGGGGGCGAAGGGCACCCCGGGGGCTCCACATCTACTCCACCCAAGAAGGCGCCATTCCATGGCGATCCGCAGCTGACCAAGAAGGTGGCGCTAACCAGCGACGGAGTTCGCTCCATCACCATCGGCGCCCGCCTCACCGACAAATAGGAAAGCGCGCTCGTCGCCTTCCTTCGGGAAAACTCTGACGTCTTCGCGTGGGAGGCATCAGGTTTACCCGGCGTACCAAGGGAGGTGATCGAGCACAAATTGGCGGTCAATCCGGGGGCTCGCCCCGTGAAGCAGGTTCTCCGGAACCAAAGCAAGGAAAAGCTGGAATTCATCATCGCCGAGGTGGACAAGTTGATAGAAGCTGGTGTCATCCGATCGGTTCCCCACCCAAGCTGGGTGGCCAACCCCGTGGTGGTACCGAAACCCATGACCTTCAAGTGGAGACTCTGCATCGACTTCACAGACCTGAATAAGGCCTGTCCCAAGGACCCTTTCCCCTGCCGCGGATCGACATGATCGTGGATTCCACGGCCGGGTGCGAGCTGCTGTGTTTCCTGGATGCCTTTTCCGGGTACCACCAGATCATGATGTCACTCGAGGACCAAGAGAAGACGGCCTTCATCACTCCCAAGGGCTGCTACTGCTACACCCGGATGCCTTTTGGCCTCCGAAACGCCGGCGCTACCTTCCAGCGCGCAATGCAAGCATGCCTTGGGTCGCAGCTGGGCCGCAACGTCGAAGCGTACATCGACGACATCGTGGTCAAGACCCGGTACAAGGACTCCCTCATCCAAGACCTGCACGAGACCTTCGAGAACCTCCGCCGGGTCAACTTCAAGCTCAACCCCGACAAGTGCGTGTTCGGGGTCCCCTCCGGCAAGCTGCTGGGTTTCCTGGTCTCTCACCGAGGGATCGAGGCGAATCCGGACAAAATCAAGGCAATCGAGCGCATGGAGGCGCCCCGGCGGGTCAAGGACGTACAACGCCTCAACGGGTGCATCACTGCACTCGGGCGCTTCATCTCAAGGCTTGGGGAGCGGGCCTTACCGTTCTTCAGGCTGCTCAAGAAGTCAGGCCCCGTGGAGTGGACCTCCGAGGCCGAGGAAGCCCTGCAGTCCCTCAAGCGCTACCTCGCCTCGCCACCAATCCTCGTGGCACCAGAAGAGAAGGAGCCCCTACTACTGTACATTGCTGCCACCAACCAGGTGATCAGCGCTGTGCTCGTGGTAGAGCGTGACGCTCCTCCGAAGAAGTCAAGCAAGATCAAGGGCAAGCGACCCGGGAACTCTCTTCCGGGGCAACCGTGCAAGAAAAGGCTGCCGGGTGACCAGGGGTCTCATGATCCTGGCGTCACTCAACTTCACCAAGCGACGCGGATCCCGTCGGGAATGGAGAATCTCCCTCCGACGAGACTTCGCCGGGGGCTACATCGTCCCCACCCCAAGACATCGACGGGGGAAGCCGAGCCCTCTCAGGACTCGGCGACCCGCAAGGTGCAGCACCCGGTCTACTTCGTCAGCGCAGTGCTGCGCGACGCCCGGGAGCGGTACCCCATGATGCAGAAGCTGCTGCTGGCAATCCTCATTGCCTCCCGCAAGATGAGGCCGTACTTCCAAAGCCATCCCATCACGGTGGTGTCCAAGTACAACCTAAGAAGCCCCCTGGAGAACCCACTTGCCACTGGTCGCATATCATGGTGGGCCATGGAGCTTCAAGGTTTCGGTCTCAAGTTCGAGCACACGGACAACATCAAGAGTCAGGCGCTGGCGGATTTCACGGCCGAGTGGACCGAGACGGCGTTCGACGACCCGGAAGAGGAAACCTGCCTCCCCGGGAAGGAAGATCCTAGCGCCTGGATCATGCACTTCGACGGCTCCTACACCAAGGGGAAAGGAGGTGCTGGGGTTGTCCTAACCTCACCAACCGGGGACCGGCTGAAGTACGTCGTCCAGATGCACTACCAAGGGAACATCTCCAACAACACGGCGGAGTACGAGGGCCTGCTCGCAGGACTTCGTGCTGCCATCGGCCTCGGCATCAACAAGATCGTCGTCAAGGGTGACTCTCAGTAGTCATCAAACAAGTGAACAAGGAGTACGCGTGCCCTCAGATGGCACCATACGTTGAAGAGGTCTGGAAGCTGCAGCGGCGCTTCGACAACTTCCGGGCTGTGTACGTCCCACGGGGAGAAAACACGGCCGCGGATGAGCTATCGCAGGTGGCGTCCAAGCAAGAACCAGTGCCTCCCGGGATCTACATCGAGGTCCTCAGGCGACCTTCGATCCGCCCGAGAGGCTCGCGACAAGATCTGCGCCGGGGGCTGGCGACCCTTCTACCTCGACAACACGGGTAGCCAGCCCAGAAGCTCAAGACCCGGCAGCCCCTCCAGCGGAGGAAGCTATGCTTTCTTTCCGTCGGATGGTGCTACCGGTGGAAGGAGCCCACCCACCCTGGGCCCGGGACATCGTCAAGTACATCATGGAGCACGCCCTCCCGGAGGACGATCACGACGCCGAGCGGGTGGCTCGTCAAGCCAAGCTCTACGTCATGATCGACGGCGAGCTCTACCGGCGACGGGACAACGGAGTCAAGCTCCGCTGCATCCCTCAAGAACAAGGCCAAGTACTGCTACGGGACATCCACGAAGGCACATGTTCAAGTCATGTGGCATCAAGATCACTGGCGGGTAAAGTTTTTCGTCACGGGTTCTACTGGCCAACAGTCCTCAGTGATGCGGAGCAGCTAGTCAAGACCTGTGAAGCCTGCCAATACTATGCGAAGAACATACATCAGCCGGCGCAAGCTCTGCAGCCAATTCCAATCTCCTGGCCGTTCGCGGTCTGGGGGGCTGGACATCGGGGAAGATACCAAAGTCTGTCGGGGGCCATGAATACCTTTTCGTGGCCATCGACAAGTTCACAAAGTGGGTGGAAGTGATGCCAGTACCAAGACAGACAGCTCAAGCAGCCATCAAGTTCATTGAAGGGATCGTGTACCGCTTCGGAGTACCCAACAGAATCATCACGGACAATGGCTCTCAGTTCAAAGCCGATCCTTCCTCAACTTCTGTGAAGAGCTGGGAATCAAGGTGTTTTGCCTCGGTATCCTACCCAAGGTGCAATGGGCAAGTGGAGCGAGCCAATGCAGAGGTCCTAAAGGGTTTGAAGACCAAGGCCTTTGACAAGTTAGAAGACAAGGGCAAGAACTGGATTGAGCATCTACCAAGTGTCTTGTGGTCCCTCAGAACCACACCAAGCAGAGCCACTCAAGAAACACCATTCTTCCTTGTCTATGGAGCAGAAGCCGTCTTGCCAACAGAGCTCAGGCATGGATCCCCCCGGGTACTTGCCTATGATGAAGACGCACAAGCTGAGAGGAGGATTGATGACATCAGCTTCCTGGAAGAGGTGCGGTGCCGAGCTTCCTTACGATCTGCTCGATACCAGCAAGGGCTCCGCCGCTATCATGATCGCCATATCCGTTCACGGGTACTGGAACCCGGAGACCTGGTTCTCCACAAGAAGCAGAAGCTTGATAACATGAACAAGCTGTCCTCCAAGTGGGAAGGACCTTATCGGGTGACGCATACCCTGAGACCCGGAGCTGTTTATCTGGAGGACGAGAAAGGCAGACCGGAGGGCAACGCCTGGAACATCGAGAATCTCCGAAAATTCTACCCCTGAATATGTGGGGACCCCGGACTAACTGTCCGAAATACCCTTGTGCCTACATATCAGCGATCCCATGATCAGTGCGTCGCTGAAGCACAATTAAACTTGGTAACCAAAGAACATCCATACATACCGAATTTATTTACTTACTTGATGGAAGTGATCAGCTTCATCAGGTGCTTGCAGCGGAAATCACCAAACAACGTGGAGCCCAAGTCATTTGCCAGAACCCTACAGGCAGCAACTGACTGGGAAGCGCCCTAGTTCGCATTGACGTCATCGAAACCGTCTTCCTTAATCTGCTCTTCTCTAGAATCTGGCTAAGACAATAGCCAGGGACGAAACCAATATGAGTACATTTGATTGCACTCGCAAACTACCCCAACTTGAGTATGCACTATTTTAGTTTTATTTTTATTTCAAAGACTTTTATTATTGAAAAACATCTTTATATCTTTATTGAAAAACATCTCTATATATTTATTTAAAAAGGTAAGAAGAAGTTTATAACTATCCTTTAAGAAAACACCATTTTAGCTGTTTCTCCGGAACTCCTCCGGTATCCAACCATACCCCGATCATGGTTCCAAACCCATCACCACCTCGTACCAACTCATTGGTACAGGTGGGAAATATTCCTTTCCAATTCAATTTCCTCAACACAAACCAGAGTTTGCAAAACTTTGCACATGGCCTTAGTAGTTCTTCCCAACTGTCCATATCCGAGGACTCGGCTATTCGAATAGTTTTACCCTCTGCAGAGGTAGTACGCTTTTCCCACACCCATCCGGTCACTCATCGTGTCAGCCACGTCCCGCCATACCAGAGGTATGCGAAGTTGAGTTCCCGGCCATAGCCTGTCCTTTGCTCATGCTAGTATAGGACCCTGCCGCTACGACACTTTCCATCGACACTTAAATCCTCAGAAACTAAGTGTGAGGACTCGTAGTTCTGCCCGGCGGACCCAAGGGAGCCCTTCAATCCTCTTCCTCCGACATGTTCATACCGGCTTCCGGTAGACTTCAATGAAGAGGACCCAGGTCAGGGGGTAGGTCCTCAGACCATCCCCTCATGGAACGGGTTCTCCTCGTTATTGAGGCATCCAGTACTAACACGAGCAAATTATATGACTACGCCCTTGCCCATATGTGGGTAAATGTGGTCGCACAGATTTTCGGCTGGGGATGTAAGTACAAGGACACAATGTGCATTTTTCTTTCCAGAAACAACACCATTCTCAGGTTCTTCACCTTCATACCGACCTTTCGGTACTTCACCTTCATTCAAGTACTTTCAAAGGAGTTTTGAGAAACATTGATTTTCCCATCCTATAGTTTTAGATAACTACCTTATACTCCTACATAAGGTGGCAAAATAGTTTTTCATAAACTTTTGAAAAGGTTTTCACAATCATTTCCAATTTTCTTAGCAAAATACCTTTAACCAAAACTTGGGTGGTTCGTAATCCCACCAAAAGATTTTCATAGAAGACTTTTGTAGTAAAACAAATTCATTTTGAAATCGTTGTATACCATTGACACCTCTACATCGGGTGTCTCCATAATATACTTGTAATTTTTTTGGAAAAAGGGTTTTCAAAATCATAGCTTTCGTGGCAAACACCACATAAATCAATTATGCTACTTATAGTAAAACAGGTAAATCAAAATAGATGTATATAGATGCAAGCTCAGTGAAGTAGCTTGCCTGGTTTCAGCATAATGTCTCTGGACTTTTCCTTGTTGATCAGTATAATAAAAATCACATCCTTCCTCGGTCAATTCCCTCCAAATACCCCTCCGGTAGCGTTATTATCTAGCGTCGCAAACAGAGAAATAAACAACAATCAATACACCAAACAAAACCACAAGGGGTACACAAACAAATAACAACCACAAGCATCAACTAATCATTCAAGCAACAAACTAGGATCTAAGCTTACAAGGGCCTTATACTAATACATGCTAGGTGCCTAGATCACAAAGCTATCTTAAGCAAAAATGAACAGCAAGCACTTTTATCTAAACAGGAAATACTTCACCACAACACAACCACTCAATTTTCAACAGAGAAACAACTACTCACATCTAGTAGATAAAAGGCTTTTGGATCTATGCTTAGGATTGAGAAACCCATTCTTAAATCAATATGCAATGGAATCAGTGGGTGTTCCACTATCATAACAAGGCATTAAGAGGGTAATTATCCTCTGGCCATTTGTAAAAATCACTAAAACATAAACTAGACACAAGAGCTACTCATGCTAGGAAGCTCTGAGTAATCCTACCCACAAACCTAACTAATCAAGCTTTGCTAGGAATAAAAATAATAAGTAACCAGAGGTGACATGCTATAATATCAGTAGATATGAAAGGCTACTGATGTTCAAACAACATTTTCTAAAATCAAGCACACAAATGATTTTATCCACAACAAATCCTAAATACTAGGAAATTCTAGGGAATACTACCCTAGTAACCTTAACCCTAGATAAACACATGCAACACTAAACTTTTCTAACATGCTATCAAACCAGTAGCAACATGGCATGCTACTGATGATCTAGCAATACTAACTAAAACAACCGTCACACTAAGGATTTTCTACTAAAGCAAGTCCTATTAACTAGGAAAATCTAGGAAAATGCTACCCTAGTAATATTAACACTAGATGACTAAATGCAATACTAAACTTTTTCCAAAGTGCTACAATACAGAGCTAACACACTCCTAGTAATTAGTATCACACCTATACATGCTAAAAACACAAAAGAGATACTAGCACACCCTATATAGTTAAATAAAACTATAAACATTAAATAACAGAAAAGCATAACACCTAGTTAAATACACCAAAAATAATCTATAGCTCTAAAAATCACACCAGCTAGGATTAGGTACTCCTAATCATACAGAAGATCACACAAGTGGATTCACACCAAAAATCATCACCAAACAATTTACAAAAATCCAAAAGAGCCCTCTGGTCACAAACCAAAGTGGATGCCATTTTATTTAGGAAGATCATTTGCATAAGAGGCCAAATGCTACTGCTAGGTAACACTTAGGCTTTTCAAAACAGTTGAGTTTGCAAAATTAGCTATCCTAGGAAAATAGTTATTGAGTTTTTGGTGAAAACTAGTGTTTTTGCCTTCCATTTTATTTATCCAGAAGTATTTGTCCAGAAGTGGATCTACCACTTGGATCTGGTTAAAAACATGCTAGAGTACCTCCAAGATTTTTGGTTTGGTCAACAATGCATTTAAACTATTTTAAAATGATTTAAACTAGAGGACCAGAAACAGTTCTAGTAGCAAATGAATAAACAACCTTAAAAAAAAAAGAGTCGGTGGGCTGGATCTGGCTGGATTTGGGCTGAGCAACACGGGGAGAGGCCCAGTTCGCGGCCCACGCGAGTGAGCGAAGGGGTACGGGGCCTTCTTCCTCCTCCTCTCGACAGGGATGGAAGCGGTACTGCCGGAGCACGGCGATGATGGCGACGGCGGCTCCGACGACCTAAAAAGAAAAGGTGAGGTCCATGAGAGAGAGCGTGACGAGAGGAACACATGGATGCAATAATGGAGAAGAATGGTGGGCTGAGCTGCTCGCGAGCTTGCTCGACAAGCGGCGGCCGAGAAGAAGAGGATCGGGACGGCGACGGCGATCCCGGGCTTCCCTATACGATTCCTCGCGCAGAGAGGGGGAGTAGGGCACGGCGAAGGTGCTGGTGGTCTGGGATTTGGATGGGGAGCTCTCTATCGCCGGCGAGGCGCGTCGGCGGCTTCGGCCGGGGTTCGGGTTCATGGAAGAAAATGAGAGAGGGAGAGAGTGGAGGAATTGAGTGAGGGGTTGAGGGAGCAGAGGGGAGCGTGCTTCTTATCTTCTCCTCCTCAGCAAGGAGGGATGGGGCCACGGCATTGACGATGAGGAGAGCACGGCAGCGAGGCGAACACGGCGACGGGAAGCACGGCAGCGTGCGGGAGGTGTCACGGTGTCCAGGGCGCAGTGCGGAGGTGACGGGAGAGAGCAGAGCAGTCATAGGCCAGCTTCGCGAGGGAGAGGAGCACGGCGAGCGGCGACCACGGCAACGCCGGCTTAGGGAGCACGGCGCCGTGCCGGGCAGCGTGCTGCTACAGAGGTCAACGAAGTTTTTGCAAAACGCCCCCTGAACTCCTTTTTCCTCTCACGGATAGGTCCTCGTCTAAAATCTTTTATTTCTTTTTTTTAAAACCAGTAGGGTTTCCGGAATTTAATTGAGGTACTTAAACATTTTACAAAAATTTGAGAAAATTCAGGTAGCCTCCCAAATACCTGAGGAAGCTCCACAAAAATTGGTTTTGCAAAATAAAATGTTTTGCTCCATTTTTGGTTCATAGGTTTTAAATAAATCAGTTTTGGAAATTAATAATTTGATACTCCTTTAATATTTAAAACCAGTGATAAAATATGGTTTTGAACTTTTGGAACTTCCTTGACAAATAAGGTAGCTTCAAAATAATTTATCTTTTCATAGAGGGAAAATTGGTTTGGAGGAAAATAGAGAATTTGGGAGGGAACTTAGTTATGAAGATCATTTTTAACTCATGACCTTCATTTCCTTTTTGATAAAAGAATGGAGGGTTTTGTTTTGAATCAACAAGTGGGTTTTCTGGAGGAGAGAGTGATATGAAATGGAGAGGATTATCATTCCATCTCCTTCTCTAGAATTTTGGATAGAGGAAAAAGTAATTGTTTTCATAGGATAGAGAATTGGATAGAGAGGGAGTTTTATTGAGATCATCTCCCTAGATTTTAGGAGTTTAACTTGGGTGCATAGTTTTAGAGGGTTTGCTCCTCTTCAAGTCGCACTCCAAATTTGGTTGCCAAGGGTGTCCTAATTTAGTAATAACAACACTGAGGAATTATCCTCACAAGAAAATCACACACAACAGCAATAACACAGCAATAGCATCAGCACAACAATATCAACAACACAACAATATCCCCATCTCACACAAGACCACACACTTCAAACCACAAGAATAAATCACACACCTTTTTCCATAATCAACAAATGCTATTTTGTAAAATTGGTCACACTCAATTATGACAAGATGTTGTTTAAGGGATATATCAACTCATAACTTAATAGTTTTCAAAATGGTTTAATAAAAGGGAAATATGTGAGGTAATATATTCCCCACTAGTATTCCTTTTAAAATGGAGTTGAAACATAGGAGTTTTAAAAATAGGAATTGTAAAATTATCAAGGTTGAAGAATAGGTAGGAGATATCATATGAATCTCCATATTCTTGGAAACACATAATTTTGGAAATACTTTTACTGTCTCAATTTTAAAGGATATTTTATTTGTTGCTAAAACCAAATCATTATTGAAATAGACTTTTGGCCAACATAGGAATGGAAAAGATATATGGAATATATTCTTGTCATAACATGGTCACCAGAGTTGTGAATATATTTTTACTTAGGTTGATTTCTTGAGTTGACATTTACTAGTCAAACAACTTAAACATTCAAGTCACACAAGGTTAAACAGAACATTATAAAGGAAAACACAATCATTAGTGAAGTAATTCAAAAAAAAATTTGTTGGTTCTGAATTTTGGGTCTGATTAATCCTTAATATAAATTTGGGATGTTACAAGTCCTTCCCCCCTTAAAATAAATCTCGTCCTCGAGATTGCCCGGGGGTACAGGGGAGTACGAGGGCACGGGTTTTGGGGTTGACTACTCTTCCGAGGTCGTTGCTTCTTCAGTAAGGTTGCCAGGTGAGATCTTGACAACTTGATGTCGCGAGGCTTTCTATTGGTTAGTTGTATAAGAATGTGGGTGTCTTTTATGTCATCGAATTGCCTTAGTCATACAAGAAGAATTTGTTGACAAGGTAGCTAGTCTTGTCATCAAATCATTTTTCATATTCCAGAGGCTGAGATGTACTGAATTATCTGATGTTCCGATGATTTGTGTATGACACTCCATTGTTTGAGCATACAAAAGTGAATTGCTAACAAGTTCATGAGGCTTGTTACCAAATCACTTCTATATAACCCGAACATTGGATGATCACACTATTTCTAGAGAGGTTAAGAAAAGTAGATTCTGGTATAAGGTTTCCAAATACACAATGATAGTCTGGTATATTGCTTCCTTAGTTCCGGGTCTTCACACAGCTTCGCAGGTGTCTTCACAGGTAAGTTAGAGTGCACCAGAATAGTTAGGGTTTCCGGGAAAACTTTGTGGTTGAGGGGCTTATGTTAGTTTTCAAGGGAGTTGGGTACCATACCTTAGACATCAAACTTATTATACCTATGATCCAGAATGATCAACTTTACCTAATTCTCAATTTTTTCCAAAATACCACCCAATATTTCTGGTAAGGCCACTACTATCAATTAGTTAATTCAAAACATGGTCCTTGCTCAAGCTAAAATTATTAATCCACCCTCATCTTCCTTGGGCATAAACTCTTTATCACGGTATAGTTCAATCTATCGGGTACCCATCAAATCTTTTTAGGCATAGTCTTCCCATTGCCTTCTATCACAAAAATCATAGTGCCCCACCAATTATTTCCTGATTGATTTTTTTCTCTCCAGATAGGCATATCTCATAATATCTGACTCCTTCAGGTTGTCATTTTCCCACGACCATATCATCAAAGCTGAATAAAGCATCCAACAATCATGTGATCATATCATCAAGAATTGACCCAATTTCTAACCAAATTCAGATTTGATCTCAACACTTTTGGCCTTGACCTCATAATCAAAGATAAATGATCTTTCTAAAAACAATCCAAACAGAGCGTGACAAGCTCTGAAAACTTCTGTCACCTAGAATGTCTTGCTACTAGACCAAGTCATATTGATTCCTAGAATCTGATAAGCATTCATTTATCCTCCACTAATTATTTCTTGCATACAACGATCTGCTCATTTGCTAACTCATCTTTGATCACTTCCGATAATTCCCTAAGAGTTTATTGCAAGGGTCACTTGTGCCAAGAATCACCCTAAACATTCCAACACCGGAGTATTTTTCTTAATTTACTTGCTTCTAACCAATCCAATTATCCTTTTATCAGCAAGTGCTTCCTAAAAATCCAAGAACTTTCACTTTTATTTCTAAACCTTAAATCGAGGTCACATCTTCTAGCTCCAGATAACCACCAATGGTTGGGGACCACAGCTGGTTAGCCCCAGAACATTAATCAAATATATCATTTGTCCAAACCCAATTAGTTTATTGATCCACTCCAAGTTTTCACTTCTATTCTAGACCCCAAATTTTTACTTTACCAACATCATCCACGAAATTTGGATCTCATCAACTAGATTCTTAAGGGATCCTTTTAACTAATAATTTCAGAGTTCAATACTCTTATATCCTCCTAAAGTTCTCCTTTCCACCAAATAGTTTTGAGTCGTCTTATGGCACCTTTTTCCTTTGTCTAGAAAAAGCAGTTAGTAATTTTGCAAAATTTGGTTAGGTGCGAGATTTAAAGTTAGATCAATTATGTTAGTTATGTTAGTTTTCATATTCTTTTGTTAGTCCGACGGGATACGACTAGTGTCATCGAACGTCGGGTCTTGAATCTTCATCTTTCTCGATAGCTTGATGTGGTGGTACAAAACGACGTATGAAGGCCGATATCCGTCTTGCAGAAGGTCGTAGAGGCTTGGGCCTCAAGGTTGAAGTAGAGAGTATTTGATACCTTGTTCCTCTTACTAGGACCAAATTTTCTGGAGGGTTTTCTAAGTCGGACTTTTGAAAGGACACAAAAATCTCAGGCTATTTGGTTAAAGATCGGGGGTCTTTTGTATCTTGCGGAACTGTCAGTTCTGTTTGGGAGATGGTTTAGATGAGAGGAAAAAATATATTTTAGAAAGCTTTTCCTTGGCGGGTTTACATCCGTAACAAGGGGTACTTAGGTGGCAAAAAGGAAACTAAACCTTTCTTTTTGTAAATCTCCTTTTTTTCCATCTCACAAACAACACACAAGCAGAGTACACACAAGCAAGGTGCACACAAGGTACGTCTAGTACCAACGGATGTCTACGCATGGTAATCGGGGTGAAACAACCAAGGTTCCTATCATATGTTGTTCCTAGGGGTCTTGGTTAAACAGGGGTGCTGAAATCTTCATTTCGTCGCCTTAGTCTTCAACTGGAGAAACTGAGATTGTCGAAGTAGCAACTTGAGTAGAATTGCTGAGGTTGAGCTGAGGTCTTCGGAGATCTCTTGATTTGTTGATATCGATAATCTTGGCATTTGTAGACCAATGACCTTGATGTTGAATGTTGAGTATTTGAGATGGATGCTTCTTCTTGTAGGTGCTAGCTAATTTGGTCTCCACTGGATTCATCGTCAAGTATTTTGAATAGGTAAGAGGGAGTAGAGAAATCCTTGGTAAATTTTAAAATAGAAAGGTAAGACTCAGAGATTATTTGAAAAGATGAGAAGAGTGGAAGTCATTTTTGGACTTCCCTAGATAAAAGATATATTTTTGGTATTAACATATTTTTAACAAAATATTCTCTTCCTAACTAACGTCCATGCTAACTAAGGTCTGTTACAGTCAGGATGGCTCTGATACCAAGTCTGTGGGGACCCCGGACTAACTGTCCGAAATACCCTTGTGCCTACATATCAGCGATCCCATGATCAGTGCGTCGCTGAAGCACAATTAAACTTGGTAACCAAAGAACATCCATACATACCGAATTTATTTACTTACTTGATGGAAGTGATCAGCTTCATCAGGTGCTTGCAGCGGAAATCACCAAACAACGTGGAGCCCAAGTCATTTGCCAGAACCCTACAGGCAGCAACTGACTGGGAAGCGCCCTAGTTCGCATTGACGTCATCGAAACCGTCTTCCTTAATCTGCTCTTCTCTAGAATCTGGCTAAGACAATAGCCAGGGACGAAACCAATATGAGTACATTTGATTGCACTCGCAAACTACCCCAACTTGAGTATGCACTATTTTAGTTTTATTTTTATTTCAAAACTTTTATTATTGAAAAACATCTTTATATCTTTATTGAAAAACATCTCTATATATTTATTTAAAAAGGTAAGAAGAAGTTTATAACTATCCTTTAAGAAAACACCATTTTAGCTGTTTCTCCGGAACTCCTCCGGTATCCAACCATACCCCGATCATGGTTCCAAACCCATCACCACCTCGTACCAACTCATTGGTACAGGTGGGAAATATTCCTTTCCAATTCAATTTCCTCAACACAAACCAGAGTTTGCAAAACTTTGCACATGGCCTTAGTAGTTCTTCCCAACTGTCCATATCCGAGGACTCGGCTATTCGAATAGTTTTACCCTCTGCAGAGGTAGTACGCTTTTCCCACACCCATCCGGTCACTCATCGTGTCAGCCACGTCCCGCCATACCAGAGGTATGCGAAGTTGAGTTCCCGGCCATAGCCTGTCCTTTGCTCATGCTAGTATAGGACCCTGCCGCTACGACACTTTCCATCGACACTTAAATCCTCAGAAACTAAGTGTGAGGACTCGTAGTTCTGCCCGGCGGACCCAAGGGAGCCCTTCAATCCTCTTCCTCCGACATGTTCATACCGGCTTCCGGTAGACTTCAATGAAGAGGACCCAGGTCAGGGGGTAGGTCCTCAGACCATCCCCTCATGGAACGGGGTTCTCCTCGTTATTGAGGCATCCAGTACTAACACGAGCAAATTATATGACTACGCCCTTGCCCATATGTGGGTAAATGTGGTCGCACAGATTTTCGGCTGGGGATGTAAGTACAAGGACACAATGTGCATTTTTCTTTCCAGAAACAACACCATTCTCAGGTTCTTCACCTTCATACCGACCTTTCGGTACTTCACCTTCATTCAAGTACTTTCAAAGGAGTTTTGAGAAACATTGATTTTCCCATCCTATAGTTTTAGATAACTACCTTATACTCCTACATAAGGTGGCAAAATAGTTTTTCATAAACTTTTGAAAAGGTTTTCACAATCATTTCCAATTTTCTTAGCAAAATACCTTTAACCAAAA
The DNA here is from genome assembly GCA_947311845.1 of Poa pratensis. Classification (NCBI taxonomy): domain Eukaryota; kingdom Viridiplantae; phylum Streptophyta; class Magnoliopsida; order Poales; family Poaceae; genus Poa; species Poa pratensis. The sequence continues at coordinate 9,052,818 of CAMZMU010000044.1, read as the reverse complement.
CTTGGGTGGTTCGTAATCCCACCAAAAGATTTTCATAGAAGACTTTTGTAGTAAAACAAATTCATTTTGAAATCGTTGTATACCATTGACACCTCTACATCGGGTGTCTCCATAATATACTTGTAATTTTTTTGGAAAAAGGGTTTTCAAAATCATAGCTTTCGTGGCAAACACCACATAAATCAATTATGCTACTTATAGTAAAACAGGTAAATCAAAATAGATGTATATAGATGCAAGCTCAGTGAAGTAGCTTGCCTGGTTTCAGCATAATGTCTCTGGACTTTTCCTTGTTGATCAGTATAATAAAAATCACATCCTTCCTCGGTCAATTCCCTCCAAATACCCTCCGGTAGCGTTATTATCTAGCGTCGCAAACAGAGAAATAAACAACAATCAATACACCAAACAAAACCACAAGGGGTACACAAACAAATAATAACCACAAGCATCAACTAATCATTCAAGCAACAAACTAGGATCTAAGCTTACAAGGGCCTTATACTAATACATGCTAGGTGCCTAGATCACAAAGCTATCTTAAGCAAAAATGAACAGCAAGCACTTTTATCTAAACAGGAAATACTTCACCACAACACAACCACTCAATTTTCAACAGAGAAACAACTACTCACATCTAGTAGATAAAAGGCTTTTGGATCTATGCTTAGGATTGAGAAACCCATTCTTAAATCAATATGCAATGGAATCAGTGGGTGTTCCACTATCATAACAAGGCATTAAGAGGGTAATTATCCTCTGGCCATTTGTAAAAATCACTAAAACATAAACTAGACACAAGAGCTACTCATGCTAGGAAGCTCTGAGTAATCCTACCCACAAACCTAACTAATCAAGCTTTGCTAGGAATAAAAATAATAAGTAACCAGAGGTGACATGCTATAATATCAGTAGATATGAAAGGCTACTGATGTTCAAACAACATTTTCTAAAATCAAGCACACAAATGATTTTATCCACAACAAATCCTAAATACTAGGAAATTCTAGGGAATACTACCCTAGTAACCTTAACCCTAGATAAACACATGCAACACTAAACTTTTCTAACATGCTATCAAACCAGTAGCAACATGGCATGCTACTGATGATCTAGCAATACTAACTAAAACAACCGTCACACTAAGGATTTTCTACTAAAGCAAGTCCTATTAACTAGGAAAATCTAGGAAAATGCTACCCTAGTAATATTAACACTAGATGACTAAATGCAATACTAAACTTTTTCCAAAGTGCTACAATACAGAGCTAACACACTCCTAGTAATTAGTATCACACCTATACATGCTAGAAAACACAAAAGAGATACTAGCACACCCTATATAGTTAAATAAAACTATAAACATTAAATAACAGAAAAGCATAACACCTAGTTAAATACACCAAAAATAATCTATAGCTCTAAAAATCACACCCAGCTAGGATTAGGTACTCCTAATCATACAGAAGATCACACAAGTGGATTCACACCAAAAATCATCACCAAACAATTTACAAAAATCCAAAAAGAGCCCTCTGGTCAGAAACCAAAGTGGATGCCATTTTATTTAGGAAGATCATTTGCATAAGAGGCCAAATGCTACTGCTAGGTAACACTTAGGGCTTTTCAAAACAGTTGAGTTTGCAAAATTAGCTATCCTAGGAAAATAGTTATTGAGTTTTTGGTGAAAACTAGTGGTTTTGCCTTCCATTTTATTTATCCAGAAGTATTTGTCCAGAAGTGGATCTACCACTTGGATCTGGTTAAAAACATGCTAGAGTACCTCCAAGATTTTTGGTTTGGTCAACAATGCATTTAAACTATTTTAAAATGATTTAAACTAGAGGACCAGAAACAGTTCTAGTAGCAAATGAATAAACAACCTTAAAAAAAAAGAGTCGGTGGGCTGGATCTGGCTGGATTTGGGCTGAGCAACACGGGGAGAGGCCCAGTTCGCGGCCCACGCGAGTGAGCGAAGGGGTACGGGGCCTTCTTCCTCCTCCTCTCGACAGGGATGGAAGCGGTACTGCCGGAGCACGGCGATGATGGCGACGGCGGCTCCGACGACCTAAAAAGAAAAGGTGAGGTCCATGAGAGAGAGCGTGACGAGAGGAACACATGGATGCAATAATGGAGAAGAATGGTGGGCTGAGCTGCTCGCGAGCTTGCTCGACAAGCGGCGGCCGGAGAAGAAGAGGATCGGGACGGCGACGGCGATCCCGGGCTTCCCTATACGGTTCCTCGCGCAGAGAGGGGGAGTAGGGCACGGCGAAGGTGCTGGTGGTCTGGGATTTGGATGGGGAGCTCTCTATCGCCGGCGAGGCGCGTCGGCGGCTTCAGCCGGGGTTCGGGTTCATGGAAGAAAATGAGAGAGGGAGAGAGTGGATGAATTGAGTGAGGGGTTGAGGGAGCAGAGGGGAGCGTGCTTCTTATCTTCTCCTCCTCAGCAAGGAGGGATGGGGCCACGGCATTGACGATGAGGAGAGCACGGCAGCGAGGCGAACATGGCGACGGGAAGCACGGCAGCGTGCGGGAGGTGTCACGGTGTCCAGGGCGCGTGCGGAGGTGACGGGAGAGAGCAGAGCAATCATAGGCAGCTTCGCGAGGGAGAGGAGCACAGCGAGCGGCGACCACGGCAACGCCGGCGTGGGGAGCACGGCGCCGTGCGGGCAGCGTGCTGCTACAGAGGTCAACGAAGTTTTTGCAAAACGCCCCCTGAACTCCTTTTTCCTCTCACGGATAGGTCCTCGTCTAAAATCTTTTATTTCTTTTTTTTTTAAACCAGTAGGGTTTCCGGAATTTAATTGAGGTACTTAAACATTTTACAAAAATTTGAGAAAATTCAGGTAGCCTCCCAAATACCTGAGGAAGCTCCACAAAAATTGGTTTTGCAAAATAAAATGTTTTGCTCCATTTTTGGTTCATAGGTTTTAAATAAATCAGTTTTGGAAATTAATAATTTGATACTCCTTTAATATTTTAAACCAGTGATAAAATATGGTTTTGAACTTTTGGAACTTCCTTGACAAATAAGGTAGCTTCAAAATAATTTATCTTTTCATAGAGGGAAAATTGGTTTGGAGGAAAATAGAGAATTTGGGAGGGAACTTAGTTATGAAGATCATTTTTAACTCATGACCTTCATTTCCTTTTTGATAAAAGAATGGAGGGTTTTGTTTTGAATCAACAAGTGGGTTTTCTGGAGGAGAGAGTGATATGAAATGGAGAGGATTATCATTCCATCTCCTTCTCTAGAATTTTGGATAGAGGAAAAAGTAATTGTTTTCATAGGATAGAGAATTGGATAGAGAGGGAGTTTTATTGAGATCATCTCCCTAGATTTTAGGAGTTTAACTTGGGTGCATAGTTTTAGAGGGTTTGCTCCTCTTCAAGTCGCACTCCAAATTTGGTTGCCAAGGGTGTCCTAATTTAGTAATAACAACACTGAGGAATTATCCTCACAAGAAAATCACACACAACAGCAATAACACAGCAATAGCATCAGCACAACAATATCAACAACACAACAATATCCCCATCTCACACAAGACCACACACTTCAAACCACAAGAATAAATCACACACCTTTTTCCATAATCAACAAATGCTATTTTGTAAAATTGGTCACACTCAATTATGACAAGATGTTGTTTAAGGGATATATCAACTCATAACTTAATAGTTTTCAAAATGGTTTAATAAAAGGGAAATATGTGAGGTAATATATTCCCCACTAGTATTCCTTTTAAAATGGAGTTGAAACATAGGAGTTTTAAAAATAGGAATTGTAAAATTATCAAGGTTGAAGAATAGGTAGGAGATATCATATGAATCTCCATATTCTTGGAAACACATAATTTTGGAAATACTTTTACTGTCTCAATTTTAAAGGATATTTTATTTGTTGCTAAAACCAAATCATTATTGAAATAGACTTTTGGCCAACATAGGAATGGAAAAGATATATGGAATATATTCTTGTCATAACATGGTCACCAGAGTTGTGAATATATTTTTACTTAGGTTGATTTCTTGAGTTGACATTTACTAGTCAAACAACTTAAACATTCAAGTCACACAAGGTTAAACAGAACATTATAAAGGAAAACACAATCATTAGTGAAGTAATTCAAAAAAAAATTTGTTGGTTCTGAATTTTGGGTCTGATTAATCCTTAATATAAATTTGGGATGTTACAGAATACGAACATGAATCGCAGATAGTTCGAGTCAACTAAGCACGCCCAAGGGGCTAGTGTTCTGTATAAGGGTGTAAGAATCGTCGCCAAGGAATAAAAGATAAGTTTTTCAATTCCGTGAGCCTCTCTTGTTGTCGTGAAGTGTGTTATCCGTAACAACCCCCAAGCAGGGGGCTGACTTGGTGCCGGTGGCTGACAGGTCGAGCGCGAGCAGCCTATCAGTAGGCGCTGCCACCTGATCGTGCCGTACTGCCGCGGTAAGAAGTGGAACGGGCAGTGATGTGTTTTAAAGAACCTAAACACAGAAATGCACATTCAACTTTGCTTGCGGGTTGCTCCGGATGAAACACTTTCATGACATGTAAGGGAGGGTCCATTCTTTTCCTACTGAAAGTGTGTTGTGTGTATTACCTCTCCCGGGACAGGAATGGATGCTGAAGAGCGGCTCAGGAGCTGGATACCTGGGAAGGACAGAGTAGATCAAGGACATGGCAAAAACCAGCTAAGTCTTTGCATGTGCATTTGGCATTCTAGGCATAATATCTCGCTCGGAGTCAATATACCACCAACCTGCGCATGCTTGACAGTTGATAAGAACCTTTGCGGGGGTAATGCGTCCTCCCCGGCGAACGGTCAGATTTCCCTTCTGGCCTAGTACCCATGGCTGTGGAGTGGACTCCCGGAAGGCATAGTGCTCTTAGGGGTGCTGCTACTGGTGCGGGCAGTCAGAGCACTTGTCACCTAAGAGATCTCCTCAGAAAACTTGACGGCGCGTTAGTGCAAAGGGAGGTTTGGGAAATGACCCGGGAGTTGAGCCCTAGGATTGCATTCATCTGAACTTACATTCTGAGTTTACAATTCTGGATTACATTCAGTTAAAGCTTTTCCTGGATACATATCTAGCCTATGCTACTAAGGCCAGCTCAGGGCTCCTGGCTGTGCAGCTCTGTCTTTCTGTTTTATTGCCTGCCGGGTGCACTCTTCTCCCGGGGACGCCTGGGATGAAGGAGGGCATTCGCGTAGGATCTTCAGGGGTCCATGGGCCGGGGAACTTCCGGGCAAACCCCGGCACATGCTAGCTGCAGAGGAGGTGCAGATGATCCACGAACTTATCCATGATGTCTTCCTCATCCTGTACGAAGGGAAGAAATCGAGTCAAGGCGCAGGATTTTCCCAAGGGTCATATTGCCGGAACCAAGGCGGCCTTACCTTGAAGACATCGTCAAGATCGCAGAGGAGGCGGGTCAATCTTTGATTGCCTGCGGCCTCCTTCCACAGTTCCATCATAATGGCGTCCTTCCGGGTCGCCAGCGCTACCGATACCTCCATGGCGGCAGAACCGGCGATGTTCCCCACTACGGGGAAAACCAAGGAGACTCGAGGGCGAGGATCAACCTCGTCCTTTCTAGTGGCTCAGGCTCCAGCTTCGCTGGGTGCCTCCGCCACTCCTCGAAAGACGGACTCTGCCGTCGACACATCGGACAAGGCCCTCTCTGCTTCGCCGGACATTGTTCTGCGGGACGAGGGAGGCAAAGGAAGAAGAGGAGCGGAGCAAGGCGAGAAGATGTGGCGAAGGGGTGGAGCCTGGATGGTCTTTTATAGGCCTCCCCTGCTCCACCTACCCCTTGACGCTACGGCTGCTGCAGTAATGGGAGCGCGTTTTGCAAAAAACTCGTTCTCATTCACACGGACGCGACACGAAGACAAGGAGGAAAACAAGATCTTCTTCATTTACAAGGACTACAAGGGGACGATCTTTTTTACAACAAAAAGGTTGGCTCCCGCCGAACAAGGAGCACCGCCGTACAATGGAAGACGCTACTTCCAGAAGTACGACGACAAGGCCGCCAAGGAGGAGGTCAACGAGATCTCCATGGCGCCCGTCCGAAGCTCCTCGCCTTCAGGAAGACGAGCTCCCTCGACCTTGATGTCAGATGAGTTTTCCTCATCTTCATCCTCGTCGTAGGAGCTCGAGCTGCCACTGCTGCTCTCCATGCAGCACTCCACGTGTCCGCCATCGACACCGAAGATCTTCACGGAGAGCGTAGCATCTCCGTCGTAACGGAACACCAAGCACTGCCCCCTGGACAGGCGGCGGGCACGGGAGAACGACTTCCACCCCGGACCAAGAAGCAGGGCGCCTTCAGTGGTGCGCTCCGCCATGGCCCAGGAGGGGCCATTGGGGCAGCCTTCCACCTGCAGCCAGAAGCCGAAGGGTCCGATGTCCTCCGTCGCCATCGCGAAGGAATCCGGCAGGAGAAGCCGGCTGCGAGGCCTGCGGTTCAGATCCACGGCGAACTCGAACGGCGCAAGCTGGTATGAACCATGCTCCTAGGAAGAGGGGCAGCGGTGCCGCGGCCTCCACGGCCGCCGCGACAGCGAATCCCCGACCTCGCGGAATAGCTCGACCACAAGTGGAGGGGCCACTCTCCGCAGCAGCTGAAGAAGTACGAGGGCGTCCAACTCCTCTCTTCGCTCTCGCCATTGGCGCTGGCAGCTTGTGGGGAGGCCTAGAGTTGGACCAAGGAAGAAGATGACCGAAAAGGCTAGGGGTGCGCCTCGCTTTTATAGCCGCGGCAGTGCCTCTGCCAAGCGTCTCCTCGGTTCTTCCGTTAGTGGGAATCGAGGGGGCCCTCGCAGTTATTCCCCCGAGCGGAGTAACTCCAAGACCTTCAAGACCATCAGTGAAGCGAAGCCGAGAAGACCAGGTACCGGGACCCACTTTGACCTATCTTTAGGCCATGGCCCCGGCAGCTGGAGCAAGGCCGCCGGGACAATGCCCGTGGCTACTGTCGCAACAGTGGAACATGGGGTTCCCCTAGTACTGCCAAAGTGGGTCCACCCCTTGTGGGCCCAAGATGAAGATGGACAAGACCAAGAATCAAGTCAAGCTGGCGGGTTCACCGTCAAGACACGCATGGCCTACATTGACTAAGGGCTCCGGTCCTGGGGACCTTGCGGGTCCCCAAACCAAGCAAGAAGGCCAGGAAGGACCCGAGAGCCCGAGTTCCCGGCAGGAGGCCAGGCTCCCTCTCGGGTACTTCCTATGATCCTGTGGATAAGCACTCCACCTCACCACGAAGACTTGGGCAGCAAGATGAAGGCAGCACGGGCGGGAAGCACGTCCGGTGGTGGTGTCAGCGCCTGTCCACCCAAAGGCGGACGTTCCCACCTAACCCAAAGGAGACGCTAGGCTGAGGAGAGGCCACGTCTCCCCTAAACTAGATGAGGAGGGTCCTTCACCCCGAAGGCCCCTCGTGCCCCTCTCGTGACCATGTGGCAACTGTGGGGACCCCGGACTAGCTGTCCGAAATACCCGATTATGCTTAACACAACGATCCCGTGATCAGTCTATCGTTGCACATAATCCGAATTGGATACCAAAGTTTACATCCATTACAGTACCGAATAGAAAGTCTTACATAAATGGTCATTTAGACCAAGTTCTTACATAGGTGCCTTCAAGGGCCAAACCAAAATATCAGCGGAAGCTACGGCGTAGTAGACATCATATTCTAACGATGACAACCCGACAGGCAGCTGACTTGTGGAGATCCTTAGTTGGCGTAGAAGTCGCCATATTCCTGTTCTGCGTAGTGTTCCTCCTCGTAGTCTGGCTAGGACAATAGCCAGGGACGAAACCAATATGAGTACATTTGAATGTACTCGCAAACTACCCCAACATGAGTATGCACCAGTTTTATTTTAGTTGACAACTTTTACTTATTTAAAACATCTCTATATCTTTATTGAAAAAGGTAAGAAGAGTTTTATAACCATTTTTGAAGAAGTCACCATTTTCATCTGTTTCTCCAAAACTTCTCCTTTTTCCGACCATAGCCCGTCATGGTCCACTTTCATCCAACCACCTCATACCGATCCGTTGGTATAGGTGTAGGAAACATTCTCCACTCCATTTTTCTTTTAAAACTCAAATTCTTTTAAAAACTTGCACAAGGTCTTAGGACAGTCTCCCAATTGTCCATATCCGAGGACTCGGCTATTCGAATAGTTTTTAACACTCTGCAGAGGTAGCACGCTTTTAACCCACATCCATCCGGCAACTCATCGTGTCTGCCACGTCTCGCCATACCAGGTGTATGCGAAGTAAGCCGCCGGCCATAGCCTCTTATTTGCTCATGCTAGTATAGGATCCTTCCCATATGACACTTTCCATCGACACCCAGTCCAGTTTCCCGTCAGAAACCCTAAGTGTGAGGACTCATAGTTTTGTCCGGCGGTTTATGGTGGAACCTTCTATCCTCCCCACCATCTTGTGTGAGGACCCGGGTCAGGGGGTAGATCCTCGGACCATCCCCTCATGCATAACGGAGTCATCTCCGTTGATGAGGTATCCCATACTAATAAGAGCAAACTACATGACTAAGCCTTTTCCCATATATGGTAAATGTGGTCGCACAGGGTAGGATTGGTTGCCATAGTACTAGGACACTGTGCATTTTTCATAAACATCACCATTTTTCCATGTCTCCATTCCAACACCGACATCTCGGCATTCCATAACCACATAAGAAATTTCAAAGGAGTTTTGAGTAACAACATTGTTTCCCATCCTAAAGTTTTATATAAACTACTACATAGGGTGGCAAAATAATATCCATATATTTTTGAAATGGGTTTTATAAATCTTGCTTTGGGAGTAAAACATGTTATGAAAGTAGATGCATATGTTTGTAGTGCAAGCTCAGAGAATAGCTTGCCTTGCTTGGCAAAGTGATCTTGCTCTTGTTCTTCAAATTCAGCAAACTCTCCTTCCTCGATATATCCGACAACGTTCTCGTCTAATTAATAAACAAACAATGCAAACAATCACTAAGCTATACAAGCAATCATCTCAACACAACATCATGAACATCACACATAGCTACTGCACACATTAAGCTATACAATTTGGTTTCAAAATAATTGAATTAAACATCAATTATTTACTTCTAAATTATGGCAGAAACTTGTGGAACATGTTTAATTCAATAACTTGAGTTCTGTTGGTCACAAAAATACAAACTAAAATTCTATAGAAAGCTACTGATGTGTAGAAGACAACCCAATTTGAATTGGATCATTTGGAGTTACCAAACTCCCTACACATTGGATTGAATCCAGTAGCTTAATAATCAAGTTTTAGCTACCAATTAAATTCTATTGTTCCAAAAATTAAACCCTTTTAGGGGTAAGTAAACATGGCTATATGTGAGCTAACAAAATTGGTCCTAACTCATTTGGGTCAACCAATAAACATATTTATTTGTTTTAGTCCAGAAGGGTTTTTCTTAAAGTCAACAATTAACATTGCTCAATTAATTCTACCAAAATTAGGGAAGCTAACACAAGGCAGTACTAAGCTAACCAAAGTGGTTTGGAATTATTTGGACTAACAGAGTATCAGAAACAAACAAGTTTAGAATTTAAACCTTTTGTAGTATTTTTAATAATACTTTTTATTTACTTAATTAAATTACATGGGACCAATTGTGTTGGTTAAACAATTTCATAAGCTTTTCAGAACAATTGAGTTTGATTTATTTGGATTCCTAAATCTCGAGATATTGAATTTCAAAGTTGGATCCAGTACTGATTTCTCAGAGAAGTTTGAAATTCGAAAATTCCCTCCTCTGGATAATGTTGAAAGTTATGACAGGTGGGGTCTACACGTCAGCGACAGAGTGTGCGGTTGGAAATTAATAAAACGCTGACGGGTGGGGTCCGCACGTCAGCCTCTCTATTTTAAACGAAGGGGTACGCTGCCGTTGGATTTAGATCCAACGGCCCACGTTTGCCCACGTCGACGGCAAATGCCGGCGACCTAAAACGAGCGGCGCTGCCGCGCCGGCGACGGCGAGGTGGAAGGATCTCTCACCTAGGGGCTCGGGAGGTCGCGGAGATGATGCAGATCGACGGCGGTGGTGAGGTGGAAGCTTCTGGCCGAGTTACACTTGCTGGGGTGGGCTGGTTCGTCGGCGGCGCGCTCTCGCTCTTCCACGGCCACGGGCAGCAACTCCGGCGAGGTTCCACGGCCGCGTCTGGGCACTGATCAAAGGGGAAAAGGGATGGGGTGAGTGCGGTGATGCTAAGGAAGAGCGTAGAGGCCAAGAGAAGAGAATGGGGCAGTGTGGCGTCGCGGCCACGACGGACCTCGACGGCGGCAGTGGCTACGGCACAGCACGCCCTCCTGGCGGTGCACGGCAAATTGAGAGGGGGCAGTGAGGGAGTGGGGTGGTGTGGTGTTCACAGAGAGGCTTGGGGTGGTTTTATAGCGCGGGATGCGGCGTACGGTGGACGGAGTGCACGGCGACGTCCATGGCGCACGGCGGAGATATTTCTCCCCAATCCGACGCGGCGGTGCGAGGGACGTGGAGACAAGGCGTTCACCGGGGTCCGGACGTGTTCTAGAAGGTCTCGGCCAAGCGCGGCGTGTCGGGGAGCAGCGAGCTGGGCCAATTTGGTCGACGACGGCGAGCTCGCCACGGCGACGCTGGAGGGAAATCGACGAGGGGCGGCGTAACTGCTCTCCTCTGCGGCGCCGCGGCTGCAGAGGCACGGGAGCGAGGGAGAGCGCGGCCAGGGGGGCCTGGGGAGCGCGGAAACGGCGAGCACGGTCGCGGCGACACGGCGATGGTCGTCGGGGCTGAGTCGACGACTTTTGCAGAAACCCCCTGCTTCTTCTTTTCTTTTATCACAACTAGGTCCTTCTCTGTTTCTTTTTATTCTTTTCAATTCCAGCAGCATTTCTGGAATTTAATTGAGGTACTTAAACATTTTAGAAAAATTTGCAAATAATTGTGGGGCCTCCCCATAACATGTAGAAGCTCCACAAAAATTGGCTTTGCAAAATAAAATGTTTTGCAACATTTTCTTTCATAGTACTTTGTTTATGTTATTTTAATTTATTTCAATTTGTTTTTTTTTAGAATTTTAAAACTAGTTCAAAAATAAATTTGAGAGGGGAAAGTGGTAGGAACAAAATGGGGAGTGTTTACATTACATCTCCACTGACTTTGGTTTGAAAATAATTGAGTTTGTCACTTGAGATTTTTATGTGACAACTTGTCACTTTTATTTTCTTGCTTTGATTTTTATTTTGTTTTCTTTCTTTCTTACTAGTGTTCACTAGAGCAAACATCACACAACAGCAAGAACAACAACTCAAGTAACAAGAAGCAATTAACACAATAAACAACAAAAGTTTTTGTTGGCTCTCATTTTTGGAATATAATTGATAATAATTTTGGGATGTTACAATCCTTCCCCCCTTAAAATAAATCTCGTCCCGAGATTTGCTAGGCTTAGGTTTTAAGGAGGTCTGGGAATTCGCTTCGAAGATAATCTTCGCGTTCCCAAGTTGCTTCTTCTTCAGAGTGGTTAGTCCACTGGACTTTGTAAAACTTGATCGCACGTCTTCGGGTAACACGAACATCTTCTTCGAGAATTTTGAGGGTCTCTCACGATAAGTCAGGTCTTGGTTCAGGTCGATGGAGAGGTGGTCGATGTTTTTGAAAACATCAGGCTGGTCAGGAACTTCAAGACACTTCCGGAGCAAGGAAATGTGGAAGACATCATGATAATCTCCTAACTCCTGGGGTAACTCCAGCTGATAGGATACTTCTCCTCGACGAGCAATGACCTTGAAGGGTCCAATATACCTTGGCGCTAATTTCCTTTGACATGGAAACGCTGCATTCCCTTGAGGGGTGTCACTCGGAGATAAACATAATCTCCGACACTGAAAGTGAGATCACGGCGCTTGGTGTCAGCGTAACTCTTCTGACGGGATTGGGCAGTTTTGAGGCGTTCACGAATAAGCTGAACTTGCTCTTCAGCTTCGGAGGGTATCTGGTCCGAACAATTTGCTTCTCCGGTATCGGACCAATTCAGGGTGTACGACACTTCTTGCCGTAAAGGGCTTCAAAAGGGGCCATTTGCAGACTAGACTGATAACTGTTGTTGTACGAGAACTCTGCAAACGGAAGACAATCTTCCCACTTGGAACCATAGGATAGAACACATGCGCGAAGCATGTCCTCCAATATCTGGTTCACTCGCTCAGTTTGGCCATCGGTCTGGGGATGATAAGCTGTGCTAAAGCTAACTTGGTTCCGAGGGCTTCATGAAGGGATTTCCAGAATCTTGAGGTGAATTGCGTGCCTCTATCAGATACAATCTTCTTAGGCACACCATGCAGGCTCACTATTCTGGAAATATACAGGTCTGCTAACTGAGCTCCGGTATGAGTGGTCTTGACAGGAACAAAGTGGGCAACCTTGGTCAGTCGATCAACGATGACCCAGATTGAATCATGGCCTCGGTTGGATCTTGGAAGTCCGGTAATAAAATCCATTCCAATCTCATCCCACTTCCACTCGGGAATTTTCAAAGGTTGAAGCAATCCAGCGGGTCGCTGATGTTCAGCCTTAACTCGCTGCAGATGTCACACTTGGCTACGAATGAACCAATCTCTCGCTTCATTCCATGCCACCAAAATCTTTCTCGAAGGTCTTGGTACATTTTGGTTCCGCCGGGGTGGATTGAATAAGGGGTCTCATGGGCCTCCTTCAGGATTAACTCCTTAAGTTCCGTGACATTGGGCACACAGATACGGTCATTGAATTTCAGCACTCCTTCAGCATCTTCGGTAAAACCGGGTGCTTTGCCGAGGGAAATCTTCTTCCTAATTCCCTCTATGCTTTCATGACCTTTCTGGGCTTCTTTGATTTGATCCATCAGGGTTGGGGTTAACTCTAGATTGGCGAGATAACCATGGCTAACAAGCTCTAGTCCAAAATCTTGGAAGTCTTTGAACAAGGCTGGCTGTTCGGCTTGGATCAGGGCATTCAGGGTGCAAGGTTTGCGACTAAGGGCATCGGCAACTACATTAGCCTTTCCAGGGTGATAATGGATTCCAATATCATAATCCTTGATTAATTCCATCCATCTCCTCTGTCGCAGGTTCAGATCTTTCTGGGTGAAAATATACTTCAAGCTTTTGTGATCTGTATAGACCTCGCAGCGATGTCCCGCAAGATAGGGACGCCACTTTTGAGCAAGAACAACAGCAGCTAACTCCAAGTCATGGGTTGGGTAATTCTCTTCATGCGGTCGCAACTGCCGGGACAGGTACGACACAACTTTGCCTTCTTGCATCAGAACGCAACCAAGTCCGAGGCGTGATGCATCGCAATACACGTCGAAACTCTGGGTGACGTCTGGCATGATCAGGATTGGGGCTGAGGTTAGTCTCTTCTTCAGTTCTTGGAAACTATCCTCACACTTCTGAGTCCATTCAAATTTCTTGTCCTTCTTCAACAGTTGGGTCAAGGTTTGGCTATACTGGAAAATCCTTCAACGAACTTGCGGTAATAACCGGCAAGTCCGAGAAAGCTTCGGATTTCAAAACATTGGTTGGGGATAACCAGTCAAGAATGGCTTGTATCTTCTCAGGGTCAACAGAAATTCCTCCGGCAGACACAACATGTCCGAGAAATGCCACTTCACTGAGCCAAAACTCACACTTGCTAAGCTTGGCATACAGCTGGTGCTCTCGGAGGGTCTCCAAAACTAGACGCAGGTGTTCAGCATGCTCTTCTTCGGTCTTGGAATAAATAAGGATGTCATCAAGGAAAACTACCACGAACTTGTCGAGGTACTCCATGAAAATCTTGTTCATGAGATTCATGAAATAGGCTGGGGCATTGGTCAGACCAAAAGACATCACGGTGTATTCAAACAACCGTAACGAGTGGTGAAGGCGGTCTTGGGAATATCTGTCTCTCGGATCTTCAACTGATGGTATCCTGTCCGAAGATCGATCTTGAAAAGACTCGGGCTCCGTTCATTTGATCGAACAGATCCTCGATCTTGGGAAGAGGGTACTTATTTTTAATGGTCACGTCATTCAGCTTGCGATAATCCACACACAGGCGTGTGGTACCGTCTCTCTTGTCCACAAAATAATGGGTGATCCCCAGGTGAAGCGCTTGGGCGACAAGTCCTTTGCTAGCATATGCCAATTGCTTCTTCAACTCAACCAGTTCTTCCGGATTCATCCGATAAGGCTTTGGGATATGGGGGGTTCCTGGGATAAGCTCAATTATGAACTCAATTCCCGGTCTGGCGGCATACCAGGCAATTCTTCTGGGAAAACATCCTTGAACAGTGAACAACGGATCTCATCTAGGGCAGGTCGAGCTATGCTCTCATGGCAGCCTGGGTGGGATTGACTAGTTTCAGACACATACTCCACTTCTACTTCTTTGTCGGTGGTGATGGATACAGCTCTTCTGGCACAGTCAATTCGACCATGGTACTTGGCTAACCAATTCATACCGAGTATAACATCGATGCCTTGGGTTCCCAGAACAATTAAGTTAACTGGAAACTTTTCTCCTTTGATCTCAAGGGGTACATCGGAGCAAAACATCTTGGTCTCTACGGTGGATTCTGGGATTTGGATGACCATGGGTTTGGGTAAGAGGCTCTTAACTAAACCTCCCTTAGCAACAAATTCTTGGGTAACAAATGAATGGGTAGCACCAGAATCAAACAGAACAGTTGCAGGTACTGAGTTGACAAGGAACGTACCCAGCACAACATCCGGAGCATCCTGAGCTTCTTCAGCATTGATGTGGTGCAGACGACCCTTGGCAACAGCAGCATTTCCGCGGGTGCGGCATTCTTGCCATTTCCATTTCCATTGCGGCCTTGACCATTGTTCTGTGCCGGCGCATTGGGGCGCTGGACATTCCTCTTGGGATTGGGACATTCTTTGGAGTAGTGACCCTTGTTGCCGCATTCAAAGCAGATCACATTGGGATTGCGGGTGAAGTTGTTGAAGTTTCCTCCGGGACGGTTATTGTCATTGGGGCGGTTGAAGTTGTTTGGGCGGTTAGGGTAATTGGGGCGTGGAGCTTGGGGTGGACGATAGGCAGGCCTGGTGTTCTGCTGAAAGATACGAGGTTTCTGGCTGCTCGAACCTTCCTGAGCATTCATCCTCCTCTTGCGACCTTCATACATAGACTTGCGCTTGGTCTCCAGCTGGATGGCTTGTCCACAAGTGACTCCAGATCACGGAAGTCATGGATAACCAAAGCACACTGAAGTTCATCATGAGTCCACTCATGAAACGCTCCATCTTCTTCTCTTCCTTGTCGGTGTCATCAGGAGCATACCGAGATAAGTCGGTAAACTCCAGATAACCGACCACATCTCTACTTCCCTGCCTCAGTTTGCGGAACTCATCCTTCTTCCTCTCAATAAGTCCGTAAGGAATATGCTTCTTGCGGAACTTCTCCTGGAACTCAGCCCAGTTGATGACATGACCAGCTGGCTGGAGAGTCTTGGTAGTTTCCCACCAAGCTCTTGCAGGTCCAGCGAGATAGTGGGTTGCATACACACTTTCTCATTTTCTCCCACAGCAGCAACTTCAAGATTATTGTCGATGGTGCGAAGCCAATCATCGGCTTCTAGTGGGTGAAGTCCCTTGGAGTAGGTGGGTGGGTTGGTCTTCTGAAAATCGCCTAAGGTGATCGCTGGTTCTCATTGCCATTGCCATTACCACCATTGTTGTTGTTGTTGTTGTTGTTATAGCGGCTGCGAGTTGTTGCAGGCAGCGAGATGAGCTGGCGCTCTTGCCGGGCATTTTCACGCTCCTCCATGATAAGTGCGAGAAGTTGGGGGGGGTTGGGTCCGGTGGTGGTGGTGCTGATCCTGATCCCCGCATTGTCGCGACGGGGCGGCATCCTGAAGCACACCGGGTATAAGAGACAAGGCAAGAAAAGTTCGACTAAGGGAAAAGACGATCTCTCAAGTGGTTGATTAATTTAAGTTTATATGAAAATATTTCACACAGATTTAAACAAGACAAACATACTTATATTTCACAAACATCACATCAAGGAGTTCACATCAACAACAAGCTTACAACATCACCTTACATCTAGGATACATAACATCTGGTTTCCAAAAGAACCACTACTACGACTCGACTAGCTATAGGGGGTCAACCTAATCCTGCGGTAGTGATCAAGTCACTCGCCTACTGAGGTGGAACCTCCAGCTCTAACACGTCAGCATCTGACTGGTAGGCTGGCTCCTCGGGATCCTCCTCCTCGTCCTCGAGAACTGCTCGAGTGGCTCCTCCTCCTCGTCAACTAACTCCTCCTCATCATCCTCCTCACAGTCCATCTCCTCCACGAAGTCATCATCGTCACTGAGGAAAGCGTCGTTCTCCTTGCGGAGATCCTCGCCCTCCTCCTCCATCTCGTCAGTATGGTGCTCTAGATCCTCAATCAGCCGTCCTGCTCTGCCACCTTCGTGCGGAGCTTCACGATAGTCTTCCTCAGCTGGGCCCTCTTCCTGAGAAGAGCAACCTTCTCCACCATCAGCTTCATCTCGTTCTCGCGAAGCTCAACGAGCGACTCGCGGTCGAAGTGGAGCTGAATCCTAGTGCGCAACAGATCATCCTGAGTGCACTGAAGTAAGATCTCCATGTCCATGATGTAGCTCCCAAACATCGGGTGGTAAGGTGAAGGAGTAGGGTGTCCATCGCAGTTGCGCCTCCCGTAGAACCGGAAACGGGAGTCTACTAACTCCGCCTTGTGCTCCTCACAAAGTCGGGCTAGCATCCTCTGTGTAGCAGTACAGAGACCATCAACCCAGGTGGCCTCCTTGGTGGTGAAGATGAGCGTCCTGGAATGGGAGACTTGATGTTCCTGCGAACTGACGACCTGATGAGCCAGCTCAGCCTTCCGACACCGTGAACATCAATCTGAGCTCCCTCAAACTCTGGAGCGGGGCGACCTAACAGCTTGGTCAACTCGAACAAGTCCCTCTCAAACGTCAGCTTGCTGTCCTTCTCCAGCTGAACGAACTCGGTCCAATGGAGTGCCATCTACAGTTTTTAAGCAAAATTTTAAGTTAGTTAGGTGACAAGTATATCAAAATTTTAATATAGTAGGGCAACAAGTGAGTCAAATTTTAAACTTAATGAGAGGTGTACAAAATTTTAGGGATACAAGGAAAATGTAATTTAATGAGAGTAAAATTTTGCATAAGTAAGAGGATTGGAGATAAGCAGTTTTCGAAAATACTTCATTCCTTTCTTTTTAGAAATTCATCTTTTGTAACATTTGACAAACGACCATGCTAACTAAGGTTTCCTAAAGTCAGGATGGCTCTGATACCAAGTCTGTGGGGACCCCGGACTAGCTGTCCGAAATACCCGATTATGCTTAACACAACGATCCCGTGATCAGTCTGTCGTTGCACATAATCCGAATTGGATACCAAAGTTTACATCCATTACAGTACCGAATAAAAGTCTTACATAAATGGTCATTTAGACCAAGTTCTTACATAGGTGCCTTCATGGGCCAAACCAAAATATCAGCGGAAGCTACGGCGTAGTAGACATCATATTCTAACGATGACAACCCGACAGGCAGCTGACTTGTGGAGATCCTTAGTTGGCGTAGAAGTCGCCATATTCCTGCTCTGCGTAGTGTTCCTCCTCGTAGTCTGGCTAGGACAATAGCCAGGGACGAAACCAATATGAGTACATTTGAATGTACTCGCAAACTACCCCAACATGAGTATGCACCAGTTTTATTTTAGTTGACAACTTTTCTTATTTAAAACATCTCTATATCTTTATTGAAAAAGGTAAGAAGAGTTTTATAACTTTTTAAAGAAGTCACCATTTTCATCTGTTTTCCAAAACTTCTCCTTTTTCCGACCATAGCCCGTCATGGTCCACTTTCATCCAACCACCTCATACCGATCCGTTGGTATAGGTGTAGGAAACATTCTCCACTCATTTTTCTTTTAAAACTCAAAGTCTTTTAAAAACTTGCACAAGGTCTTAGGACAGTCTCCCAATTGTCCATATCCGAGGACTCGGCTATTCGAATAGTTTTTAACACTCTGCAGAGGTAGCACGCTTTTAACCCACATCCATCCGGCAACTCATCGTGTCTGCCACGTCTCGCCATACCAGGTGTATGCGAAGTAAGCCGCCGGCCATAGCCTCTTATTTGCTCATGCTAGTATAGGATCCTTCCCATATGACACTTTCCATCGACACCCAGTCCAGTTTCCCGTCAGAAACCCTAAGTGTGAGGACTCATAGTTTTGTCCGGCGGTTTATGGTGGAACCTTCTATCCTCCCCACCAACTTGTGTGAGGACCCGGGTCAGGGGGTAGATCCTCGGACCATCCCCTCATGCATAACGGAGTCATCTCCGTCGATGAGGTATCCCATACTAATAAGAGCAAACTACATGACTAAGCCTTTTCCCATATGTGGTAAATGTGGTCGCACAGGGTAGGATTGGTTTCCATAGTACTAGGACACTGTGCATTTTTCATAAACATCACCATTTTTCCATTCTCCATTCCAACACCGACATCTCGGCATTCCATAAACACAAGAAATTTCAAAGGAGTTTTGAATAAACAACATTGTTTCCCATCCTAAAGTTTTATATAAACTACTACATAGGGTGGCAAAATAATATCCATATATTTTTGAAATGGGTTTTATAAATCTTGCTTTGAGAGTAAAACATGTTATGAAAGTAGATGCATATGTTTGTAGTGCAAGCTCAGAGAATAGCTTGCCTTGCTTGGCAAAGTGATCTTGCTCTTGTTCTTCAAATTCAGCAAACTCTCCTTCCTCGATATATCCGACAACGTTCTCGTCTAATTAATAAACAAACAATGCAAACAATCACTAAGCTATACAAGCAATCATCTCAACACAACCATCATGAACATCACACATAGCTACTGCACACATTAAGCCATACAATTTGGTTTCAAAATAATTGAATTAAACATCATTATTTACTTCTAAATTATGGCAGAAACTTGTACATGTTTAATTCAACTTGAGTTCTGTTGGTCACAAAAATACAAACTAAAATTCTATAGAAAGCTACTGATGTGTAGAAGACAACCCAATTTGAATTGGATCATTTGGAGTTACCAAACTCCCTACACATTGGATTGAATCCAGTAGCTTAATAATCAAGTTTTAGCTACCAATTAAATTCTATTGTTCCAAAAATTAAACCCTTTTAGGGGTAACTAAACATGGATATGTGAGCTAACAAAATTGGTCCTAACTCATTTGGGTCAACCAATAAACATATTTATTTGTTTTAGTCCAGAAGGGTTTTCTTAAAGTCAACAATTAACATTGCTCAATTAATTCTACCAAAATTAGGGAAGCTAACACAAGGCAGTACTAAGCTAACCAAATTGGTTTGGAATTATTTGGACTAACAGAGTATCAGAAACAAACAAGTTTAGAATTTAAACCTTTTGTAGTATTTTTAATAATACTTTTTATTTACTTAATTAAATTACATGGGACCAATTGTGTTGGTTAAACAATTTCATAAGCTTTTCAGAACAATTGAGTTTGATTTATTTGGATTCCTAAATCTCGAGATATTGAATTTCAAAGTTGGATCCAGTACTGATTTCTCAGAGAAGTTTGAAATTCGAAAATTCCCTCCTCTGGATAATGTTGAAAGTTATGACAGGTGGGGTCTACACGTCAGCGACAGAGTGTGCGGTTGGAAATTAATAAAACGCTGACGGGTGGGGTCCGCACGTCAGCCTCTCTATTTTAAACGAAGGGGTACGCTGCCGTTGGATTTAGATCCAACGGCCCACGTTTGCCCACGTCGACGGCAAATGCCGGCGACCTAAAACGAGCGGCGCTGCCGCGCCGGCGACGGCGAGGTGGAAGGATCTCTCACCTAGGGGGCTCGGGAGGTCGCGGAGATGATGCAGATCGACGGCGGTGGTGAGGTGGAAGCTTCTGGCCGAGTTACACTTGCTGGGGTGGGCTGGTTCGTCGGCGGCGCGCTCTCGCTCTTCCACGGCCACGGGCAGCAACTCCGGCGAGGTTCCACGGCCGCGTCTGGGCACTGATCAAAGGGGAAAAGGGATGGGGTGAGTGCGGTGATGCTAAGGAAGAGCGTAGAGGCCAGAGAGAAGAGAATGGGGCAGTGTGGCGTCGCGGCCACGACGGACCTCGACGGCGGCAGTGGCTACGGCACAGCACGCCCTCCTGGCGGTGCACGGCAAATTGAGAGGGGGCAGTGAGGGAGTGGGGTGGTGTGGTGTTCACAGAGAGGCTTGGGGTGGTTTTATAGCGCGGGATGCGGCGTACGGTGGACGGAGTGCACGGCGACGTCCATGGCGCACGGCGGAGATATTTCTCCCCAATCCGACGCGGCGGTGCGAGGGACGTGGAGACAAGGCGTTCACCGGGGTCCGGACGTGTTCTAGAAGGTTCGGCCAAGCGCGGCGTGTCGGGGAGCAGCGAGCTGGGCCAATTTGGTCGACGACGGCGAGCTCGCCACGGCGACGCTGGAGGGAAATCGAGACGAGGGGCGGCGTAACTGCTCTCCTCTGCGGCGCCGCGGCTGCAGAGGCACGGGAGCGAGGGAGAGCGCGGCCAGGGGGGCCTGGGGAGCGCGGAAACGGCGAGTACGGTCGCGGCGACACGGCGATGGTCGTCGGGGCTGAGGTCGACGACCCTTTTGCAGAAAGCCCCCTGCTTCTTCTTTTCTTTTATCACAACTAGGTCCTTCTCTGTTTCTTTTTATTCTTTTCAATTCCAGCAGCATTTCTGGAATTTAATTGAGGTACTTAAACATTTTAGAAAAATTTGCAAATAATTGTGGGGCCTCCCCATAACATGTAGAAGCTCCACAAAAATTGGCTTTGCAAAATAAAATGTTTTGCAACATTTTCTTTCATAGTACTTTGTTTATGTTATTTTAATTTATTTCAATTTGTTTTTCTTTTAGAATTTTAAAACTAGTTCAAAAATAAGATTTGAGAGGGGAAAGTGGTAGGAACAAAATGGGGAGTGTTTACATTACATCTCCACTGACTTTGGTTTGAAAAAATAATTGAGTTTGTCACTTTGAGATTTTTATGTGACAACTTGTCACTTTTATTTTCTTGCTTTGATTTTTATTTTGTTTTCTTTCTTTCTTACTAGTGTTCACTAGAGCAAACATTCACACCAACAGCAAGAACAACAACTCAAGTAACAAGAAGCAATCAACACAGAATAAACAACAAAAGTTTTTGTTGGCTCTCATTTTTGGAATATAATATTGATAATAATTTTGGGATGTTACAGCAACCCCTTAGCCTATAAAAGGAAGACCAAGGCACGAGAGGAAGGAGGACGGGATGAACACAAGCTAGAGCCAGAGCAAGACTAGACTAGGGCTGTGGAGGTAGAGAGGAAGGTGATCTCCTCCGGGTCAGGATCTGTCCTTCTTCTACCTCGGGCCAAAACCCTTCCGGGTACCCTGTCCGGGAGGTTCCATTGTAAGCCACACTATGAAGAACTCATCAATCCAGACATGCAGGAGTAGGGCTTTTAGCCTCCGGGCGGCCTGAACCTGGGTAGCTCCTTGTGTCCCTTTGGTTGCATGCCTTGATCATGGAGATGAGAGCTTGATCTAGACTCCGCCCAAGAAGACGATTCTCAGCCTCCATCGCGCCCCGTGCCGAACCTAAAAGGGGGTATCCTATATTCCCGGTGTCCGTGCAACGAGACACGACAGTCTCCTTATAAAATGGTTTATGGAAAAGCTTGTCAGTTACCTGTTGAACTAGAACATAAAGCTAGATGGGCTGTTAAACAACTGAACTTTGATTTTAAAACTGCGGGAGAGAAGAGAATTCTTGACCTAAACCTACTTGATGAATGGAGAAATGAAGCTTATGAAAGTGCTAGGATGTTTAAAGAAAAAGTTAAGATTTGGCATGACAAGAAAATTAAGAGAAAGGAATTCAAAGTAGGTGATCAAGTTTTATTGTACAACTCTCGCTTTAAGTTTTCTGCAGGGAAGTTGCGTTCAAGATGGCAGGGACCACTAGTGATACAGGAGGTGTACCGTTCAGGAGCTATCCGCCTTCACGGTGATATGAAAGGTAAACCTCATGTAGTTAATGGACAACGCCTTAAACCTTATATTGCAGGAAAAAGCTTTGTCGGAATGGTGGAAGAGCTGAACCTACAAACACCGGAGGAGGTAATTGAGAGAAACCGTGCAGTTTCAGAAACCCCAAATCTATAGAAGGTAACTTACTGTTGGAAGGTTTCTCGGAATTGCATAAAATTTTACGAAAGTCATTTTTTATGGAAATTAACGTGTGGGACAAGAAAACTAGACGAAGCGGAGACCCGAGGAAGGAAAGAGAGGGTCCCATGCGGCCCATGTACCTGGCCGCGTGGGCCCACTCCTTTTCCACCTCGGAGTCCCTTTTCGTCTTGTTTTCGATCCCGACGCTTTGTCTTGACCTAAAAACCCTCAATATATACTCCTCTCTGCCGATCTAATCTCGCACCGAGCGTTCTCGAGCAATCTTTGTTTCTGCTATTTCTGTCTATCAGGTTTTAGCCATGTCTTGCTCCGGATCCAACCAAGAGGGGGAGAGCTCTCCCAAGGAAGGTGTTGTGAACCGCTACCTCAACTCCATGATGGCACCACCAAAGACCGTGTGCTTCAAAGAGGGCGTGATGCTCGTGGAGGAGGTGAAGGGTCCCAAGGCCACCGGCACGGTGGAGGAAAGGCTGGATGAGTTAGAGGACAAGACCTTCAGGTATGGCACTGTGGTTTACCGCAGCCTTGATGCTCACCACTTCATGAACCTGGAGCTGGAGAAGAAGGTTGAAGAGTACAAGAAAAGGCTTGAAGATCTGGAAGATAGGTACAAGGACGTCATCAACAAGTGGGAGAAGTTCCAATGCTTCATGTGGGATGTAGAGAACCAGAACTGCGAATATGAAGAACGCTTCAAGAAGATTGCAGCAGCCGCCACCCTCAGGTACAATGATCCACCTACATCTTTCCATGATGGAAGGCCTTTCCCATGGAAGATGGCTGAATGGGAGGAAGAATGTGAGAAGGAGGAGGCTGCAGCAAAGGAGAATCTGGAGGAACGCCAAGCATGGGGGAGTTCCATCTAGTCTTTCCCTTTATCAATCTATCATATCTATCTAGTCATGGTGTGCTTTGCTTTTATCGATTAGTTATCAACATCTCTTAGGCGTGTGTGAGCTCATGGAGCATTATCATGTATCTCTATCTTATGGTTTATCAATGAATATTAAAGTATGGTGTCATCCATGATTCTCTTGTTTGGGGATTTATGGGTAACATTCATGCAAATGAGCGTGGCATATTTAGAGTTTCAATCACATCTTGCCTTGAAACTAATTAACTTGAGTGTGTTGGACAATTGTAGAATCATCTCATAATAAAATAAGTAAAAGTCAACTTATGACTTGGAATTAATAGTTTGAGGTTGAGATATTGTCTTGTGGGGTAAAAAGTTGAGAAGGGATAATGAAAGGATATAAAACACTCTTGTTAGACTCTAGTATCTTTTGAGCAAATTAATGATCATGGATATTTCAATACTTATGCTCTTGAATGTGTATGAAAAGGTAGGCACCTGAAGTTTCAATTAGCCATGGAAAGTGTAAGATAAAGGTTGTATGGAGCATAGGAACTTGATTGAGATATCCATGACTAAAGTTTGTACTAGTTACTAGAGAAGCAAGGGTGATAACATCTTTTATATTTATCTTTTCATTTGTCTTCTCTGAACTTGTTATCCAATGAGAGTCTATCTTGTCTTTAAATTTTAGTAAAGGATAAAAGATTATAATGCTTGCTAGAAAGAGCAAAGGCATGTGAAAAGTATATGATTCAATTGTCCAACATACAATGGTTAGTTGCTTTCAAAAGTAAGGGGTGATTGCTAAAGCTTCTACTTATGTTGCCCTCATATGCATGAGTTTTATTCATCCATCTTATCTTGCAAGTGAATATGATGATGATACAATGCTCGTATTTATTTATCAACCATAAGTCCATTGATGCATGTAATGATCTATGTCCTTACTTACTCGAGGACGAGTAAAGGTTTAAGCTTGGGGGAGTTGATACGTGCATTTTATATCATCATTTATATAACTTTTAGTATCATACTAGAATGTTATTTGCATGATTATATGATTGTTTTTACATGTTTTAGATGATTTTGGGGACTTTCACACAAAGTCCCCATTTTTGGTATTTAATATCTGGGAGGCAGAAAACCCCCTTTTCTTGTTTTTATTGTTTTAGGAGTTTCAGGAACCCAAATAATAAAAGGAAAAATACCACGTCAGTTTTTCATCGGGAGAAAGGCAGAGGGAAGAAGACCGAAGAGAGGAGAGCCACGAGGCCCAAAAGGGGTGGGCCCATGCGGCCAAAACCCTAGGCCACGTGGGGCCCACTAAAAGCGGCCTCGGGCACCTCCTCGCCTGGGGCTTTTTATCGACGCCTTCATCTCGCCCGAAAAGTAACGCCCTAATTTTTCCAAGTCCATCCGAGGTCGCGGCGGCGGCGAAACTCCTGATCCCTTCCGAGGGGGGCAGATCCTGCTGCTCCGGAGGAGGCCTCTACATCATCACCCCCATCAAGACCAGCACCATCTCCATCATCATCACCGTGATCCACTCCGTTCCCCTCGCAGTTTGAGAGTTGCTATACCCTAGATACTTGTCTTGTGCTACTATTCATGTTAGTGATTCAGTACTTGTCATTATTTGGTGGTGAAGTTATAATTTCAGATTGTGTTGTACCACTTATGCCACTGATTATGATCATGTTTGCACGTTGTGAGTAGTTCCCGTATGTTCCTGAGGGCATAGGATGAATTGGCAATGATTTATATATGACATGTGTTGGTATTTTGTCAAGAGTTTATCTTTTATGTGATTCTATGATGGTGTTGTGCGAACGTCGACTGCACAACACTTCACCTATATGGGCTCATAGGAGAACACCGTAGTATAATGAATTGAGGAAGATTTGGGAGGACACGTAAGCCTGAGTTAGAATCTTGAAGTTATAGTATGAGGGTATTAGTATCGGGGACCTTAGAGTGTAATGCTATGGTGGGACTTTATGTCTTAATAACTCTTGTGCAGTCATTTACTTGGCCACATGATCCATCATAAGGGGCTGTAGTCTATTTATTTAGCTATACCGAATTATGCCTCTCTCCAAAAAGATTAAAACTTGACAAGATATTCAACGTGTTGTTTAATAAATCTCTATGCCTAGCATTATCCATGCCGCCCTCGGGAACGTTTTCCACATATAAGTCACACATCACTTGAGCTTGTCCTCTTGCTGCATAAAGGATTGGGCTTTTCTCTCTTTGAGAGCTGTCACCTGCTACTATTTATCTGCTGCATTTTTACTGTCTTGCAATTATACAACCGAAAACACCAAAAAACACTTGCATCTTTTATTGTCAATTTATCATTCTTACTAACCAATACCTTCAGCGCCTCGTGGGTTCGACAACCTTTTCTATTCGAAAGGTACTACAATTGATCTCCTGCACTTGGGAGTCATCAGGGGTGTATCGTAGTACTTTCGATAAATAAGAGTGTCGAACCCAACGAGGAGTAGAAGGTGTTGACAAGCAGTTTTGATATGGAATTCACTGTAAATACTAGCAGACAAGTGTTTAAGGGTTTTTGATATAGCAGATAAATAAAGTGCAAGTAAATAAAAGACAATAATAATAATTGCAACAAGTGGCCCAATCCTTTCTACAGCAAAGGACAAGCCGGTAGGTTTACTTATGATGACCAAACATTCTTGAGGACACACGAGAATTACGTCAAGTGCTTTCGCTTCATATAGTTGATTAATTTTCATTGTTTTGATAAGTGTTGTGTGGGTGTGATGGCCCTTGAAGAGGTTGATCTACGACGCCAGAAAACACTTTGCATGATCTCCGGTGCGTAGTTACCTGCGTCAAAAGTAAATGGGTTAGGTTGAGACTCCAAGTGCAGAGTGTGTAGTAGTGGAAGACGTATTTTCCCCAGGAGCGTGACTCGAGGGTTTAATATCGAACTCTCGGGGAATCAGTAGTGAAGATATATCTTCTTATCCTTCTTTTGGTTACCTACAAAACAAAGTTAAATGTTTTGGTCCTCAACCTCACCTGTGGTTGTCAAGCACAAGGTGTAAGCATGATATCAAGATAGTTATGCAATGCAAACAGGAAATAAATATGCAATGGTGGTGGATGCAATGGTAAATGATATTTTTGGGTTTTTTAATGATGTATGCAAGATGAAAAGTATTTTTGTATTTTCTGATTTAATGATGGCTGAAAATGGAAAAGTGGTATATGGTGTTGGAAAGGTGTTTCTTATGATTAA
This sequence comes from Poa pratensis, assembly GCA_947311845.1. NCBI lineage: Eukaryota > Viridiplantae > Streptophyta > Magnoliopsida > Poales > Poaceae > Poa > Poa pratensis. Next base: position 9,026,335 of record CAMZMU010000044.1, on the reverse strand, counting down.
AAATGGACCGGGGTTCATGGTTTCACAAATGCACTCTCTCTTTATAAAGTGGCAGACAATGGAACACACACATAGTTAACATATGAGATTGCAACACAAAGTTTGATAACAAGTTACTTAGATATATGGGCATCACGTCCTAACATAGAGACCTTTTGGTTATTAGTCTCTCTTATACTCCACCAAGATGCGAACCAAATCATAACACCTCAGTAATTAAGATGACTCAGAGTATAGCAATAAGTTTCATGACATGAAGTGAAAATAAGAACATGCTGGATCTAGTCACAGGAAGAAGCTTGGTCACCCTCAACCCTTGCAGCATGGTATTTTAGTTTATCCCTAGTGAGGTAACAAAGTAAGGTGAACACCCAAGTGGATCGCGATATTAAGTTGTCAGCTTACCGCACTCACCATTCCCCGTTACTCCAACTAATGCACACATCACCCCACACACGCTCTCATAAACATGCTTGATCATAACAAGTAGACAAGAACGGGGTACATAATATGCATCTATATTCATAACTGAAACAAACATTGCAATCTCAAACATATATTAACTCATAGAAAGATCCACCACATAGGTATTACAAATATGACCGTAATCATGTGTACTAATTAGTGAAGCTCAAGAGAGGAGAGATACATAAGTTACTTCCACAAACCATAGTCCAGAGGTGGACTACTCCCTCTTCATCATGGAGACGGTGGAGATGTCGATGGAGATGAAGGAGACCACGCCGGCAGCGCCCCGCCGGAGTTTTCCCCCTCCAATCTGCAGCTCCTGATCTCTGTTTCGGTGTTTCTGTGTTTGTGCGGCGCTCCGTTCGCGAAACGCCAGGGGACCTTTTTTATAGGCGTTTTTAGGTCAAGACGGAGTCGGTGGACGAAAGATCGACGGCAGCGGAGCCACGAGGCCCAAACGAGTGGGACCCACGCGGCCACAGTACCTGGCCGCGTGGGCCACCCCCTTTCTACCTTGCGAGCTCCGTTTGCTTGATTCCTTCGCTCCTACGTCTTCTTCCTTCCAAAATAACGACCTCTGTATTTTTCCAGAATTTTATGACGACGTTTGGGTCCCTGAAACATAAAAGGAAAGAAATAGGGTTTTCTGTCTGCGCAGGGTTAATTCCATAAAAATAGGAAACAATTGATTTATTTCCTAAAATCATTAAATAACAGTAATATAACCCTTATATGATGCAAATATGATTGGAATATGTGTGATATAGTGCAAAGTTCATGTATGCATTTTACATGCATCAGGGTGAACCTATGCTAATGCACCGCCCTTCCTAGGACTAATACATACTTATGATTATACCCCTTGCAAGCATCCGCAAATACAAGAAAGTAATTAAGATAATCTAACCACAGCCTTAAACTCTGAGATCCTGCTATCCTCATGCATCGATATACCAACGGGGGTTTACGTTTCTGTCACTCCGGCAAACCACAATTGGCAACCGAATACACAATGCATTCCCCTAGGCCCATAATGGTGAAGTTTCATGTAGTCGACGTTCACATGACACCACTAGATGAATAACACCACAACTTAAATATCAAACCATTAAATATTACTCAACATAATTCACTACTAACATCAAGACTTCTCCTATGTCCTCAAGAACTAAACGAACTACTCACAAGACATCATATGGAACATGATCAGAGGTGATATAATGATGAATAACAATTTGGACATAAACCTTAATTCAACGGTTTCACTCAATAGCATCAACCACAAGGAGTAATTAACACCAGGAAAGCTTCCCCTATGAACTAGACAAGATTCAACCCTAGATGTTACAGCGGAACGGGGTGGAGCGTGGAGATGATGGTGTCGGCGGTGGAGATGATGATGATCCCAATGAAGTCCAGCTCGATGACGGTGACGATGGCGACGATTTCCCCCCTCCGGGAAGGAATTTCCCCCGGCAGATTTCTCCCTGCCAGAGAGCTTTTCTCTCTCTGGTGTTTTCCGCCTCGTGGAGGCGTCGGAATATTTCCTCGATGACCCCCTAGGCTTAGGGTTTCCTGGGGATGATGTACGCGAAGGGGCACCGGCAGAGGTGGGCCAGGGCCTCCTCACCACGTGGCGGCGCGCCTGCAAGGTGGGCCGCGCCACGACATGGTGAGGGCCCATGGTGGCCCACCTTGGCCTCCCCTTTTGGCTACCTCCGCCATCTGACAAAATAGGAACTTCGTGATATTTTCCTTGAATTGTTGATCTTCAGAAATATGGTGTCTTGACGGTCCTTTTTCCAGCAGAAATCTGACTCCGGTGGTTAATTCTGCAATAATCATCAAACATGCAAAACAGGTAAAATAACATAAGTATCATCTCTAAATATGAAATATACCAATGAATAACAGTAAATTATGATATAAAATAGTGATGCAAAATGGACGTATCAACTCCCCCAAGCTTAGACCTCGCTTGTCCCCAAGCGAAAACTGAACTCAGTAAACAAGACCACAGGTTTATGGAGTGAAGTGTCGATAAACAAAATACCAACAAGAAGCATCACATTTATTAATACACAAGTCATCTTAGACATCAACTTCTTCATATAACTTAACTTGAAACAAGTAAAGGGAGTCACAATAAGGTGCATAGAGAAAATCATAATTGGTGATGGCAAACTTTGTTCTTGGTCAGAGAACAATTAACAGATTGTACTTATCTTTCGAGCAGAGTCTTTATATTGGAGCTTATATTGCAGAACTTACATGCTCAATCATAACGTCTCCTTACAGTCATTGATAACTTTCAAAGTTATATTCATTCAGATAAAAGCTTTGTGCTACACAAGGAAACATAAAAGCATGATTGAAAATATCAACATATAGATGGTTGAATCACAACAACTCAAATGCTTGCTTGAGATAGAAGGGAGTAGGTTTACTGACTCAACATGAAAGTAAAAGATAGGCCCTTCGTAGAGGGAAGCAGGGATGAAATCATGTGCTAGAGCTTTTAAGTTTTGAAATCATATAGAGTGTATAAAATAAGTTTTTAGCTATGTATGTCATTGTCAATGAATGGTGGTGAAAACAATATTTCCCATGTCATCCAGACTTTCAAGAGCGGCTCCCATGAAGGACGTTATTTCTACCCAAGGGTAGATCATCCCTCTTCTCTTTTGTTTACACATGCACTTTTATAAATTGGTATGATCTCCTCCCAACCTTTGCTTACACAAGCCATGGCTAACCGAATCCTCGGGTGCCTTCCAACAATCACATACCATGGAGGAGTGCCTATTTAATAGTTTAACATTTTGGAAATTGCTTCTGATAAATTTGGCAAAACATGTGAAGAGAATCAAGCGTTAAGTTGTAATTAATTGGGACTGGGCACCCCATTTGCCAGCTCTTTTTGCAAAGTTATTGGATAAGCGGATGTATATGTCACTGTCCATTGGTGAAAGTCTGTCTGACAAGTTAAATAGAGAACACCACATACTGCCTCATGAGCTAGTAAACAGTGACACAAATGAGAGATAATATTTTTTGAATAATTAAAGGTAGCACATGAAGTATTTACTTGGAGTGGCAAATACCACATAATAGGTAGTTATGGTGGACACAAATGGCAATGGTTTGGCTCAAGGTTTGGATGTATGAGAAGCATTCCCTCTCAATACAGGTTTTTGGCTAGCAAGGTTGTGTAGCAAGCATAAGAGTTGAGGGATACAAACAATATACATGTAGTAAGAACAATCATGCAATCTTCCTTGGAAGCACAAATAATTTTAACTTGAGAATACTAAGCTTATGAGCCAACAAGAAAGAAAGATCATGGAATAATATATCTACATGCACTTCTCTCTCTACTTAAGCCTCAAAGTATTGTAACTACTGACCAATGCTAAGTTTGCCAAAACCAAAAAGATTTACTTAATGCTCCCAAAGTGACCAATACTAATAACAAGATCATCATATGACAGAATTGCAAACTAAAATAAAGTATGCAGAAAGTAAATGATAAAACTTCTCATTAATATTCCATAACGGCAACTCACACCAAGGGATACATAGATAACCAACTAAAAGAGAGATACTTCCACACTGCAAACCATCATAAGATAACTTCCCTACTCATGATATGACTCTATTGAAAGGTAAAAGGTAAAGATAATGGTGTGATACCGCGGCACTCCCCCAAGCTTGGAACAAGCCAAGGGGATGCCAATACCAATGACAATTACTCCTTCGGCGGTGGTGGTGGGACGACCTGGAGCGGGGTCAAGAAACGCTCCAGCATTCGGCGAAGCCTGATGTTCTCATCTTGGAGTATCCACCTCCATCTTCAGGACTCGATACTGATCGCATAACTCGTCAGTAACTCGAAGGGCTTCAGTTACCGCCGGGAAAGAGCTAAAATCTGGAGCAGGTGGTATTGCTCCCTGCAGGTTATGAGAAAAAGCACGTTGAGTGTTAACCGATCCCACAAAAGTGGGTTTGCTAGATTTGATCCTGCAGCTGGCTGTCCCCTTCTTGCAGATGACATCTTCTTCACTTCCTCCTTGACGCTCTCATCCATGTCCTTGCGCCTTGCCGTGACTCTTTCCTCTTCCACCCATCCAACGAAAGTTCCCCGATCAAGGTCTCGGAGGAGTTCACGTTGGCGACGCAGTACGTAGTCTTCCGAGGACAAACCCTGGGACGACATCTGGACAGAAACAGATCAAAACGAAAACATGACGAAAAGACGATATACGAACCTCGGGGGATCCGGGGGATTATATAGCAACAAGTTTCCAACAAAAGAAGGTACAGGAGGAAACCTGGTCGGAGACGGGCTCCGAGGCGCCCTCACCATGTGGCGGCGCGGCCAAGGGTGGGCCCGCGCCACGGCATGGTGAGGTGCCCTCTGGCACGTTTCCTACCCGGTTTAGTCTCTTATTTTCCATATTTAAAATAAATAACAAAAATAACTCTTGGAAAGTTAAACGCGAACTTTTTCTTACCAAACTGTTACCTACTCGAAAACAGACTACAGTCCCCTGAATTTGCTTTTCAATAAAAACTTCCGGGACCACTTGAATAGTGTCAACATCTTCTTTAAGAATCTCAGAATATAATGTTTGAGTCTTTGTTCATTCACCACTTGTGTAGAGTTATCTTTGAGTGAAGCAATCTTTATTGCACCTGAACGATATACCTCTACAATAACAAAAGGTCCTTCCCATTTTGAGAGTAATTTTCCTGCAAAAAATCTGAGACGAGACCTATACAATAGAACTTTCTCACCAACATTAAACTCTCTTTTAAGAATTTCCTATTCATGCCATTTCTTAACTTTCTCTTTAAAAAGTCTAGCATTTTCATAAGCTCACTTCTCCATTCATCTAAAGAACTCAAGTGAAGCAACCTCTTTTCACCAGCAAGTTTAAAGTCTCTATTAAGTTCCCTCACTGCCCAATAAGCTTTGTGTTCTAATTCTAAAGGCAAGTGACAAGCTTTACCATAAACCATTTTATAAGGAGACATACCCATAGGGTTTTTTTATAAGCAGTTCTATAAGCCCATAAAGCATCATTTAACTTACTAGCCCAATTCTTTCTAGATTTATTAACAGTCTTTTGCAAGATAGATTTAATCTCTCTATTTGATAATTCTACTTGCCCACTAGTTTGGGGATGTAAGCTGAAGCAATTCTATGATTAACACCATATTTAGCAAGGGTCTTTCTAAAACCACCATGAATAAAATGAGAACCTCCATCAGTCATAAGATATCTAGGCACACCAAACCTAGGAAAAATAACATCTTGAAGCATTTTTAAAGAGGTCTCACCGTCAGCACTTTGTAGGTATAGCTTCTACCCACTTTAGTAACATCAATCAAGCAACAAGTATATGAGTATTACCTTCTGAAGGAGGAAAAGGACCCATAAAGTCGAATCCCCAACAGTCAAATGGTTCAATAACAAGAGAATTCATAGGCATTTCATTACGTCTAGAGATATTACCAACTCTTTGACATTCATCACAAGATAAAATAAACTTTCTTGCATCTTTAAAGAGGGTAGGCCAATAAAAACCTGATTGTAGAACCTTTTGTGCAGTTCTATCTCCAGCATGATGTCCTCCATAAGCACTACCATGGCACTTTCTCAATATCTCTCGTTGTTCATGTTCTGGAACACATCTTCGCATAATGCCATCTACTCCTTCTTTATATAATGTGGGTCATCCAAAAATAATGCCTCAAGTCATAAAGAATTTCCTTCTTTGCTGAGCTGAAAAGGTTGGAGGCAAGTACTTGGAAACAATAAAGTTAGCATAATTAGCATACCAAGGACTATCTCGCGAACTTACCCTTATTGCAGCCAACTGTTCATTTGGAAAACTATCATTAACAGGAATAGGAATCATAAGCAATGTTTTCCAATCTAGACAAATTATCAGCAACAGGATTTTCAGCACCTTTCCTATCTACAATATGTAAATCAAACTCTTGCAAAAGAAGCACCCATCTAATAAGCCTAGGCTTAGCATCTTTCTTTTCCATAAGGTACCTAATAGCAGCATGATCATATGAATAGTGACTTTTGAATCAACAATAAGGTCTAAATTTGTCACAGCAAAAACTACAGCTAGGAACTCTTTTTCAGTAGTTGCATAATTCTTTTGAGCAGAATCAGAGTCTTACTAGCATAATGAATAACATTCAACTTCTTATCTATCGCTGTCCAAGGACAGCACCAACAGCAAAATCACTAGCATCACACATAATTTCAAAAGGTAAAGTCCAATCAGGTGGTTGAAAACTAGGAGCAGTAATTAAAGCCTTCTTAGAGTTTCAAAAGCTTCCTTACAATCATCAAAAACAAAAGGTACATCTTTTGGAGAAGATTATTAAGGATTTGAAATTTTAGAGAAATCTTTAATAAACCTCCTATAGAAACCAGCATGACCAAGAATACTACGAATACCTTTGACATTTGGGGCAAGGCATTTTCTCGATTGCCTCAACTTTAGCTCGATCAACTTCAATGCCTCTTTCAGAGATTTTATGTCCAAGAACAATTCCTTCATTGACCATAAAGTGCATTTCTCCCATTAAGAACAAGATTAGTTTCTTCACATCACTGCAAAACTTTATCAAGATTGTGCAAGCAATTATCAAAAGAAGTTCCATAGACGGAGATATCGTCCATGAAGACTTCCACAATTTCCTCACAAAAACCATGAAAAATAGCAGACATGCATCTTTGAAAAGTAGCAGGAGCATTACACAAACCAAAAGGCATACGTCTATAAGCATAAGTTCCATAAGGACAAGTAAAAGTGGTTTTCTCTTGATCTTGCTTTCTCACAGCAATTTGAGAAACTCAGAATAACCATCAAGGAAAAAAAATGAGTCTTCTTAGAAACCTCTCTAACATTTGATCAATAAAAGGTAAAGGATAATGATCCTTCTTAGTAACTTTGTTAACCTTCCAAAAATCAATGCACATTCTATAACCAACTATACTCTTTGAGGAATAGTTCATCATTTTCATTAGGCACAACAGTAATTCCTCCTTTCTTAGGAACACAATGCACGGGACTTACCACTAGTACAGAACGACACATCGGATACCCCTCTATGGCAAGGCAGGAGTTAGGTGACGGTAAATCGCGACATCCCCCGCGTGCCCGCACTGGGCCGTAAAGCAGGCCCACAACAAAGCAACGGGTGAATAGTGGAATATATGTTGGCAACGGAGGTTAGTTTACCTCCGTTACGATGTGTGCTCATCGCACTCGGACAGTTTCGTAATCTCCGTTGCCATTAGAAGCAGCCCGACAGCCGGCTATAAGAACCTACTATGCCCTTCATCTCTCTCACTGTCTCACTTCCAACCCTAGCCGCCGCACAGTCTCCTCTCTCTCCACTCTCTCGCATGGCTTCCACCGTCGGCGCTGGTAGATCCGGCCATCGCGGACGTGGCCGCGGCCGGGACGTGGCCGCGGCCGCGGCCGTGGCCGCCCCACCCTCGGGGCCTTCAGGGCAGCAGCAGCGTCAGCTGGTGTTGCGGGACGAACTTGCGGAACAGGCCGCGCCGTTCCGGCCACGTGGGCCGGTCCCGCAACCTTGGCGCTCGTCGCACGGCGAAGGCTCCAGTGATCCGCACCCTTCTGGCCGCCCGCTCATTTGGCCACCATTGCAGCTACGCGACATCCGCCAGGCGATGTACCCCGGCCGCCATCCGTCTTCCTCCTCCTCGTCCTCGTCCTCCGACGAGGACGAAGAGGAAGAGGAAGGGAAGAGGAAGAGGAAGAGGAGGAGGGTCGTGATCTGGGGATCGCTTGCCAACTCTCCCGCGCCGATTTCGAGCGCGATGACGCCAAGCGTCGTCAGGGCGAGGCCGATCTGGAGGCGGCGGTCCTCCTCTCGAGGTCTCGACCCAGGTCGAACGCGCGAGGAGACGGTCTACCAGTCTGACCTACGGGCCGCCATAGCCCTCTCTTTGGTCCACGGCGAGGGCAAGGCGCCGCAGGGGAGGCCGGCGCTAGCTCCGTCGCGGCGGCGACGCTAAGCGAGCCCGCCTCGCCTAATGTAAGACCCCAGTTCAGTAGGATAGCTTATTTTCTAGTTGTAAGTAGCTAATTGTTTATCCATAGATTTGCTCTGTTTTTAGTGGCATTGTTTACACATAGATTTTGCTGTTTTCTAGTTGTAAGTAGCTAATTGTTTATCCATAGATTTGCTCTGTTTTTAGTAGGCATTGTTTACACATAGATTTTAGCTGTTTTCTAGTTGTAAGTAGCTAATTGTTTATCCATAGATTTGCTCTGTTTTTAGTAGGCATTGTTTACACATAGATTTTAGCTGTTTTCTAGTTGTAAGTAGCTAATTGTTTATCCATAGATTTGCTCTGTTTTTAGTAGGCATTGTTTACACATAGATTTTTGCTGTTTTCTAGTTGTAAGTAGCTAATTGTTATCCATAGATTTGCTCTGTATTTAGTAGGCATTGTTTACACATAGATTTTTGCTGTTTTCTAGTTGTAAGTAGCTAATTGTTTATCCATAGATTTGCTCTGTTTTTAGTAGGCATTGTTTACACATAGATTTTTTGCTTTTCTAGTTGTAAGTAGCTAATTGTTTATCCATAATTTGCTCTGTTTTTAGTAGGCATTGTTTACACATAGATTTTAGCTGTTTTCTACTCCCTCCATATCAAATTATAAGTCGCACCATAACTTACAACATGTATCTAGACATGTTTTACTGCAAGATTCAAACATGAATCTTGCACTAAAACATGTCTAGATACATGTGTGGTAAGTTGTGGTGCGACTTATAATTTGATACAGGGGAGTAGTTGTAAGTAGCTAATTGTTTATCCATAGATTTGCTCTGTTTTTTAGTAGGCATTGTTTACACATAGATTTTAGCTGTTTTCAATAGTTGTAAGTAGCTAATTGTTTATCCATAGATTTGCTCTGTTTTTAGTAGGCATTGTTTTACACATAGATTTTAGCTGTTTTCTAGTTGTAAGTAGCTAATTGTTTATCCATAGATTTGCTCTGTTTATAGTAGGCATTTGCTCTGATTTTAGCTTTGTTTCTGTTATGCCGATGATTAAAATTAGGTGACACCGTGTGATCCTGGGGTGGCGCTAGTGATCCTTGTGATATGCACAAATACACATCGATCTTGTGCATCCTACTTGGCTCGCTTTCTCCATCCCTGGAATTTGTGTCCAATCTACCTATATATGAGGCATTGTTTAGGCTATGTTCCAGTTGTAATTAGTTCTTATTTTCTGTAATGCGATGAAGAAGCATCTGTCTTGTGTATAGTGATGAAGGAGCTTACATTTTGATTTTTTTCATCTCCTTTAGGGCGAGGAGGAAACTGGAGACTGTTTGCAGCGGCCGTGAAGACGTAGGAGCGGGGCTCCGTCCACACGGTCCACTGAAGGCGGCACCTCCAGGAGCAAGACTTTTGTGCAGTACTAAATAGGTAGAAGAAGACCACGCAATGAAGCTGGGCGAAGAGGGTGGTGAAGAACGGCGGCCGTCAAGCAGGAACCACAGGGCTCCGTCAATGGCGCAGCAGGCGTCACGGCTTTTTTTTTTGTTTCCTTTAGCCCTCATTACAAACGGTCAAAAACTAATCTCCGTATCTGATGTAAAGACTAAAGGCACGATTATATATTATGCCGTTGCTAAACTTATTGCAAACGATCAAAATCTCCGTTCCATTGTGAGGCTTCACATCAGTGACAGAGGCGGGGACACGGACCCTTTCTCCGTTGCCGAAGGGGTTTTTGGCCCGTTTCCGATGTGTCGTTCTGTACTAGTGTACCCATCTACTATCAGCAATAGGATAAATAATACCAGCTTCAAGAAGTTTCAATACCTCATTTCTTACCACTTCCTTCATCTTGGGTATTAAACGACGTTGATGTTCAACAACTGGCTTTGCATCAGGTTCCATATTAATAGCATGTTGACAAATAGCAGGGGAAATCCCTTTAAATCATCAAGAGTATAGCCATAGCTCCACGGTGTTTCTTCAACACTTCCAAATTTTCTTCTTCTCTACCTGAAAGTTTAGAACTAATAATAACAGGATATGTTTTCTTATCATCAATATAGCATATTTAAGATTATCAGGTAAAGGTTTTAAATCGAAAACAGGATCCTCCTTGGTGGTGGGTGGTACCCAAATCTTCCACCGGTAATTATGTTTAAGTATAGGTTGACGAAGGAATATTTCGTCAAGCTCATTCCTTTCTTCCATAAAGACCTCACTTTCGTGGTCCTCCATATGTTGCTGCAAAGCATTGTTAGGAGCAAGAGCAATAGAGGCAAGCTGAGCAACTTTAAAATCTTCATTAGGCAATTCGGTTTCATAAGGAGCTTTAGCAAATTTAGAGAAATTGAACTCATAAGATTCACCAGCAAATTTAGTAAAGATTTTCTCTTTCTTACAATCTATAACAGCACCACAAGTATTCAGAAAAGGTCTACCAAAAATGATAGGACAAGTTTTACTAGCAGCTGAACCAAGTACTAGAAAATCAGCAGGATATTTAGTCTTACCACATAAAACTTCCACATCTCTAACAATACCAATTGGAGAGATAGTTTCTCTATTAGCAAGCTGAATAACCACATCAATTTCTCAAGTTCACAAGAACCAATTTCATGCATGATTTCCCTGTAAAGCTCATAAGGAATAGCACTGGAACTTGCACCAATATCACATAAACCATAATAGCAATGATCACCTATCCTAACAGAAAGCACGGAACACTAGTTTTCCTAGAGCTTTTAGGATGTGAAACAATATTAGAAGCATCTTCACAAAAGATAATATGTCCATCTTCTATATTTTCAGTGACAAGGTCCTTAACCATTGCTACAGCAGGTTCAACAGTTATTTGTTCATCAGGTTCTATAGCTTTCTTTGTACTTTTGTTAACAACACTAGCTATAATAGAGTGTTCCTTTATTTTAGCAGGAAAAGGAACTTTTTCAATATAAGGTTCAGGAATAATGTGATCAACAGTATTGACTTCAATACTTCTAGTCATAGGAGAAACAAGTTTATCTTTATAAGGTTCATGATATTCTTAAAACCCTCCTTAGGCATACCGAAATAAGAGGCAAAAGCTTTATAGAAATTTGCAACAACTTGAGAGTCAAGGCCATAACAGTACTAACATTTCGAAAATCATCAGTATTCATGAAAGTTTTAACGCATTCGAAATCATACTTTATACCTGACTCTCTACCTTTGTCGTTCTCCCATCCTTCAGTGTTCTCCTGAATCCGATCAAGAAGGTCCCATTTAAACTCTTCTTTATTACGAGTGAATGATCCAGAACAAGCAGTATCCAATAGAGTTTTATCCTGAAAGGAAAGCCTTGCATAGAAGTTATCAATAACAACATTACCAGGAAGCTCATGAATGGGGCATTTGAGCATTAATGACTTCAATCTCCCCCACGCTTGGGCAATACTTTCTCCATCATGAGGCCAAAAATTATATGTGAGGTTCCGGTCCTTGTGAATCTCACTTGGAGGATAGAATTTAGAATAAAAGAGAGGTACAATTTCCTCCCAACCAAGAGAACGCCCATTCTTCAGCAGTTTATACCATTGTGCAGCTCTACCAGATAGCGATATAGAGAATAATTTCTTCTTAACTTCATCCATTGAAATACCTGCACACTTGAATAACTCGCATAATTCATGTAAAAATAAAATGATCACCAGGATGGACAGTTCCATCCCCTTCATAGCGGTTATTCGTAACACGTTCAACAATTTTCATAGGTATTTTGAATGGGATTACCTGCACAGGTGGCGCCTCCTCTACTACCTTAGCAGTGGTAGTGGTTTTCCCAAATAGGAATTCAAGAGAAGATCTCTCCATAATAAAATATAGCAGCAGGCAAAAATAAAAACAGCACGTACAGTAAGAGTTTCCTTACCAATTCCACTTACCAATAGCGCTTCACTCCCCGGCAACGGCGCCAGAAAATAGTCTTGATGACCCACAAGTATAGGGGGTGTATCGTAGTACTTTCGATAAATAAGAGTGTCGAACCCAACGAGGAGCAGAAGGTGTTGACAAGCAGTTTTGATATGGAATTCACTGTAAATACTACAGACAAGTTTTTAGGGTTTTTGATATAGCAGATAAAGAAAGTACAAGTAAATAAAAGACAGTAATAATAATTGCAGCAAGTGGCCCAATCCTTTCTACAGCAAAGGACAAGCCGGTAGGTTTACTTATGATGACCAAACGTTCTTGAGGACACACGGGAATTTCGTCAAGTGCTTTCGCTTCATATAGTTGATTAATCTTCATTGTTTTGATAAGTGTTGTGTGGGTGAACCTATGCTAATGCGCGCCCTTCCTAGGACTAATACATACTTGTGATTATACCCCTTGCAAGCATCCGCAAATACAAGAAAGTAATTAAGATAAATCTAACCACAGCCTTAAACTCTGAGATCCTGCTATCCCTCATGCATCGATATACCAACGGGGGTTTAGGTTTCTGTCACTCCGGCAACCCCACAATTGGCAACGAATACACAATGCATTCCCCTAGGCCCATAAAGGTGAAGTGTCATGTAGTCGACGTTCACATGACACCACTAGAAGAATAACACCACAACTTAAATATCAAACCATTAAATATTACTCAACATAATTCACTACTAACATCAAGACTTCTCCCATGTCCTCAAGAACTAAACGAACTACTCACAAGACATCATATGGAACATGATCAGAGGTGATATAATGATGAATAACAATCTGGACATAAACCTTAATTCAACGGTTTCACTCAATAGCATCAACCACAAGGAGTAATTAACACCGGGAAAGCTTCCCCTATGAACTAGACAAGATTCAACCCTAGATGTTACAGCGGAACGGAGTGGAGCGGTGGAGATGATGGTGTCGGCGGTGGAGATGATGATGATGATCCCAATGAAGTCCAGCTCGATGACGGTGACGATGGCGACGATTTCCCCCCTCCGGGAAGGAATTTCCCCGGCAGATTTCTCCCTCCGGAGAGCTTTTCTCTCTCTGGTGTTTTCCGCCTCGTGGAGGCGGCGAAAATTTCCTCGATGACCCCCTAGGCTTAGGGTTTCCTTGGGATGATGTACGCGAAGGGGCACTGGTAGAGGTGGGCCAGGGCCTCCTCACCACGTGGCGGCGCGCAAGCAAGGTGGGCCGCGCCACGACATGGTGAGGGCCCATGGTGGCCCACCTTGGCCTCCCCTTTTGGCTACCTCCACCATCTGACAAAATAGGAACTTCGTGATATTTTCCTCGAATTGTTGATCTTCAGAAATATGGTGTCTTGACGGTCCTTTTTCCAGTAGAAATCTGACTCCGGTGGTTAATTCTCCAATAATCATCAAACATGCAAAATAGGTAAAATAACATAAGTATCATCTCTAAATATGAAATATACCAATGAATAACAGTAAATTATGATATAAAATAGTGATGTAAAATGGACGTATCATACCCAACCAATTATAGCTACCCGTTATCGAACCTGTAGGGTGGACACACTTAAACTAGGTTTGGTCAGTTGTTTATTATGGTTGGTCTGGAACATGGAGAGAGTATCACCGGCATGGTGCTTGCGTGACAGATATACCTTATCAAGAGAGAAAGTTTGTGATAGAAGTTACTATCACGGTCGGATTTATTCCGAGGGTTTATAAGAGAGGAAATATTTGTCCGGAGTATTTTGTCAGCAGACACTGGGTGTCTCAGATCATATGAAAGGAGTTTCATATGATAGGAAATTAATTCGGTGAATATTATGTAAATGGAAATATTCAAATAAGAATTAATTAGACAAAGTATTATTTAATTATATGTTAATTAAATATTGATTTATTTAATTGATAAATAATTACGGGAAAAATATTAAAGCCACACCACCAAGTGGTGGTGGGCCGAAGTGCCAACGGGGGAAACCCGGCCGAACCCTAGTGGGTCGTAAGGCACACGGCGGGGCAAGGGGGCGACGACGACGGCCAAGTGGCAGCCGGCCAGGCGGGCCCCACCCGCCAGGTTGGTGCGGCCAGAGCGGGCTAACGTGGTGGCCGAGGCAGTGGCTGGCCAGGCGGGCCCCGCCGCCAGGTGGCGCGGCACCTAAGGCGGCCAGCCTAGGTGGGCCCCACCTTCCTAGGTCGGTGCGGCCAAGGTGGGCCCCACCCGACGGCGCACAAGGAAGAGAGGGAGAGGGAGGGAGAAGTTGGAGTCCTACTCCAACCCCCTCCTAGGCCGAATTGGGCAAGGGGAAACTTTCCCCTTGTCCAAGTTGAGTTGGAATAGGAAAGTTTCCCCTTGTACAAGTCTCCCTACCTCTTGGCCTCCTTTATAAACCCCACCCCCTCTAGTTGTGAACAAACAATTGACACACAATTTAGACACCAATAGACAAGAGGGAAATCTCGCGTCAGCTCTCAAGTTTAGATCTCTTCTAGTTGGATTAGAGGGACCTCTAATTAGAAGCGACCTATCCGATTAGACTAGATCTAATCTCTCTCTCCTTCTCATGTGTTGAGATCTCCACCTTCATATACACCAGCAGACTTCAAGCTTGGACGGCGAAGCCCTGCTGAACCTTTCCAGTGTACGTGTGCAAGCTCTCAGAGGGGAGGTCTGTCTCACGACAGTTGTCACTCACGCTGTTGAATCAAGGTGGTGAAGCGAAGGAGAAGAAGGCGTCAGAATCTCTGTACCAGGCTTGGTTGAGAGACACCGCGATCGGCTACATCGACTACGTCTTCAACACGTTCTTCCGCAATCTATAGTGTTGGTAACGTATAATAAACTAGATCTATGGATCTTCGTATTCGCATGTATCTCGATAGTAGATCTTGGGAAGGTTGCGTAGCAATACGTAAATTTTTTAATTTAGCGTACACGCAACCCAATAGGCGCCACTCCCGCCGGTGACCCTCTCTCTCTTGACCTCCACCTCCGATTGACATAGTCTGTAGCACGCTGTTGGTCTGTAGCACTGGTTTGAAAGTTCAAATTTTTATTTTATTCAATCTGGTTCTTGTTGTTATATGTTTGTACAGTTCTAAATGTATGAATCCCTATGAATCCATGCGTGTATAAAACCCTGCGTACCAAACATTCAGAATGAGGTAGGGATTATTGGAAAGAGGTTTTCAGGAGTTTGGAGGGGTTTGGTGAGTGGAGAGATTTCACCCAAACCCTGTGGGGATAATCCCCACTAATCCCCTCAAATCCCCTTGCACCAAAAAAGGCCTCAAAGAACACTCTCTAAAAATCAGAAAGAAAAAACTTTATGTTAAAAAAACTTAAAATACGCTAAATAACGGAAACTATCTTTTTCTCCCCGGCACCAGTCCTCCTGCCACTTAAAAAAATCGAAAATCATATTTATGAGTTCCAAAAAATTCTGAAAAAATACAGATTTTAGATACCTTATATGTTGGGCTACACAAAAATAACAAATCTCATAGAATTTAGATATTTGAAAATATGCATACTTAGAGCCACACCTTTGTGTTTTTTTGCAGCTCAAAATACAACATATTTGAAGTTGATATCTGTGGCACCCGCTCTGGCACATATTTCCAGAGAGGCGGTCGCCCGTGCACCAGCCCAAGATATCTGGCCGCACGTTACGACAATGCAACATAGCGGAAATCATTACACAATCAGGCACAAAAAGTGCTACAAATGGTTTACAAGGCCATCGAGCCATTACAAAATATCTTGCCAAGCATGGCTCGGGACAGAGTTTAACTGGCAGCGGAAGATGGCTAAGGCAACGGCTTGGAGCGGCTCCACTCCACAGGTATCTGGTTGGGCTACTGATCCTAGCACGCTCTTGCTCCACTTCTGGCTAAGGTAGAAGATGAATCCTCGCCAATATCTGGCCAGAAACACAAGGCCCGTGAGTACATTTGTATGCACTCAGCAAGAATCGCCACTCACTACAAACAATCCAACAATCATGCAACAAGATATACATTGGAAATAAACTCTTACAACATGCCAAGTGTACTCTAGATACATGACATAAAAGTAGCATGGCATTGACAACCAAACATGTCATAAGCAAGCAACGGGGGTATCACCAGTACAGAGTCCAAGCCAGGTGGGGTTGGATCGTGCACCGGCAATCATACAAAGGGCTTACCTGTGACGAGTAAACGGGTGTACCATTTGGTACCAAGTAACATAACAATATTTATCATCCCTGCTAGGCCCACTGGCCTTATCTCTTTTCTCAACTCTCCTAGACCCTCTGGCCTTATCTTTCCACGTTGGGCATGCACAGTTGATGTTGGCTCAGGCCTAACTCTAGGCTCCCAACGATCACGCCGTCACCCCGAAACACGGTAACCATCCACAGCTCAAGTAACATTCCCTGCATCATCTTATTGTTCATTTAGTGAAATCAGGTTGTTCATCTTTCTTTCAAACCGAACTTATGTTTAACCTCTGGACTCGACAAAGACAATAGTGTGACCGACACTGAACTGTTGTTCCATAACCTTGGAACGAGGCTAGACATCCAGATTTTACACTCTCAAGAGGTTGCAGATACCACCCATCTAAGTGCACCACACTCAGCCGGTACTTTAGGATATCAACCTTAAGGCGAACTCAGCAAGATACACTCACCCGACCGTTCACGCTACCAAGACACTCCCTGTATAGCTACCGACACAACTCTATGTCTTATGACGAAGTGAATCCGGCACGCCCCCAACAGATGAGCGACGCCAAGCTCCGGAACCTTCGCAAGAGTAGCCTCGACCACAAAGGTAACCGACTAATATTGCCAAAATGGTAGCATCAAAGAAGGCTCAATAGGTTACGTAGGTCAAGGCCCGCCCATATGGGCGACAGTGGCAGTGCTTTCGATGTTCAGATTAGTGGCACTATGGACTGACCCTATCGATGTTTGGAGGGGTGTTTTATTTAATCAAGTTTCATCATAACAAGTTCAAACAACAGAGGATTAGTCCAACACAACAATCATAATATCATAATAATACATCACCAACAACAATACATTAGCAACATAATATTTCCAGTAATAGTTTGTATGTATCGTCAATCGGACGACTGTGGCGGTTCCTCCAGCCAGCGTCCTCACAGTTCAACTACAAAAGTTAGCACAGGTTGTTGGCGTCGATCGGGTGACTGTGGCAGAGATACCTCCGACCAGCGCCATCGCAGATCAACTACCAAAGTTGGTAGGGCACGTAGTCTCCAAAATGAACCGAAAAGCACTCATAAGAAAGAAAGCATTCATTCCACTCAAGGATTAACCCGACGTGGTGTCAGCAATCTTGGCAAAAAGAACCAAATGGAAAGCAAATGTCCCAAGCGTCGCAGTCCAGGCGGGCTTACGCCAACCACGTTTGACGGAGGGAGAAGAAGCAAATAACTCTTTTGGTAAATGCCCCCAACTCCGAGGATCATAAGACGACATTCGTCCGCTCCTCACCTCGGCGAAGAAGAAGCAAACAAAGCCACGCAAGTGCGAGGCGCACAGTTGTAATTACCCCAATCCTTTGACTGTGGCGGTCCCTCCAGCCCATCGCCTCGGGAATGGGGGTGAGGCACAGATAAGCAAGTATGTAGTAATGCGACAATTTAAAAAGCAACATGGCATCGCTATCTAACCTCAGAAATTAAACATGGCATGTAAGCATACACATGAAATTACATCGACGATCATCTACATTGATTAGCAAGCAAACACAACATGATAAACTAGACAGGAGCTCATAGCAAGTGGTTAGCTTGCCTCCGAAGATCGACACCGTTTGGCTTGGGGGTCACGGACACGTCACGGGTTAGGGTCTCGGTTTGCCGGTACCGCATAATACCTACGCATGACACAAGGGTGCTGAGCATACAAGTATTTTACAAAAATGTAAAACTTATACTACTGGACAGAGCTTTTCAAACTAAGAATTTACAAATTTGAATCACCTCAAACGGAGCTACGGATCAAAAGATATTGGCAGGCGACGGATAGCTATTTGCTGCTCACTCGGGAAAAAAAACAGAACGGGTTGAATCCCGAACTGGGCCGGGCTGGTCGCGTACTCCAGGGAAAAGACGTCTTCTGCTCAGGAAAGCGCATTCACGGGAAGGCGCCTCCACCTGTTGGCCTCTCTCTCTTCTCTTTTTTTTCTTTTTCTTTCTTCTTCTTCTTCCGTTGACCTTCTGCTCGTCTCTCTCCTTCGCGCGGAAGAGCACGGGCGGCTCGGGGAGCTGCCACCGCCAGCGAAGAGCGGCCCGGCGAGGCCGGCCAGCGACCGCGGTGAGGTCCCCGACCTCCGTCGCGTCCGAGGAGGGGTCCAGGCGGCAGGGGGAGGTCGCGTGCATCGGCCATGGCGGCCGACCACGGGCAGCTCGCGGCAGCGCGCGATTGGACGATGTGGAGCAGGGGGTCGGGAGCGGTGGAGATGGGGGAGGTGTGTAGGTGGTTTGGCTCGGGCTGGGATGTGCGGACGGCTCGCCAACGAGCCCGACATGGTTCGGGTGGCCACGGCCGAAGCTCGAAGGAGACGAGCTCGTCCCTCGAGCAAACCTGCTGGGAGTCCAGGGGAAGAGAGGAGAGTGAGGTGTGAGTTTCCCTGGAGGGTCGGGGTGCTCTTATATACGCAGGAGAGGAGGAGAGTTAGGTGTGGCCGTGGCGGCCATTGATGGCGCGTGAGGTCACGGCTCACGTTGCTCCGGCCACAGGGAAGGGATAAGGAGGAGGAGCGGATGGGGAGGCCGAGCTGGAGGTGCAGTAGCGCACGTGGACGTACTGCAGCAGAGGATAGGGCTGGGGTTAGGGTTTGCACAGTACCATGCCGACATCGGCATGGCCAGAGCGCGACGTGATCGACATCATCGCGTTCCCGATGATTTAGGGCACTAAAAAGAAAACGGGTCGCGTCACTGGGTTGCAGTAACACTACACACAACACACAGCAAGCAAAACATCAAATAGGAGCAAAAGGCCAGTGCAAAGTTGTGAAAAATTCAAATGCCCTCAAGGTGTTCGATGCAAAGAAAAGGGACTTCCTCTATCCCAATGGAGCTAGGATTTTTGCTGGTGGTGTTCTACTGGTATGTGAGCAATGTGGTCCAGTTTCACTCAATTTGGAGAAAGTTTCATGTGTAAACATTTTTGGGTTTCGAAAAGGGCAGAAGGTGTTCGATGGGTGTCCTACAAGAAAAAGTTGATCCAAATGATCCCAAATTTCTTGGGGTGACTTATAATGGGATATGAAACACTTCCTCAGGTGGTCAAGATTTATGGTGGAGTGGAAGTAGGGTTTTGGATTAAATGGCCCGATAGTGGCAGATTTGGTAATTTCTTCAATCTGAAAAGTTGCATAGGTCATGGTGATGTTCATGCATATATGGGATATACATGAGGATAGGTGTCTTCGGGATTTTTGGCAGAATTTTCTGAGCAAGGTAAATGAGAGTTGCTTTGGAGAGGCGAGATATCGGTTTTTGTTTTCGATAGAAAAGGCATTAATATTTTATAAAGAAAACCCTAATGAACGGGATCAAAGGTGATCAGAAATATTCAGAGAATATTCCCGGGGTTGGGACAAAGGGAGGTACATGATTTTGACATCAACCACCAAAAGTTCAAATGAGCTTTGATAAAATTCAGAGAAATCCAAGTTAAAAGGTTTTCGCAAATTTTTAGTTCACCCCTTTTTCAGAAAAACCGGTTAGTGAAAATCGGGGTGTTACAGACCTACCCCCCTTAAAAGAATCGCGTCCTCGTGATTTCCAAGGTTAGTGGCATACCTTTAGATTGACCTGTTGGTCAACCTTATTCCTTGTCCGTTTTCTCTTGATCTTCTCATCTGCCTTAACAAGGTCTTTAATCTTGACTTCAATGCCATAAGCGTGCTTTTCATTGGGCTTGAGTAACTGAAATCATCAGCTGACAGGCTCTTGTCTATCGTCTCAATTTGTACTGACAACGGTACGGTTCTCAGGCCGGGGTCGAGTTGAAATTCTCCGTTGTTATGCAGCCATCACGCAACTCCCGGTTGACCATTGTGGTCATTATGGGATTCCTGTGCTAACTGTACCATGTATGTACCTTGATCCTTGGCTGTACTGGTCCATCTTACCATCATTTGCATGAGAGATTTAGGGACTCAATTTTTATGGAACGTAGGTCTTGTCCGGTCTGAAAGGTACCAATCTTATCATATAGTTTTCTCATCACCTAGGCATCTTCTGACGTTGATAGCCTTTCCACAGATCTGACTTCAGCCACTTGATATCCATATTAGGAACTCTGAGAAAGTTGAACGAATCTCACGGATGCTTGGAGTTTTAACGGCACGGCTGACAATTTTTCCGATGGCAAGCTGACTTTGTTTTGGTGCCACCACAAATTGTGTACTGCCATCTTGGCACATTTGTGTTCCCTCGTGACGAGAGAAATAAAAATTCCTTGAACTAGGTGTGATGTACTGATGGCGCCGCTTCCATCAATGTTTGTTGAAAATCCTCAAGTAATTGAACTTGTACTTCTGACCTTCGAGATGAAAATTTGGACTCTTATTTCCATATTGCCTTATTCCCCTCGCGTCTGCGAGAGGTTTGTAGCGATGGAACAGACCCATAGACTTCAATATCTTCACAAGGATGGTTGATGGAGATGAATTCTTCTTGTCCGTTTATTCCTGCTAGCTTCCACTCGACATAACTGGCGAAATCTGAGTAGTCTGTGGCGGCATGCCTGTAACCACGCTGGTATTGAGAGAATTCCTTTACTCGCGTATGTATAGGCAGTTTATTTTCTTTTGTTGATGTTGACTGTCACGCAAGCTGAGTAGTTGTTCCAACGCGTAACATGATTATCCGAGAAATTTTCTGATAGCATAACCGTGTTCTTCCTTGTATTTCTTTGACGCTCGGTCTTAACTTGTATCCAGATCATTCGAATTTTGTAGCGCTGGTTCAGCCCCAGGGTGAGCCAAAAGTTGATGTATCAATACTGGACCAAACTTCTGAAATTATTCCGAGAAGACTGAGTGACTTTTCTGGGGCGCTCGAGGTGTCGTGTTCACGTAGGTACATGCTGAATCTTTTCTTCCCATGATGGTGGTTGGCATGACGTAGGTTAAATCTCTGTAGCTTGCTCTTTAGAAAGCTTCTGATGTACTGAGGCTGTTGTACATGTCGTACACTGTTGAAATTTCGATAGTTGCGTAGCTTTATTTCCAGATTAGCAGTGTCTTGAAAATATTCTGCCTCATACTGACATACTTGTACGGGTTGTACTTGCTGAAATCTTGATGGTGGCGTGGCTTCCATTGCATAGCCGAGTGGAAGGAGTGATTACCTGCTTCATCGGGAGCATGTGGGCATGATAACCATGATGGCACTCCCACGTTGTGCCAAATATTAGAGCACAACTATTTTCCATAATCCTGACGGTTGCGGGAATATTGTGATTCCAAAAATGCATCGCTGAAGTTCTGGCATATCATACCGGTGGTACGAGTTGATGTCAGACTATCGTCAGGGCACACCTCACTTTATATTTAAGTCCCTCTAGTAAAATACTTGAGCTTCACTTCTCATGGCACGGATATTGCTGGTTCTTGGGCATATCAGTTTCAAAAGAACGGTGCCTGATGATAAATCCCATACACGGGTGTAGTATTTCTTCCAACACGAGGGCTGCTTGTTGGGGAGAAATATTCTGTACTTGTTGTAAAATCTTTGACCGGACAGAGGCTTGCTTCGTTTGCACAGAACGAGCTGGATTGGACATTATATATTTCCACTAGTTTGATGCATATGAGTGTCATCGTAATCCAGGCAACCAAGAATATCTCCATATTTGCAAACCTCATTCCTGGCGCCCAGCAAATACGTGTGTGCACCAAATAAGTGAAAAGACATAATGTAAATTCACATATACCATACCAGATCTCCAGGTTGTTGTTGTCCTCAAAGTATACCGATTGACGTTGATATACTGTCGTTGATTATATTTTGGGAAAGACTCGGGCTCATCAATACTGACTTTGCTTTGTGCTGATTGACTAGGTGCTGGGGTCCTTATTTCTGGCAGACTGTTGAGCTGTTCTTCCTCCTGTCGGGTTTGGATTACTGAGAGCTGACACAATCTTTTGGTAGCACTAGTACAGAACGACACATCGGAAACGGGCCAAAAACCCCTTCGGCAACGGAGAAAAGGTCCGTGTCCCCGACCCTGTCACTGATGTGAAGGCCTTCATCGGTAACGGAGGCAAAAAACCGTCACCGATGAGACATAAGTTGGCTACGGTTGCGGACCCATCTCCGTTTCCGATATATCGGTGCATCAGTAACGGAGATTCTATTTTACTCATTTGCATTGAGGTTCATTCAGAAGCCTACAGGAGCAATTCGGTTGCCAAATTACATTCAAAATCTCACAGCAGAAGCACAAAGTTGCTACCAAATCCATTCATAACGTATATAAGAATTGTCATCATTACATAGCATCAAAAGATGAGTTACACATGCCTCGCTAATCCTATCATTCTCATGCCTCCCTAAACGGATATGATCCCACTTTGTATTTAGCTCTTTTAAAGCTTTTTGGATTTGCATGGCGCTTCTGCATATAAAATACATGGATGTCTAGTTAGAAAAGAGCCAAATATGATGCTACATGACATAAATACAATTTAAGATGAAAACAGTTTACACCTTAAGCGCCTATATCCGTGTGCTTACTGTCTGATCGAAACGATTTGGAGGCAGAACTTGAAGGTGATGTTACCTTCAATTGCCTCACCATTTTTATGCATTGTCACCGAAATATACTATTACTTCATACACTAGCTGCACAAAACCATAACGAGGATTACCACATTGACAAAGGGTTGAAATTAATCTATTAGACTTCAAATACTAAAAACAAACACAACACAATAGTAGACTTCAAATACTAGACAAGTTGAAGGTAATATATTCATCATCGGCAGTACTAAAAACAAACACAACACAATACTAGACTTCAAATACTAGACAAGTTTTATATGCTACTTTAAAAAAAATGTAAGATCTAGTGTTGAGGGGTGTATTCATCATCGGCAGTACTACAATACTAGACATAACACAATACTACAATACTAGACAGTACTACAATACTAGATCGGTAGATGCTACTTTAAATAAAATGTAAGATCTAGTGTCGAGGGGTGTATTCATCATCGGCACTAGACAGAACACAATACTAGACTTCAAATACTAGACAAGTTTTCTGTGCTACTTTAAACAAAATGTAAGATCTAGTCGGCTACATACCCGGGGAAGATGCACGGCAATAGACCAGTAGATCCGCGTCGGCGACATACTCAGGGAAGATGCGCGGCGGCTCACGACGCGCCGCTGGGGGAAGATGCGCCGACACGCCGCTGGGGGAAGATGCACGGCGGCGATGCCGGCCGGACGCGCCGCTCAGATCTGTGAGATAAGGGTTAGGTCTGGAGCCGCCGCCACACTATGACTGTGGAGTGAGAGTGAGAGTGAGAGTGAGAGCGAGAGCGTTAGGGTTGCCGCAGTGGCACATTTATAGCATATAACATCGCAAACGGAGGCGATAAACAACCGTTTCCTCTAATTTCTTCACTGACACACTGGGCCTACTTACAAAGAATCGATAGAGTAATTGAACTAACTATCTACTCTACTTGTTCTGCTTACGCCCTGCCTCCGCGCCATTGTCATCCGCGGCACGGCGTCGCTTCTTGCTGGTTGCCTTTTCCTCAGGCGCGTGCTCCTCCTCCTCCTCCGGCTCGTGCTCCTCCTTCTCCGGCCGTGCGTCCTTCTCCGGCGAATCCTCCTCTCGCGCCTCCGTCTCCGGAGCGTGATCCTCCTTCTCCGGTGCGTCCTCCTCCGGCGCCTCCTCCTTCGGCACCTCCTCCGATGCCTCCTCCTCCAGCACCTCCTCCGACACCTCCTCGTCGTCGTCGGCGGCGGCATCGTATTCTTCCTGGCTAGAATAATACGGCTCCGGCGGGTCCTCCGGCTCCTCTTCCTCCGGCGACTCGTCCTCTTCGGAGTCGTCTTCTCCTTCTCGTGCAGACGGCGGGTCCGAGTCATCGGAGTCGTCTTCTACAGAGCGTGAAGATGGCGGGTCCGAGTCGTCGGGGTCCGAGTCCGGCGGCCCGTCTTGATCCCACCATGGAACTTCACCGCGGTCTTCCGCGCTCGCGTCGTCGCTCGGGACTTCCTCGTTCTGCCACTAGGGTTCCTCCATGGCGGTTGTGCTAGTGCGGTAGATAATGTGGGAGAGAACGAAGGGGAGAATGCGGGACCTGCCTGGCTTCGCGCGGTTCCAATCCCTCGTGAATTAAGCCGCATTGAACAGGCGCGCTTCCAGATTGCAACTGCAATTTCCCAAGCACATCGCAAATGGATATACATAAACAACCGTAGCCATAGAGATACATATGGGAAACAGAGACAAATTTATGACCGTTGCCAATACTTTTGGTAACGGAGATATAAAATTCTCCGTAACCAATGTTGACGGACCAGCTTCTGCCAGGCCTCGTCCGCAACGCTAAAATCGCGATTCTCTGTCGCCTAACTCGTGCCGTTTCCATAGAGGGGTATCCGATGTGTCGTTCTGTACTAGTGTGGGACTCCTGCGGAATTAACACAAGGCGGAAAACAAAACTCGACAATTTTTTGGAAAACCAAAAAGAATCAAATCATGAAGAAGCAAATAAAATCGCAAAATTTCCCGGCTTAAGTAACATTGGCACAAAACTGCCACTCATACTAACCTCAGGTTATGGGGAGAGAGGGAACTTCCTAAAAGTTTCACTTGGAAACCGACTAGAGAGAGAAAAGATGTACCATGGTTAGCAAGAATGGTGGAGATAACTATGCAGCTGGATTTGGGTCTTATCTACTAGGTGATGTCGATTACTTCTCATGGAAGAAACCGGCGAGCCTTATGGTGGAAGATTGAGACAAGAATCTACTGCACCATACCGTTGTCTGACAATAGCCATGCTGGTTAGGCAAAGATGGGTTAAATCCATCGGGCTTCTTGTCGGGCGCAAGTATGGTTGGGCTTCCATGCTAGGGTAGTCTACAGCCAGCCTGGTGCTCTGAGACCATGCTCTGTGGCACCCCGCTCTTGCACATATTTCCAGAGAGGCGGTCGCCCCGTGCGCCAGCCCAAGATATCTGGCCGCACGTTACGACAATGCAACATAGCGGAAATCATTACACAATCAGGCACAAAAAGTGCTACAAATGGTTTACAAGACCATCGAGGCATTACAAAATATCTTGCCAAGCATGGCTCGGGACAGAGTTTAACTGGCAGCGGAAGACGGCTAAGGCAACGGCTTGGAGCGGCTCCACTCCACATGTATCTGGTTGGGCTACTGATCCTAGCACGCTCTTGCTCCACTTCTGGCTAAGGTAGAAGATGAATCCTCGCCAATATCTGGCCAGAAACACAAGGCCCATGAGTACATTTGTATGCACTCAGCAAGAATCGCCACTCACTACAAACAATCCAACAATCATGCAACAAGATATACATTGGAAATAAACTCTTACAACATGCCAAGTGTACTCTAGATATATGACATAAAAGTAGCATGACATTGACAACCAAACATGTCATAAGCATGCAACGGGGGTATCACCAGTACAGAGTCCAAGCCAGGTGGGGTTGGATCGTGCACCGGCAATCATACAAAGGGCTTACCTGTGATGAGTAAACGGGTGTACCATTTGGTACCAAGTAACATAATAATATTTATCATCCCTGCTAGGCCCACTGGCCTTATCTCTTTTCTCAACTCTCCTAGACCCTCTGGCCTTATCTTTCCACGTTGGGCATGCATGGTTGATGTTGGCTCAGGCCTAACTCTAGGCTCCCAATGATCACGCCGTCATCCTGAAACACGGTAACCATCCACAGCTCAAGTAACATTCCCTGCATCATCTTATTGTTCATTTAGTGAAATCAGGTTGTTCATCTTTCTTTCAAACCGAACTTATGTTTAACCTCCGGACTCGACAAATACAATAGTGTGACCGACACTGAACTGTTGTTCCATAACCTTGGAACGAGGCTAGACATCCAGATTTTACACTCTCGAGAGGTTGCAGATACCACCCATCTAAGTGCACCACACTCAGCCGGTACTTTAGGATATCAACCTTAAGGCGAACTCAGCAAGATACACTCACCCGACCGTTCACGCTACCAAGACACTCCCTGTATAGCTACCGACACAACTCTATGTCTTATGACGAAGTGAATCCGGCACGCCCCCAACAGATGAGCGACGCCTAGCTCCGGAACCTTCGCAAGACTAGCCCCGACCACAAAGGTAACCGACTAATCTTGCCAAAATGGTAGCATCAAAGAAGGCTCAATAGGTTACGTAGGTCAAGGCCCGCCCATATGAGCGACAGTGGCAGTGCTTTCGATGTTCAGATTAGTGGCACTATGGACTGACCCTATCGATGTTTGGAGGGGTGTTTCATTTAATCGAGTTTCATCATAACAAGTTCAAACAACAGAGGATTAGTCCAACACAACAATCATAATATCATAATAATACATCACCAACAACAATACATTAGCAACATAATATTTCCAGCAATAGTTTGTATGTATCGTCAATCGGACGACTGTGGCGGTTCCTCCAGCCAGCGTCCTCACAGTTCAACTACAAAAGTTAGCACAGGTTGTTGGCGTCGATCGGGTGACTGTGGCAGATATACCTCCGACCAGCGCCATCGCAGATCAACTACCAAAGTTGGTAGGGCATGTAGTCTCCAAAATGAACCGAAAAGCACTCATAAGAAAGAAAGCATCCATTCCACTCAAGGATTAACCCGACGTGGTGTCACCAATCTTGGCAAAAAGAACCAAATGGAAAGCAAATGTCCCAAGCGTCGCAGTCCAGGCGGGCTTACGCCAACCACGTGTGGGGACCCCGGATTAGGTATCCGAGATACCCGTTATGTTTCCTGCAACAATCCCATGATCAGTCTGTTGTTGCACATAACTCGAATTGGTATCACAGAACACCCATAAATACCGAATAAATTTACTTACTTGATTGAAGCCATAACTTCATCAGGTACTCGCAGCGGAAATCACCAAATCAACGTGGAGCCCAAGTCACTTGCCAACCCTACAGGCAGCTGACTGGGAAGCGCCCTAGTTCGCATTGACGTTATTGAAGTCTTCTTCTTCGAACTGTTCTTCTTCAAAATCTGGCTAAGACAATAGCCAGGGACGAAACCAATATGAGTACATTTGAATGTACTCGCAAACTACCCCCGAAATGAGCATGCACTACTCTTTTTATTGTTTAAATAAAACATTCTTTGCTTTGAAAACTCTATATCCTTGTTTAAAAGGGGAAGGACAGACTTTTGTTTGATAAAACTTTGTTTTGAAATCTCCATATCTTTACTGAAAAAGAAAGGAAGGCTTTTAGATCTTTTCCATAAATCTGTTTTTGTAAGAAGTCTCCTTTAAAACTTTTCCCCGAAAATACATCTTTGTTGAAAAAGGTAAGAAGTCTCTTTAATAAACATTTTCCCGGAAAATCACCATTTGTTTAATTCTCCAAAACTCCTCCTTTTTCGACCATAACCCTTCATGGTCATTCAATCCCAACAACCTCATACCAGCCCTTCGGTATAGTTGCCTAAAACATTTTCCACTTTCAAATCACAAAACTCTTCACTTCTCGACCATAGCCCGTCATGGTCAAATCATTCTCCAGCAACCTCATACCAGCCCGTCGGTAGAGTTGCAGATACAACACATCTCCATTTTATTTTCTTTTAAGACTTAAAAACTTTTCCAAAACTTGCACATGGTCAGAGGACAGCCTCCCAACTGTCCATATCCGAGGACTCGGCTATTCGAATAGTTTTAACCCTCTGCAGAGGTAGCACGCTTTTCCCACACCCATCCGGTAACCCATCGTGTCAGCCACGTCCCGCCATACCAGGTGTATGCGAAGTTGAGCCACCGACCATAGCCTCTCATTTGCTCATGCTAGTACAGGATCCTTCCCATATGACACTTTCCATCGACACCCAGTCCAGTTTCCCGTCAGAAACCCTAAGTGTGAGGACTCATAGTTTTGTCCGGCGGTTTATGGTGGAACCTTCTATCCTCCCCACCAACTTGTGTGAGGACCCGGGTCAGGGGTAGGTCCTCGGACCATCCCCTCATGCATAACGGAGTCATCTCCGTCGATGAGGTATCCCATACTAATAAGAGCAAACTACATGACTACGCCTTTTCCCATATGTGGTAAATGTGGTCGCACAGGGTAAGATTGGTCGTCATAGTACAAAGACACAATGTGCATTTTTCATAAACATCTCCATTCTCCATTCCTCCACTTCAACACCGACATCTCGGCATTCCATATCCACACACAAGTATTTTCAACGGAGTTTTGAGTAAACAATATTTTTCCCATCCTATAGTTTGAAAAAGAAATTCCAGCTAATATCTCCATATAGGGTGTCAAAATAATATACTTATAATTTGGAAAAGGGTTTTCAAAATCATAGCTTTTGTGGCAAACACCATATAAATAACTTTTGCTCTTTATAAGTAAAACATGTGAACCAAAATAGATGTATATAAATGCAAGCTCAGAGGATAGCTTGCCTTGCTCGGCAAAGTGAACTTGGTCTTGATCTTCAGATTCAACGAATTCCCCTTCCTCAATAACTCCGTTCCAAGGACCACTCCGGTAGCGTTTATATCTATCGTCGCAAACAGAAGGGTAACACAACAATCACTAAGCAAACCAGACCACAAGTGGTATACAGACAAGTAACAAACCGTAAGCTTCGAACTAATCGTCCGGGTAACAGCTAGGATCTACACTTACGGGGGCATTATACTGGTCAGTAGTCTACCTCCTATACGTAAGCTGGGTCCAATGATCGCAAAACTACCTTGGGCGAAGGTTAACAACAAGCACCTCCCTTTAAACGGGAAATACTCCAGACAAAAGTTAGGTCACTATATACTTTCTGTGAGTCAAAATATTACACCAAGTTAGGATTCGATAAAGTGAAACACTAGGAACCTAGCAAAATTGGGTTTGCTCCAGAAATCATTACAGATTAATTTATAAAGCCCTTTTTAATTTTGCCCTTTTTATTAATTTATTTTAAACAACACTACAAAATAATTATCCATGTTTGGAGACAAGCTGGAATATGAAGGTTATCACTTGCTAACCATTTTAATAGATCAAACTTAATTTTTTGGATCATTAGTTTTAAAGATATGAATTTTCCCAATTTATTTTATATTCTGCCATTTTCTTTATTTTAATAAAACATTAAATAACTAATTTATTTGGATAGGTGAATTACACCAAAAGACAGGTTTTATTTTTCTGAACATTTTGGTATATCATTTGTAATTTTTGGAGCAGTATTTAAAAAGGTATGGAATTTACAAATTTATATTTGAATCTGTTTATTTACTTCCTTTTCCAGAAATTCCAGCGAAAACGTTTCGCACTGAGCCCGTGCTTAGCCCCAGTCGCTGACGGCTGGGGTCCAGTGGCCACGTAGGCGCGAAAGGCTGCGCTGGCCACCGCGGTCGCTGACCGGTGGGGCCAGGCTGCCAGTGCGGGAAAAGAAAGAAAAAAGGGGCGCCTCACTGCGTCCGGGCGGGATCGAACCCGCGACGTGCGCGCGGATGGATCGCGGCCGTTGCCACTGGGTTGGGTGCGTGCTGGTGATAGGATACGGGCGCGCGGCCTTTTGAGGTGACTCCGGTGCACGGCGACGACGCGCACGGCCGCGGCGACCACCGGCGGCGAGGTGCACGGGAGCGACGTTCTACGGCACGAGGGGACGTGATTCGGGTGGCTCTCGACTCGCACGGACACGGGCTACTTTGTGGCGGCGGTATGGACCTAATGGTCGCCGGCAAAAGCTCCGGCGACGAGGTCGGGCGGCGGCGGGCTACGGGCTAACGGCGACGCGACGAACTACGGCGAACTGGGATGAACGGAGATGTCCTGGAGGTGCGCCTGCTCACCCTCGATGCGTGGGTGCGATCCGTTGGTGCTGAGGTGGACGGGAACGGCGGCGAGCTTGATCGGAGTGCGTCGGCCGGAGAGGAAGAAGACGGCGGCGATCTCGCGAACGACGGCGATCCGGCTCAATTCCTTGGGCAGCGACGCAGAGGACGACGAGGCGGAGACGACTGCACGCTTCGATCTGCTCGGGGAGGTTGCAATCAACGGCGAGGCGCGACGGCGGGCTCGGCAACCTACGGCTAGGGTTCGACTTCGTGGGGAGAAAAGAGAGAGGACAGGGAGCGAGAGCTGGAGAGCAGAGCAGAGGAGCAGGGGTGGTGCTCTTCTTATCCTCTTCGCAGAGGAGAGGAGAGGCGCAGGAGAGGGGGGTGGGGGGTCCGGGCGGGCGACGCACGGGAGGACGACAACGGCGACGCGCACGGGCTGCTACAGAAGACGATGACGCTTTTGCCGATAACCCCCTGGACTTCTTTTTCCTTTTACACTTAAGTCCTTTTCTGTTTTGTTTTAAAACCAGTAGCGTTTTAGGGAATTGTTTGGGGTATTTAAACATTTTACAAAAATCTGAGAAAATTCATGTAGCCTCCCATATACATGTAGAAGCTACACAAAAATTGGCTTTTGAAAATAAAATGTTTTGAACCACATTGGTTCATAGGGTTTGAATAAATCATTTTTGGTAAAACTAAATTAACATTTCTTTAATATTTTAAAACAAGTGATAAAATATTGTTTTGAACTGTTGGAACTTTCTTGACAAATATGGCAACTTCAAATACTTTATATTTTTATGGAGAAAGTATTGGTTTGAAAGAAACAGAGAAATAGGGAGGAATAATTTATTAAGATCATTTATTTATTATGATCTTAATTTCCTTTTGTTAAATACTTTGAGAGTTTTGTTTAAAATTGAAAAGTAGGTTTACTTGAGGAGGGAGTGAGATGGGGTTGAAATGATTAATATTCCATCTCATTCCTAGAATAAGGAAATATAATTGTTTTCATCAAAATAGAGGAATAGAGATAGAGGGAAATTAAATAGGATCATTTCCCTTAATGTAGGATTTCAACTTAGGTGTGAATATTTCTAGAGGGTTTGTTTTTATTCAGGTCACATACCAAATTTGTTGTCAAATGTGTCTTATTCTAGTATTAAGCATAACTGAGGAATTACCCTCATAAGCAACATACACAACAATATCAACGTCACACTTATGACCACACAAATCAAACCACATGAATTAATCACACCACCATTTCCATAATTAACAATATTATCTTGTAAAAATGATCACACTTAATTATGACAAGATGAGGTTTAAGGAATATATCAACTCATATCTTAATAGTTTTCAAAAGGTTTGATAAAGGGACATATGTGGGGTAATATATTTCCCACTTGTGTTCCTTTTAAAATGTAATGATAACCAAAGCTTATAAAATGGGAGTTGCCTACAAATGCAAAATATCAAGTTTAAAAGATAGATAGGAGATAGCATATAGATCTCCTCATTTGTGGAAACACATAGTTTTGGAAATACTTTTACTTTCTCAAATAATGGGTATTAGTTTTGGTTGTTGCTAAACCAAGTATTATTGAAATGGAGTTGGCCAAAATAAGAATGGAAAAGATACATGGAATATTTTTCTTGTCATGACATGATCACCAAGTTAAATATATTTTTATATTGGTTGGGTCTTACTTTTACTAGTCAAACAATTTAAACAACAAGTCACACTAGGTTCAACATGGCAATGGGAAGGAAAACACAATCATCAGTGAAACATTTCAAAAAGTTTTTGTTGGTTCTGAATTTTGGGTCTTGTGAAACTAAGTTTTTCTTAGTTTCAAAATTTGGGATGTGACAGATCTTCCCCCTTAAAATAAATCTCGTCCTCGAGATTTGGCCGGTGGTAACAGGGGAGCACGAGGGCACGGGTTTTGGGTTGACTACTCTTCCGATGTCGTTGCTTCTTCAGTAAGGTCGCCATGTGAGATCTTGACAAATTGATGTTGCGAGGCTTTCTTTGTCGATAAACTTCTGTGCTGAGTTCAGATCCTTGGCGATGTGGTTTACTTGATGATCGAGGCGGGTGGTTAGTCGTGGTTGGCTGCTTCCAGATACTACAAGACTGAGGCGCAAGGAACTAATTATTAACACCTTCTGGTATACGTATTGCAGGTCTTCCCCCCTTAAAAAGGGGTCTTGAAGGGTCATCCTGAAGGTTGCGGCTGGAGTTGACCTGGAGGCATTGTTCTTCTTGGGTAGCTTGACATTCTTCGTCTTGGGTGTCGCGCCTTGGTGCTTGGGGTAGAGAGTATTCCATACCTTGCTTCTCTTACTAGGAGAAAATTTTCTGAAGGGTTTTTTTTTTTTTTCTAAGTCGAACTTTTGAGAGGGTACAAAAAGTACATCTATGGCCAACACGGCAAAAAGGTTTTTGCAAACAGTCTAAATAAAAGCAACAGATAAAAGTGTGGTTACTTTGGGTTCCCGACAAGGCGTGTTTTGTGAAACACACAAGGAGAACAACACACAATAAATGCAACACGCAAGCAAAGATCAATCAAGGCACTTTTAGCACCAACAGACGTTTAATACCGTGGAAGGTGGGGGTTGCTCAAGTAAAACGAGCTTATCCTATTGATCCTATGGGTCTTTGTATCTCGAGGATTTTCTTCACCTTGTCCAAGTGGGAAACTTTGGCGGTGAAATTACTGCGATTTCGGAAGGTTGCACGGATCATCGGTCGTCGCATATAAATCGCCTTGCTGTTGAAGTCTTCGGGTTGCTAAGTACCCAGGTCTGGTTTGGGGTGTCGTCAAGTATGTAAGTTTGAATGGAGGTAAGACAACAGATGGAAACTTTTGATAAACCTTAGACAAGAGATAAGGTTTAGAATAATTCGAGAAGGTGAAAAGAGTGGAAGCTACACTTAGGCTTCCTTAGATACAAGTAATTTTAGGTAGTAATATTTTCCTTTCCAAAATAATTCTCTCGTATGGGCCTTGGTGAAACAGGGTTGTTGAAATCTTCATTTTATCGCATTAGTCTTCAGCTGGAATACTTGGGATTGTCGAGGTAGTAACTGAGTGGAATTGTCGATATTGAGTTGAGGTCTTCGAGGTTTCTTGCTTTATTGATACTGACGATCTTGGTATTTGCAGATCAATCACCTTGATGCTGAATGTTGAATATTTGAGATGGAAGCTTTTTCTTGTAGGTGCTAGCTAATCAGGTCTCACTTGGGTTCATCGTCAAGTATTTTGAACGGGTAAGAGAGAGTAGAGAAATCCTTGGAAAATCTTAAAATAGAGGGATGAGACTCAGAAATATTTGAGAAGATACGAAGAGTGGAAGTTATTTTTGGACTTCCTTGGAAAAATATATTTTTGGTATTAATAGATTTTTAATCAAATATTTCTTTACTAACTAACGTCCATGCTAACTAAGGTCTGTTACAGTCAGGATGGCTCTGATACCAAGTCTGTGGGGACCCCGGATTAGGTATCCGAGATACCCGTTATGTTTCCTGCAACAATCCCATGATCAGTCTGTTGTTGCACATAACTCGAATTGGTATCACAGAACACCCATAAATACCGAATAAATTTACTTACTTGATTGAAGCCATAACTTCATCAGGTACTCGCAGCGGAAATCACCAAATCAACGTGGAGCCCAAGTCACTTGCCAACCCTACAGGCAGCTGACTGGGAAGCGCCCTAGTTCGCATTGACGTTATTGAAGTCTTCTTCTTCGAACTGTTCTTCTTCAAAATCTGGCTAAGACAATAGCCAGGGACGAAACCAATATGAGTACATTTGAATGTACTCGCAAACTACCCCCGAAATGAGCATGCACTACTCTTTTTATTGTTTAAATAAAACATTCTTTGCTTTGAAAACTCTATATCCTTGTTTAAAAGGGGAAGGACAGACTTTTGTTTGATAAAACTTTGTTTTGAAATCTCCATATCTTTACTGAAAAAGAAAGGAAGGCTTTTAGATCTTTTCCATAAATCTGTTTTTGTAAGAAGTCTCCTTTAAAACTTTTCCCGAAAATACATCTTTGTTGAAAAAGGTAAGAAGTCTCTTTAATAAACATTTTCCCGGAAAATCACCATTTGTTTAATTCTCCAAAACTCCTCCTTTTTCGACCATAACCCTTCATGGTCATTCAATCCCAACAACCTCATACCAGCCCTTCGGTATAGTTGCCTAAAACATTTTCCACTTTCAAATCACAAAACTCTTCACTTCTCGACCATAGCCCGTCATGGTCAAATCATTCTCCAGCAACCTCATACCAGCCCGTCGGTAGAGTTGCAGATACAACACATCTCCATTTTATTTTCTTTTAAGACTTAAAAACTTTTCCAAAACTTGCACATGGTCAGAGGACAGCCTCCCAACTGTCCATATCCGAGGACTCGGCTATTCGAATAGTTTTAACCCTCTGCAGAGGTAGCACGCTTTTCCCACACCCATCCGGTAACCCATCGTGTCAGCCACGTCCCGCCATACCAGGTGTATGCGAAGTTGAGCCACCGACCATAGCCTCTCATTTGCTCATGCTAGTACAGGATCCTTCCCATATGACACTTTCCATCGACACCCAGTCCAGTTTCCCGTCAGAAACCCTAAGTGTGAGGACTCATAGTTTTGTCCGGCGGTTTATGGTGGAACCTTCTATCCTCCCCACCAACTTGTGTGAGGACCCGGGTCAGGGGGTAGGTCCTCGGACCATCCCCTCATGCATAACGGAGTCATCTCCGTCGATGAGGTATCCCATACTAATAAGAGCAAACTACATGACTACGCCTTTTCCCATATGTGGTAAATGTGGTCGCACAGGGTAAGATTGGTCGTCATAGTACAAAGACACAATGTGCATTTTTCATAAACATCTCCATTCTCCATTCCTCCACTTCAACACCGACATCTCGGCATTCCATATCCACACACAAGTATTTTCAACGGAGTTTTGAGTAAACAATATTTTTCCCATCCTATAGTTTGAAAAAGAATTCCAGCTAATATCTCCATATAGGGTGTCAAAATAATATACTTATAATTTGGAAAAGGGTTTTCAAAATCATAGCTTTTGTGGCAAACACCATATAAATAACTTTTGCTCTTTATAAGTAAAACATGTGAACCAAAATAGATGTATATAAATGCAAGCTCAGAGGATAGCTTGCCTTGCTCGGCAAAGTGAACTTGGTCTTGATCTTCAGATTCAACGAATTCCCCTTCCTCAATAACTCCGTTCCAAGGACCACTCCGGTAGCGTTTATATCTATCGTCGCAAACAGAAGGTAACACAACAATCACTAAGCAAACCAGACCACAAGTGGTATACAGACAAGTAACAAACCGTAAGCTTCGAACTAATCGTCCGGGTAACAGCTAGGATCTACACTTACGGGGGCATTATACTGGTCAGTAGTCTACCTCCTATACGTAAGCTGGGTCCAATGATCGCAAAACTACCTTGGGCGAAGGTTAACAACAAGCACCTCCCTTTAAACGGGAAATACTCCAGACAAAAGTTAGGTCACTATATACTTTCTGTGAGTCAAAATATTACACCAAGTTAGGATTCGATAAAGTGAAACACTAGGAACCTAGCAAAATTGGGTTTGCTCCAGAAATCATTACAGATTAATTTATAAAGCCCTTTTTAATTTTGCCCTTTTTATTAATTTATTTTAAACAACACTACAAAATAATTATCCATGTTTGGAGACAAGCTGGAATATGAAGGTTATCACTTGCTAACCATTTTAATAGATCAAACTTAATTTTTTGGATCATTAGTTTTAAAGATATGAATTTTCCCAATTTATTTTATATTCTGCCATTTTCTTTATCTCTACTATATAATACGAGTAAAGGTGATGGTTGGCGGCGGTACGTCGTTGAAAATACCCCTAAAATTTGCAAAAATTACCCACCACTGCCACCCGTAAGTCATGTACCGGTTCGTTTTTTTTCGTAACAGTTCGATTGAAAATCTCCTTCCGCTGCATCCGATCGATCACCGTTTAGTACGTCACACGAGACCGTGTCCAACTCAAATCATCTGTCGAAGAAAGAAAACAACTCCAGGACTGTAAATAGGGGAAAATAAAACGATTGCCCTGCATCATATCGATCCCAGCTATCGAGCGAAATCGAGCGTCGAGCTAGGGATTGATGAGAAATCAATGAAAAATCATGCCGGCGACAGCGACGGACTGAAGCTGTCGAGAGCCCAGTCGTCGTCGTCGCTGGCCAGCTGGAGCGTCGGCATCGCCCGCGGCGCGGCGGGCACGCGATGGTGACGCGCGCCCTCAGCGCCAGCATCGACAGCGTCGGGAGCCACGGCGGGGACGACGAGGAGTTCCTGCGGAGGATCCAGGAGCTCGCCGTGGGGCTGCACCCGGGTGGCCGGCGAGCGTGGAGCGGAGCGCCAGCAGCGTCGGGCTGTCGCTGTCGCTGCGGATGCTCAAGCGGAAGAAGCAGCGCCTTGGCCGGTGGGACGAGCGGCTGGTCGACTGCAGCGCCGGCGATTCCGGGTCCGGGCGCGGCGCGGCGCGGTGGGGCGGGCATTCTTGTAGATGGTGCTCATCCTCGGGGAGGTCCAGAGCTTCGTGCTGCAGATGCGGCAGGCGCTCTTCTGCGAGGACATGCAGAGCGTGCTGGTGCACGTATCCAATACATGATCTTGGACGTTTTCGTCGAGAACAGCTCTCAGTGTCAACTACCTCCCAAAGTTCACCAATTTGTATGAAAGTTTGCCCATAATATTGACCCTCTGCTGATGAGCATTGGCAGCTACCACCGGAGGATTTTGTCAAGATTAAGGTTGTTGCATGGTATAACAATAAAACTAAATCGGGTATGGTTGAGGAGTGATTTGCCGAGATGGTACAGTTGATGTCTGCTTTGCTGCTACTGGTTGTCCTCTTGCGATCCTATCTGACCCTCTGCAAACAGCGAACTGAAGAATGCTCTGAGCTCCACAACATATGATCACGCTCCCCTCGCCATCATGTTGTGCGACTTAAAGTTCAGTCTTTGTACTCAGTTTACTGAGGCGCGAATTAATCTATACTTCTTATCCATTATATGAAACACGAAGAAGAGTCAGTTGACGACATGCCTTATAAGGTGCTGCGATTTTATTATTACAGGCTTTGACTTTGTTCTGTTTCTGCATGGTCTATTCTTCAGAGCCATTGGATTTTTGTCAGAGAATCCAGTTGAGAAGATGTTATTAGAGTACAAGTGTACGGTTTCAGAGCTCACTCAGTGGACGTCTTATGCACATATGTAAATCAGTTGTGACTTTGAGATTCTTCCACACTTGAGGGTAAGCACTGTTGGTGTTATATTGTTATTATCATAGATCAGAAAAGCTCCCTAATATGAGGTGCTCTCTATTGGTAATCTCCATACTCCATACCATTAACCTACTTTGATTAGTTAAAAAAAATACATATTTTATTATCACATATTGGGCTCCTTATCTTTTTTGAAAAGTTCAGACAATATTATTTCAGCGCCATAGGACATCTCTCAGAAGAATAAAATCGCTCTGTTTCAGGTTGCTTCATCCGGAATAACATCAAAATCTGTTTGTTGCCTATGTTGTTCAAGCTATTTATTCATCGGGAAAAACAAAACTATCTGATGTTTTTGGCATTCAGAAGGATATTAGAGCTGTGACTAGACTCCTAGAAGAAGTCCTTTATTCATAAAACCAGCGAGGGGTAGAGTAGACATGAGTAGTGGGGCCAGCGTATTGTGACAGCTAATGAATCCTCCAGCTCTTCGAATTATCATTTAAACTCTGCATGTCATGTCCAAAAATGCATCACAAATCTACATGGACATCCATGTGAATCATTGACATCAATCAAGTAGTGAGAATTTTTGTAGGTGGGACTGGGTCGCCATCATATTTGACGTTTTCATTGGACTTGGTCGCCATCCGGGCTCTGTTGGAGAAGAAAAAGTAAACTGGTCTATTGATTTTGGGGCAAAATATGTGTGATGTGTCAGAACATTTAATTCAAGAATTGATTTTTTTTTAACCCGTTGCAACGCACGGGCATGTTTCCTAGTTTTAATAAAACATTAAATAACTAATTTATTTGGATAGGTGAATTACACCAAAAGACAGGTTTTATTTTTCTGAACATTTTGGTATATCATTTGTAATTTTTGGAGCAGTATTTAAAAAGGTATGGAATTTACAAATTTATATTTGAATCTGTTTATTTACTTCCTTTTCCAGAAATTCCAGCGAAAACGTTTCGCACCGAGCCCGTGCTTAGCCCCAGTCGCTGACGGCTGGGGTCCAGTGGCCACGTAGGCGCGAAAGGCTGCGCTGGCCACCGCGGTCGCTGACCGGTGGGGCCAGGCTGCCAGTGCGGGAAAAGAAAGAAAAAAGGGGCGCCTCACTGCGTCCGGGCGGGATCGAACCCGCGACGTGCGCGCGGATGGATCGCGGCCGTTGCCACTGGGTTGGGTGCGTGCTGGTGATAGGATACGGGCGCGCGGCCTTTTGAGGTGACTCCGGTGCACGGCGACGACGCGCACGGCCGCGGCGACCACCGGCGGCGAGGTGCACGGGAGCGACGTTCTACGGCACGAGGGGACGTGATTCGGGTGGCTCTCGACTCGCACGGACACGGGCTACTTTGTGGCGGCGGTATGGACCTAATGGTCGCCGGCAAAAGCTCCGGCGACGTCGGGCGGGCGGCGGCGGGCTACGGGCTAACGGCGACGCGACGAACTACGGCGAACTGGGATGAACGGAGATGTCCTGGAGGTGCGCCTGCTCACCCTCGATGCGTGGGTGCGATCCGTTGGTGCTGAGGTGGACGCGAACGGCGGCGAGCTTGATCGGAGTGCGTCGGCCGGAGAGGAAGAAGACGGCGGCGATCTCGCGAACGACGGCGATCCGGCTCAATTCCTTGGGCAGCGACGCAGAGGACGACGAGGCGGAGACGACTGCACGCTTCGATCTGCTCGGGAGGTCGCAATCGACGGCGAGGCGCGACGGCGGGCTCGGCAACCTACGGCTAGGGTTCGACTTCGTGGGGAGAAAAGAGAGAGGAGAGGGAGCGAGAGCTGGAGAGCAGAGCAGAGGAGCGGGGGTGGTGCTCTTCTTATCCTCTTCGCAGAGGAGAGGAGAGGCGCAGGAGAGGGGGGGGGGGGGTCCGGGCGGGCGACGCACGGGAGGACGACAACGGCGACGCGCACGGGCTGCTACAGAAGACGATGACGCTTTTGCCGATAACCCCCTGGACTTCTTTTTCCTTTTACACTTAAGTCCTTTTCTGTTTTGTTTTAAAACCAGTAGCGTTTTAGGGAATTGTTTGGGGTATTTAAACATTTTACAAAAATCTGAGAAAATTCATGTAGCCTCCCATATACATGTAGAAGCTACACAAAAATTGGCTTTTGAAAATAAAATGTTTTGAACCACATTGGTTCATAGGGTTTGAATAAATCATTTTTGGTAAAACTAAATTAACATTTCTTTAATATTTTAAAACAAGTGATAAAATATTGTTTTGAACTGTTGGAACTTTCTTGACAAATATGGCAACTTCAAATACTTTATATTTTTATGGAGAAAGTATTGGTTTGAAAGAAACAGAGAAATAGGGAGGAATAATTTATTAAGATCATTTATTTATTATGATCTTAATTTCCTTTTGTTAAATACTTTGAGAGTTTTGTTTAAAATTGAAAAGTAGGTTTACTTGAGGAGGGAGTGAGATGGGGTTGAAATGATTAATATTCCATCTCATTCCTAGAATAAGGAAATATAATTGTTTTCATCAAAATAGAGGAATAGAGATAGAGGGAAATTAAATAGGATCATTTCCCTTAATGTAGGATTTCAACTTAGGTGTGAATATTTCTAGAGGGTTTGTTTTTATTCAGGTCACATACCAAATTTGTTGTCAAATGTGTCTTATTCTAGTATTAAGCATAACTGAGGAATTACCCTCATAAGCAACATACACAACAATATCAACGTCACACTTATGACCACACAAATCAAACCACATGAATTAATCACACCACCATTTCCATAATTAACAATATTATCTTGTAAAAATGATCACACTTAATTATGACAAGATGAGGTTTAAGGAATATATCAACTCATATCTTAATAGTTTTCAAAAGGTTTGATAAAGGGACATATGTGGGGTAATATATTTCCCACTTGTGTTCCTTTTAAAATGTAATGATAACCAAAGCTTATAAAATGGGAGTTGCCTACAAATGCAAAATATCAAGTTTAAAAGATAGATAGGAGATAGCATATAGATCTCCTCATTTGTGGAAACACATAGTTTTGGAAATACTTTTACTTTCTCAAATAATGGGTATTAGTTTTGGTTGTTGCTAAACCAAGTATTATTGAAATGGAGTTGGCCAAAATAAGAATGGAAAAGATACATGGAATATTTTTCTTGTCATGACATGATCACCAAGTTAAATATATTTTTATATTGGTTGGGTCTTACTTTTACTAGTCAAACAATTTAAACAACAAGTCACACTAGGTTCAACATGGCAATGGGAAGGAAAACACAATCATCAGTGAAACATTTCAAAAAGTTTTTGTTGGTTCTGAATTTTGGGTCTTGTGAAACTAAGTTTTTCTTAGTTTCAAAATTTGGGATGTGACACCACGTTTGACGGAGGGAGAAGAAGCAAATAACTCTTTTGGCAAATCTCCCAACTCCGAGGATCATAAGACGACATTCGTCCGCTCCTCACCTCGGCGAAGAAGAAGAAGCAAACAAAGCCACGCAAGTGCGAGGCGCACAGTTGTAATTACCCCATTCCTTTGACTGTGGCGGTCCCTCCAGCCCATCGCCTCGGGAATGGGGGTGAGGCACAGATAAGCAAGTATGTAGTAACGCGACAATTTAAAAAGCAACATGGCATCGCTATATAAGCTCGGAAATTAAACATGGCATGTATGCATACACATGAAATTACATCGACGATCATCAACATTGATTAGCAAGCAAAACACAACATGATAAACTACACAGGAGCTCATAGCAAGTGGTTAGCTTGCCTCCGAAGATCGACACCGTTTGGCTTGGGGGGTCACGGACACGTCACGGGTTAGGGTCTCGGTTTGCCGGTACCGCGGAATACCTACGCATGCACACAAGGGTGCTGAGCATACAAGTATTTTACAAAAATGTAAAACTTATACTACTGGACAGAGCTTTTCAAACTAAGAATTTACAAATTTGAATCACCTCAAACGGAGCTACGGATCAAAAGATATTGGCAGGCGACGGATAGCTATTTGCTGCTCACTCAGGAAAAAAAACAGAACGGGCTGAATCCCGAACTGGGCCGGGCTGGTCGCGTACTCCAGCGAAAAGACGTCTTCTGCTCAGGAAAGCGCATTCACGGGAAGGCGCCTCCACTTATCCTGACAGGTGGGGCCGGGACCCACCTGTCGGCCTCTCTCTCTCTTCTCTTTTTTTTCCTTTTTCTTTCTTCTTCCTCTTCCGTTGACCTTCTGCTCGTCTCTCTCCTTCGCGCGGAAGAGCACGTGCGGCTCGGGGAGCTGCCACCGCCGGCGACGGGCGGCCCGGCGAGGCCGGCCAGCGACCGCGGTGAGGTCCCCGACCTCCATCGCGTCCGGGGAGGGGTCCAGGCGGCAGGGGGAGGTCGCGGGCGCGTCGAGCACGCAAGCTCGCGTGCGTCGGCCGTGGCGGCCGACCACGGACAGCTCGCGGCAGCGTGCGATTGGACGATGTGGAGCAGTGGGTCGGGAGCAGTGGAGATGGGGGAGGTGTGCAGGTGGTTTGGCTCGGGCTGGGAGGTGCGGACGGCTCGCCAACGAGCCCGACATGGTTCGGGTGGCCACGACCGAAGCTCGAAGGAGACGAGCTCGTCCCTCGAGCAAACTGCTGGGAGTCCAGGGGAAGAGAGGAGAGTGAGGTGTGAGTTTCCCAGGAGGGTCAGGGTGCTCTTATATACGTAGGAGAGGAGGAGAGTTAGGTGTGGCCGTGGCGGCCATTGATGGCGCATGAGGTCACGGCTCACGTTGCTCCGGCCACAGGGAAGGGATAAGGAGGAGGAGCGGATGGGGAGGCCGAGCTGGAAGTGCAGTAGCGCACGTGGACGTACTGCAGCAGAGGATATGGCTGGGGTTAGGGTTTGCACAGCACAGTACCATGCCGACATCGGCATGGCCAGAGCGCGACGTGATCGACATCGTCGCGTTCCCGATGATTTAGGGCACTAAAAAGAAAACGGGTCACGTCACTGGGTTGCACTAACACTACACACAACACACAGCAAGCAAAACATCAAATAGGTGCAAAAGGCCAGTGCAAAGTTGTGAAAAATTCAAATGCCCTCAAGGTGTTCGATGCAAAGAAAAGGGACTTCCTCTATCCCAATGGAGCTAGGATTTTTGCTGGTGGTGTTCTACTGGTATGTGAGCAATGTGGTCCAGTTTCACTCAATTTGGAGAAAGTTTCATGTGTAAACATTTTTGGGTTTCGAAAAGGGCAGAAGGTGTTCGATGGGTGTCCTACAAGAAAAAGTTGATCCAAATGATCCCAAATTTCTTGGGGTGACTTATAATGGGATATGAAACACTTCCTCAGGTGGTCAAGATTTATGGTGGAGTGGAAGTAGGGTTTTGGATTAAATGGCCCGGTAGTGGCAGATTTGGTAATTTCTTCAATCTGAAAAGTTGCATAGGTCATGGCGATGTTCATGCATATATGGGATATACATGAGGATAGGTGTCTCTGGGATTTTTGGCGGAATTTTCTGAGCAAGGTAAATGAGAGTTGCTTTGGAGAGGCGAGATATCGGTTTTCGTTTTCTATAGAAAAGGCATTAATATTTTATAAAGAAAACCCTAATGAACGGGATCAAAGGTGATCAAAAATATTCAGAGAATATTCCCGGGGTTGGGAACAAGGGAGGTACATGAATTCGACATCAACCACCAAAAGTTCAAATGAGCTTTGATAAAATTCGGAGAAATCCAAGTTAAAAGGTTTTCGCAAATTTTTAGTTCACCCCTTTTTCAGAAAAACCGGTTAGTGAAAATCGGGGTGTTACAATATCTTGCATGTTCGTGGGCATATCATTGACTCTCTCCACATTTATTTCCATTTTTGAATTTTTTATATGCGAGAGAGCACTGGATCCCAGGGGCCAAAATCTTCACTCGCTAAACGGTACTAAAAATAAAATCAATGTTTCTTTTCTACACTTTCTCTCTCTTTCTTTAGATTGCTACAAATCTATTTACGTCATGAAATATGAGATCCTCGAAGGGGCTCTGCAACAAGTTTACTTCTATCTACATGAACCCTAATGTGTACTTGTGTATGATTTGTGCCGAATTGGCCCACGTAGAGAGGACAAATCCACCATCGTAGTTGTTGTTGTGTACCAAATGTAGGCTTGCATCTAGTCTCGACTACGGTCGAGGGCTAGGTGCCACAAGAGTAGATAAATCCTTCACATTCAAATCTGGAAGATGACGATGCAACAATGCTACATTGATTTGCACCACAATACCAAGGACAGGACAGGACATGTCCGTATTACAAGATGGACACGAACATGGTGTCATCACACTCCACCATTACATCGTAGATGTCATGGAACTTGTAGCTCATTCACCCCTTGTATATGAGGTCGGGGTATGGCTTTTGAAGTCATCGATGCATCTTATAAGAAAGTTCACAACATG
The DNA here is from genome assembly GCA_947311845.1 of Poa pratensis. Taxonomy (NCBI): domain Eukaryota; kingdom Viridiplantae; phylum Streptophyta; class Magnoliopsida; order Poales; family Poaceae; genus Poa; species Poa pratensis. Next base: position 8,981,950 of record CAMZMU010000044.1, on the reverse strand, counting down.
TTCTCAATCTTGTCCGGGAAGCGGACATGTTGGGATGTCCTTTCGTCCTCGTCCTCGTGCCTACAACATAATGTACAAGATTACAAAACATGTCGTCACCCACCCCCACGTTTTTGAACTCCATATCGATGTAGGTTCATGAACAATATCCCTACGAGGGCGCACTGCGAATGCCCTCTTACATCATTTCTAAACAGATTATTGCATTTGTACAAAGAGACATTATTTGTTACTTTATGGATCGGGTATAATGTCTTCACAAATATTGTACTATGATGATAGATACTACCGGTAAGATAGTAGGTCATGTTGTATATAGGCATGTTCACGGTGTAGTTGCACGCCGGAGTATACCCAACACAATGTCTCTTGGACAACAGACATTGTTGGAACACATTTATTTCATTGTGAGAACCGAATATGCCAAGAAAAACATGCCAAGTCTAGAAATATTTTGATGCCACTTCTTCACGTATGATCGTGGCCTCTTTAGTTAATGTGACCTTGGTAGTTTTGTCTCAGAAGTACTCATGTCCAAACACTCTAACCACATTGTAGGCAAATTTCTCCATGGCTGCAATGCATGTACTCCTCCCATTTTCATATGTCTGATGGATCAGATTTATCACGGACCGGTCCGTTTTCGTCAGTCGGTCAACGAGGAATCTGGTCCGTCGAAGGGATAAAACGGACGGCCCAGATTTGCCCTTGGCGCCATATGCCCTTTTAAATCTGGTCCGTCCCATGTTATTATTAAGCTTCATATATTGGTTGATTTAGCGAGACAATTGTTCAGACACTATAGCGTGCTATTAGTGGCACTATATAGCACTATTTTTTTCATGATTTAGATACTTTGTAACTTATAAAACAACATTAAAAGCCAAAACTAATAAGGCTAAGGGCACCTCCAACGGGCTGGCGCAAACGGATCAGGCCAGTCCAATTTTGTCCGAACGGACAAGGGAGACGCTCCAAGGGCTGGCGCATAGGGACAATTATCCGGACGGACATGCCATTTCACCCCAAACTTGGCCCATTTCTGGTCCAGCTTTGGTCCAGCCGCGGACACAGCGCGTGTCCTCCCGAGTCCGCCCTTGGCCCGCCTGGCAGCAAATGTGGCCGCTTTGGCCACGTCGCTCGGTCCTTTTTAATGGGGACCCGGCCCTATCCATTCCTCACCGCATCCTACACTCCACTCCACTCCAAACCCTAGCTGTCGCCGCCCCCGTCGCTGGCCACCATGAAGAAGGCCGCCTGGATCTTCAAGGTCCGCAACAACACGGAGGCCAGCAGCTCGCGCATGCCCCGGCAGACCTCCGATGCCGCCGTCCGTGCCGAACGTCGCCATGAGGAGCTCCGTGCGGCCCGCAATGCCCGCCGCCGTGCCTAGCGAGCGCGTGTCTGATGGCCCTTCACGTAGTTACCCGCGTGAAAAGTAAATGGGTTAGGTTGAGACTCCAAGTGCAGAGTGTGTAGTATATGGAAGACGGTTTTCCCCACGAGGGGTGACTCGAGGATTTAATATCGAACTCTCGGGGAATCAGTAGTGAAAGATTTATCTTCCTATCCTTCTCTTGGTTACCTACAAAACAAATTAAATGTTTTGGTCCTCAACCTCACCTAGTGGTTGTCAAGCACAAGGTGTGCGAATAATATGAAAATAATATGCAATGCAAACAAGAAATAAATATGCAATGGTGGTAAACAAATATGCAAGGATGGTGGAAACAATGATAAATGATATTTTTGGGTTTTATATGATGAATGCAAGATGGATAAGTGTTTTTGTATTTTCGGATTTTTAAATGGCAGAAAATGTAAAGTGGTAAAAGTGGTTGGAAAGGTGTTTCTTATGATTAAAAATGGACCGGGGTTCATGGTTTCACAAATGCACTCTCTCTTTAATAAAGTGGCAGACAATGGAACACTAGAGTTGACATATGAGATTGCAACAAATAAGTTTAGTGGCAAGTTACTAATTATATGGGCATCGTCCTAACATAGAGACCTTTTGTTTATTAGTCTCTCTTATACTCCACCAAGATGCGAACTAAATCATAACACCTCAGTAATTAAGATGAATCAGAGTATAGCATTAAGTCTTATGACATGAAGTTAAAATAAGAACATGATAGATCTAGTCACGGAGAAGTGGCATGGTCACCCACAACCCATGTAGCAAGGTATTTTTCTTTGTCCCTAGTGAGGCAACAAAGTAAGGTAAACATACCCAAGTGGATCGCGAAACTTCTCTCACTTTCACCGCACTAGCCACCCCCCGTTACTCCAACTAATGCACACATCACCCCACACACGCTCTCATAAACATGCTTGATCAAAACAAGTACACAAGAACGGGGTACATAATATGCATCTACTTTCATAACTGAAACAAAACTATTGCAATCTCAAACATATATTAACTCATAAAAAGATCCACCACAAAGGTATTACATAGATGACCGTAATCATGTTCAGCAGCTCATACGGTACTAATTAGTGAAACTCAAGAGAGAGAGATACATAAGTTACTTCCACAAACCCATAGTCCAGGGTGGACTACTCCCTCTTCATCATGGAGACGGTGGAGATATCGATGGAGAAGATGGAGACCACGCCGGAGTTTTCCCCCTCCAATCTGCAGCTCCAGTCTCTGTTTCGGTGTTTCTGTGTGTTCGGCGGCGCTCCTTTCCGAAGGGCGTCGGGGACTATTTTTATAGTCGGTTTTAGGTCAAGACGGAGTCGATGGAGGAAAGATAACGGCAACGGAGCTCCGAGGCCCGAGATGGTGGGTCCCACGTGGCCAGGGAATCTAGCCTCGTGGGCCACCCTCTTTTGGCCCACGGGCCTCCGCTTGTTCGCTTCCTTGCTCCCAAGTATTCTTCCTTCCAAAAAATGATGCTCGTAAAATATGAGGTCATTGGACGTAGTTTGGGTCCCAGAAACATCAAAATATAGAAAATAGGGTTTTCTGCCTGCGCAGGGTAATTCCATAAAAAAGGAAATCAATAAAATATTCCCAAAATCAAGATAAAACAATGATATAACCCTGATATGATGCAAATATGATTGGAATATAAGTAATATAATGCAAAGTTCATGTATGCATTTTACATGCATCAACATCCCCAAGCTTAACCTATACTCGTCCTCGAGTATGAAGGTGATAAAACTAACATGGACTTTGCAATTTAATACTATCAATGGATATCAAAGATGATTACTATTGCTACATAGAGTCAAATGATTCATTCTTAAAAGGAGTAGCAATATGCAAGATAGTTTATGAATGATATCAAGTATTCAATGCAGGATGTTCAATGATAATTCACAAAGTGTAACATGAAAGAAAGTACTATGGACCACATGCATGCATAATGAAAAGTAAGAACATCCTATAATGGTCATAGAGTATTCATGAAAATCTGAATATAAAAGGTGGACACTTTGGAAAGATATATATGAGTAGAGGTAAAGCATGAATAAGTTTCATCTAACTTCCAAACTCTTCTACTTAAGTTAATGATTGCAATGTGGTAATCCTTGGTGTCAAGCTCTCATTACCCCTATCATAGCATCTTGAATGATTAAAGTTTAAAGTGAAAGCAAATATGAGTAGTGTGCTTGACAAAGTATAGGTTGAATGTCTCATGCCCCTTGAATACAAGTACCTACACCATGGTGTTACACAACTTGGGAAACAAAGCAAGTTCAAGTTAAATATCATTGTAAGTAATAATAGCATCATTAAGAGCGTCAACTGGGGTACCTCTTGTCCCAGGATATGGAACAAGCCCATATCAAAATGACAAGACAAACAAAAAAATGAACAATCTCAACACCCTTTTTATTTACCATTGGAATAGCTTTTTATTGTAAGGTGCATCACAGAAGGTTCACCATAGTATGTAAGTAAATTTCCACCATGAATGATGCATGGCTTAGATTAGCGGCCCAGGCGTCTCTCTAACCATTTATACAAACTCATTTAAACTTGCTTTGTCTCCACATTTATTTCACCCATGATAAGCATCCATAAACAAAAGTACATGATATCAACTAAATAAAATGAAGAGCAATGTTGAAAGCTTGCCATGTGACAGCACATATGACCTAACTCCCAACCCAGACATTTGTCAAGCCCACAACATCATAATTTTAATCACAATGGGTCATGTTTATTTAATGCAATAAAAGTAAAGTGTGCATCAAGTTCGTGAGAGCTCTATAACCAACTTTTCCCATAACAATCAACAAAATAAGCATTTTCATTCAGGTATAGATAACACAAATATCATGATAAACATACTCGGAATAGCATAAAGCTAATAGGTAGATATGGTGGACTCACTGGAAAAACTTTGGTTGAAGGTGTTGGAAACAAGTTTTTACTTGTTGGAATTTTTGGGCTAGCAAGAGGGAGAAAGTTGACGATCTAAATGTATGCATGATACGTGCAAGACACACGTTCGTTGGGAGACCCCAAGAGGAAGGTATGATGAGCGTAGCAGCAAGTTTTCTCTCAGTATGAAACCAAGGTTTATTCGAACCAGTAGGAAATCAAGGATACTTCTGAAGGTTGTTGGTGAAGGAGTGTAGTGCGGCGCAACAACAGGGATTCCGGTGCCAACGTGGAACCTGCACAACACAATCAAACTACTTTGCCCCAACTTAACAGTGAGGTTGTCAATCTCACCGGCTTGCTGAAAACAAAGGATTAGACGTATAGTGTGGAAAATGATGTTTGTTTGCAGAGAATGAAAGGAAACAGTGTTTGCAGTAGGTTGTATTTGTTAGAGTATATGTACAGTATGTATACGATACGGAGTAGTACTCCGATCGTATACGTACAGAACTTGTAAACGCCACGTAGGGGGCTTTTCCCTACTCCTATAACATGAAGCCGATCGACCCAATACGGGCAACGATCGTTACAGCCTAAATTTCCACATGGTATCGAGCCTATCTCTTCCATCGACCTAGCCGCCGGAAACCTAGAACCGGCTGCCGCCGCCGCAGCAAGCTGCCGCCGCCGCCATATAGAACCTTGCCGTCGCCGCTGCAGCAAGTTGCCGCCGCCGACCGCCATATACAAACCCCCAGCCGCCGCCGCTGCTGCACTAAAACAGCCGCCGTCACCGCCCTAAATTTTTTCCGCCGCCGCCGCCACACATAGTTGTTGCTGCCGCCGCCCACATAATATCCAGCCGCCGCCGCTCTACAAACCCTATCCCTCCACCGTCGTGTTCCATGGCTTCCTCATCGTCTGTACCCGTGTTAGCCGCGGCCCTCGGAAATCCTCCAACACAACTTTTGACGCGTGAGAACTTTCCGGTGTGGAAAGCACTCGTCCCTGCCCTGCATGGTGCCCAGGTTCTTGCTCTTGTTGAAGGACACGAGGATGCGCCGACAGAATTCCTGGAGGAGGAGGATGCAAACAAGAAGAAGATACAAGTTGAGAACCCAGCCTTCGTTACATGGATTGCTCGAGATCAACAAGTGCTGAGGTTCCTATTGAACTCGATGTCCCAAGACATCCTTGCCCATGTCACCGAACTTGATTCCTCTGCTGCTGTGTGGGCTGCTATCCTTGCTCTTGTCTCCCCCAAGTCTCGATCAAGGATTCAACAACTCTGGAGTGCACTCAATGACTCCAAGAAAGGTGATCTTTCGGCCACCAAATATTTTGCAAAGATGAAAACATTCGCCTCTGAGCTTGCTGCTGCTGGTAAACCTCTTGATGATGATGAGCCTATTTGGTATATTCTGCATGGTCTTGACAGTTCTTACAATAGTCTGAAAACTGCTATCAATGCAAATCCTAGCACCACTGTGAGGACCCCGAACTAGCTGTCCGAAATACCCTTGTGCCTACAACATCAGCGATCCCATGATCAGTCTGTCGCTGAGCACAATCAAACTGGTATCGAAAGAACATCCATTAATACTGAAGGAAAATACTTACTTGATTGAAGCCATAAGCTTCAACAGGTACTTGCAGCGGAAATCACCAAACAACGTGGAGCCCAAGTCATATGCCACAACCCCACAGGCAACTGACTGGGAAGCGCCCTAGTTCGCATTGACGTCAATTATAACTTCTCCTTCGAACTGATCATCTTCAGAATCTGGCTAAGACAATAGCCAGGGACGAAACCAATATGAGTACATTTGATTGTACTCGCAAACTACCCCGACATGAGCATGCACTACTCTTTTACTGTTTAAATAAAACTTCGTTTGCTTTGAAAACTCCATATCCTTGTTGAAAAAGAGAAGGATAGACTTTTGTTGAATAAAACTTTGTTTTGAAGTCTCTATATATTTATTGAAAAAGGTAAGAACTCTCTTAAAACTTTTTCCCGAAATATATCTTTGTCGTAAAATGATAAGAAGTCTCTTTTAAAACATTTTTCCCGAAAAATCATCATTTTGTTTACTTCCCCAAAACTCCTCCTTTTCCGACCATAGTCCGTCACGGTCCACTTTTCTCCAACAACCTCATACCAACTCATTGGTATAGCCGTGGAACACTTTCTCCACTTCACTTTTCTTTTGAAACTCAAACCTTTTTAAAAATTGCACATGGTCTTAGGACAGCCTCCCAATTGTCCATATCCGAGGACTCGGCTATTCGAATAGTTTTAACCCTCTGCAGAGGTAGCATGCTTTTTGCCCACACCCATCCGGTAACTCATCGTGTCAGCCACGTCCCGCCATACAAGGTGTATGCGAAGTTGCGCCACCGACCATAGCCTCTCCTTTGCTCATGCTCGTATAGGACCCTTCCCATATGACACTTTCCATCTACTCTCAGTCCAGTTTCTCGTCAGAAACCCTAAGTGTGAGGACTCATATGTTTTGTCTGGCGGTGTATAGGGGACATCCTTCTATCCTCCTCCTTATCTATTCAAAGAGTTTGAGCGAGGACCCAGGTCAGGGAAGGTCCTCAGACCATCCCCTCATGCATAACGGAGTCATCTCGTCGATGAGGCATCCCATACTAATAAGAGCAAATTATATGACTAAGCCCTTTTCCATATGTGGGTAAATGTGGTCACACAGGGTAAGATTGGTTGTCATAGTGCTAGGACACTGTGCATTTTTCATAAACATTTCCATTCTCCATTTCTCCACTTCAACACCGACATCTCGGCATTCCAACAATTCATCAAAGTATTTTCAAAGGAGTTTTGAGTAAACAGTGTTTTTTCCCATCCTATAGTTTGAAAAAGAATTTCCATCTACTATCTCCATATAAGGTGTCAAAATAATATACTTATATTTTGGAAAAAGGGTTTTCAAAGTCATAACTTAGTGGCAAACACCACATAAATCACTTATGCTCTTTATAAGTAAAACATGTGAACCAAAATAGATGTATATAGATGCAAGCTCAGAGAATAGCTTGCCTGATTCCAGCATAATGTTCCTGGGCTTCTTCTCACTGATCAAGAAATAAACTCCCAATTCTCCTTCAATAAATCCTTTCCAAATACCAATCCGGTAGCGTTTATCTCTAGCGTCGCAACATGAAAATAAAACAACACTCAATAAGCAAACCAAACCACAAGTGGTATACAAACAAGGAACGAACCACAACATAGCACTATTTTAATCAAGCAACAAACTAAGATCTACATTTACGAGGGCATTATACTAATCAGGAGTATAACACCATACACATGCCAAAACAAGAGGGCACAAAGACATCCTCAACTAGAGGTACCTAACAAACATTTTTCCCTAAACAGGAAATACTTCAGACAAAAGTTAATTACATTGTTTTTCTTCCAAACAGGAAATAGTTCAGACAAAAGTTAATTACATTGTTTTTCTTCCAAACAGGAAATAGTTCAGACAAAGTTAAGTCATCAAATAGTTTCTACTAACAAGCAAGGCTATGCACTATTAGCAAACCTAAGCAACCAGTAGCCCAAACTTAGTTAAAAAGATTATCTCGCTAATTCAAAATATCAAGCAACACAAGCATAATTAACTACTTGTTGGTTGCTTCAAACACCACTAAACAACACATGTTTAACTCAATTAAGCCTAACACATGCCACTAACAGTACTAACATATACTAACATACTAAATATCAGTAACACACATGTAACAGTACCAAAATAATCATCAACAAGCATAAAACACATTTTTATTAACAAGACAATTTAATTCCCTTCTTTTTGTTTGAGGCAGAACTACACTTTTACTAAATATTACTCCTAGGTAGTTCTGTTAATCCAACAGTTATGCAAACTTGGACTTGTGTTCTCTGTTAGTATTATAAACCAACACAATTGGATTTTCTCCAAAAATCATCTCACAAAAATTTACAAAATTCACCAAATTGCCACTGGTGTGTTTACAAGAATGAATAGAACTTTTGTTTTAGGCTTCATTTGCAAGCAAGGCTTACATATCTGGAAAGGTATCACTTCAGGCTTTCCATAGCATTTTAGTTTGCAATTTTTGGAGTTGTATAACTCTGGATATTAAATATTTAATGAAAAAGATACTTTTTACAAGATTAAATCTAGAAGGCACACCAAATTATATTTTTGCAAGGAACCAGTTCTGGATGTTCAAGAAAACACATAGGAACACTAAAAAATTTGAACCAATCAATTTGGATGCTCTATGATTAAATGGTGGATTTAAACCTAAACAGATCTAACAGGATTTAACTAAACAGAAAAGGAATTATCAGGAAAAGTTTAAATGGGCCAGATCTGCCCAGATCTGAGCCGTGCGGAGATGGGCCGGCCCGCTGGCCTGCGCGGCGCGCGCGCGCAAGCGAACAGGTACGCCGCCGTCGATCTGGAGATCGACGGCTCCTGATCGTCTCCATCCTCAGGACATCAGCACGAACAGGGGCAGGGAGGAACTCGACGGGGGCTGCTGGTTGCTCACCGTGGGGGCTTCTAGGGACGGCGAAGACGGTGGAGAGGGGTGCGGAGGTCACGGGAAGGGCAGGGGCAGCAGCTGTTCTTGCCGAAGAACTCCCAAACTACGGCGGCGTCGAGGACGTCCGTGACGGCCATGGGACGGCGGCGACGGTTCCGGTGGTCCTAAAAGCAAACGAAGATGTCTCTGAGGTAGGTCTGGAAGAGGGAGCTCAGAGCAATGAAAATGGCGGAGGATGGTGGACGATATTGCTCGCGAGCTTCCCGGCAAGGTGACGGCCGGAGCGGAAGGAGATGAACTCGGAGGAGACGAATCCGGGTGCCCCTTCTCGATTCCTTGGACGGGGACGCAGAGGACGACGAGGCGGTGAAGATGCCGGTCTTCGATTTGCTCGGGAGGCCCCAATCGCCGGCGATGCGTGACGGCATCCAAGGATATGGTTCGTTGTGGTGGGGGAAGAAAAGAGAGAGGGAGGAAGCGAAAATATCTGGGGGGAGGGAGAGCAGGGCGTCGGTGGAGCTCTCCTTATCCTCTCCGCAGCGGCAAGAGGAGGGGGGGGGGGGGGCTGGGCGTGCGACGCGCGGGAGCGAGCGACACGGCGGCCTGGCGCCATGTGTGCCCACTGAAGCTACAGGAACACGAAGATACTTTTACAGAAAGCCCTCTGGATTTCCTCCTTTTCTGTTTCTTGCATTTCCTTTTAAAAACCAGAAGCATTTGAGGGATTTAATTGAGATACTTAAATATTTTAGAAAATTGTGAAATTATTTGGGTAGGCTCCCCTTGTCATGTAGAACCTCCACAAAAATTGGGGTTTGAAAATAAAATGTTTTGAACAATTTTTGTTCATAGGGTTAATAAATGGCATTTTTCTTAAATACAAATTTATAATCCTTTGAAATTTTGAAGCAAGTTCAAAATATTATTTTTGAAGTCTTGGAACTTCCTTGACAAATATTTTAACTTTATATAATTTTCATTTTCATGGAGAAAATATTTGTTTGAAGGAAATAGAGAGTTAGGTAGAGAGAATAATTTATTAAAGTCATTTTATTTTAATTGGAATCTTTAATTCAAGTTCTTGAATACCTTTAGAGGTTTTGCTTATATTCAAGTCACATTCCAAATTTGTTGTCGAGTGTGTTCTAATTAATGTTCAAGAAATTCTTGATTAATTACCCACACATACAAACACACAAGACCAACAACACAACAATCACAAGGATGATGCATTCAAGACAAACAAGTGTCATACTCAAAAAGGAGCAACCACACATACCAGTCACACAAGGTCAAACACAGCAATTGGAAGTAAAACACAATCATCAGTGAAACATTTCAAAAAGTTTTTGTTGGTTCTGAAATTTGGGTCTTGTGAAACTAAGTTTTTCTTAGTTTCTAAATTTGGGATGTGACAACCACCACCTCTGACTTGTTCAATCAGCTCCAAGCATATGATCAACTTCACACCCTTGATAATGGAGACGAGGTGTTCACCTCTTCAGCCAATGTGGCTAGCCGTGGTGGTTCTCACTCACGCGGCCGCCAAGATGATCGAGGACGGCAGCAGTATGACAACCGTGGTCGCCAGAACCGCGGTGGATATGATAACCGTGGTGATAACCACGGTGGACAGCCCTATGACAACAGTGGTGACAACCGCGGTGGACAGCAGTACGACAACCGTGGTGCTCGCCAGGATGATCATGGAGGATATCGTGATCGCCGTGATGATGGTGGTCACCGCGACAACCGTGGTCGTCGTGATGGTCGCCGTGGTCGTGCCCCAACCCCATATGTTGATATCACTTGTCAGATTTGCAAGATCCATGGGCATCCCGCGAGTGACTGTTGGTGGCGATATCAAGGTGATAATGATGATGATGATGGTGACAAAGGAAACAGAGGAGCAAATTTTGCTTCATACGGTGTTGACACAAACTGGTGTGCTGACACCGGCGCCACCGACCACATCACAGGAGAACTGAACAAGCTCTCCACCTATGACAAGTATCAAGGGCGCGATCACGTTCATACGGCAAACGGTAATAGCATGCATATTAATCATATTGGTCATTTTGTTTTACGCACCCCACATAGATCGTTTCATCTTAATATAATGTCCTACATCTTATATTTACTAATTGGAGGCACTATACGAGGCTCCACGTTAACTCTAGAGTTTAGCAAATTCTAACCATCAGATTAATCTAATATTCAGCCTTAACCGTAGGATACACGCAAGAGTCCCTAGGCCTTTTCCTTCCGCAAAACTCTTCGGCCTCAGGCATGCCTCCTTTTTTCGTATCCTTCATGATCTGGTCTGAGGAGTAAATCCAGCAGTCTTTCGCTTGCGCCGACCTTGCATGGCGGAGTAATCCGGCCGGCAGTCAGGCTTGCATCTTGAGAAGGCTGCAATTTATTCGCGTAACACCGGAGCAAGATGCATGGCAGAAGCCCGTCTCCCGACAGTCGCGCGCCTCCGCCGCGGAGCAAAAACTGCTGGATCGATCTGGCCTGAAGTTGATCTCAGGTACACGATGCGCTCTGTCTTCTAATAAGATCCATAAGCTGGTCAATACGTTGATTCTCTCACGTCAGCACATTACTCCACCGATCGATGGTATAATGCTGGACGGTTTAACTGCACGCACGTAAGGAGCCAACCTAGCTTGATCTCCCGGTAATTGCCTGCATGCTGTCCCTTTGTTTTATCCCCATGGTGGCATATGTTCTATGCTCAGCCTAGCAAAAAAAAAAAATCTATGTAGCCCTACTAGCTGCTGGTTGTCTCTATGATTTAATTGAGGCGTGTGATGCATGTGCTAAAGTCATATAGGTTTCAGTTAAGTAACCTCATGAGAGAAACAGTACTCTGCTTATGAAGATTTAAATAATATAGTGGTAAGTGTTTATGCATCTCAATTAATGCTATTTTTCTCCCAAGTCAAACATTATAACATAACATTTCTGTCAACTTATGTTCTTTTGTTTCCCCGCAATAAAAACTTATAATATGTCCGTTCATAAAAAGATGTCTCAATTTTATCTAAATTTTTGTGTATCTATATATAATTTAATGTGTAGATACATACAAATTTGAGTTAGGTTGAGACATCTTTTGTGAATGGAGGGAGTACGTTCTTTTGTTTTTGTGACTCCTACACTGAAGTTTATTTGAGCCTCATGGTATTAAAATTGGGATATTGGGCTAGCTAGAGGTGGAAAGAGAAGAGAATCATTTTTCCAACGAATAGTATGCATCAGGTTATTTGGTAAATATTCTCCCTTTCTTAAGGTTGTGTGTAAATGAGCAGAGGCGAAAAGCAAATTAGCTTTTTAACTGCATGTCTGCTACTCTGCTCCAATGTACATGTAAGTACGCCAAACCTTGCTAACATCTCTGAAACTTTTCAGTTCGTCCTAACTGTTGGAATTAAAAAATAACAGTAACCTTCCCTAGGTTCTTACTACAACTTTGTTTTTCAGACATAACAGCTGTCTCTGTCGGATATTCAAAACGGGTGGTGGGTGCAGATGCACCCACTACCCAAAAAACAATTTTCCAAATGTCAAAAAATTCAAAATGATTTTTTGCATGTAGTCCAACACATTTCAAGTCAGCACAAAAAGTTACGCGGAGAAAAAACTTTTTTTGCAACCTGTGTAAAAAAGACAAATTCGGACATACCAAAATGTATATATACGTGTCAGAATTTTGTCTTTTTGTACAGGTTGCTAACAAAGTTTTTTCACCATGCCAATTTTTGTGCTAACTCATCAAGCTGTAATGTACATTCGGATTTTTTTCATCAAGCTGTAATGTACATTCGGATTTTTTTCTGGAATTTTTTGACATTCTGAAAAAAAATCAAAAAAAAATTACCTAATGGGTGCATCTAGACGCACTACCCAAATCGCCGCCTCCTGTCTCTGTCTACTTCTTATATAGCTTTCTTGGCATCTCTCCCTGGGAATTAAGGAGCATTGTACATGAAAATTCTCTCTTTTCTGTTCCCGGTTTACTGTATTCATAGGCATATGGGTTTTCTAAAATTCTTTAACATAAAGTGCAATCTTCTGGTGCTTACTAAATATACTCAACTTTTCCCACATACTTTTGATAGTTCCTCTAAGATTGATGGTACTGATGATGCTAGACCGTTAAAAAATCCCACCTATGGAAAATATCTGTTAATAGATTTTACCTTCTTTCCTGCCATGCTTTTGGAAAATATATCACATGTTGTTTTTTCCGCAATATAATTTGATATATCTTATGGTGCGAAATAGAGATGTTTATTGCGCACTACCTATACATAATTATTGAAAGCATGATAACTGTTAGTGATGGTGCCTTACGAGCCTTGGCTACAAAAAATTAGCCTTTTCCCATAGAGGTGCGTGATACTCATCTGACGAAGGACGTCTTATTCATATATGTCCTTTACAAAAAGAAAACAATCTTTTATATTTTGTTAAATTCTAAATCCCTTTGAAAGTATTTTGATAACTGTTCCGTCATTTATACTTGGAGAAAAAACGTATGGTATGAACAATAGAGCATAGAGAGGAGATTTGATTAGTTTACACGGTTTTTTTCCTCCATCCAGCAGATGGAACGTTTCACTTGACATCACTAAAGAGACCGGTGTCAGAATAGAAATATCCAAGTTTATTTTACTGGATAGTTTATTTAAAGATTTTAATTTCTTATCGCAAAAGATGCCTTATTCGTTACAGTGTGCCTCCGGTTAATTCACATTGCTTGATATGCATCTGATATCTTCCTTTTCGCACTATTGCCTAAGTGTTGAACAATTATATGATGAAGATTGGGCTGCTAGAGATTTACCTTCATTGTCGGGACCGGCAAGATTCCACGATACAAATATATGTTTTGTAAGTTGGTTTCTATTGGCATTTGATATTTTGGTTCTAAGTTTACGTACTTCCTTTAGGTTTCTTAGATTTACCTAATAGGTATGATTGTATGTGCTTTTGTTTACATAAACCAATCTATCTTGCAAATTTTCGCACTTTGGCATTTGTTGTTCATGTTTCCACTTTAAATACAAAAAATTAACGGATAAACCGATGATTGGATAAAAGTGCACGTGATGGATCCATTTTCAATTTTCTATTGAAGTTATTCGTTTACATTTAAGTTGTGGTTCAGATGTTTGTATAACACTATGTCATCTTTCATGTTTGGAAACAATGAGACTTCAACTGAAAAACAATTATGGAATTATTATCTACTTCGTTGAAAGCACTATAACCGGACAATTATAGAAATCTCTCGCCCGTGCAGGTGCACGGGTTCATGACTAGTGTTCCTAATGCTTCAAAAAATCTTTTATCTGTTCATAAGCTTGCTCTTGATAACAATGTCTTTCTTAAGTTTCACCCATTCGTTTTTCTGATAAAGGACCAAGCCACAAAGAGAATTATGTTTAAAGGGCCTTGTCGTGATGGTCCTTATCCTCTCGTGCCTGTCTCAGGTGGGTCTTCCAAGCAAGCATTCATTACAATAAAACCGTCGTCTTCTACATGGCATCGGTGTTTAGGACATCCTTCTTCATTTGTCGTTCAGCAGATACTCAGAAAACATAGTATTTCTTATTCCCCTGAAATAAATCCTTATGTATGTGACTCTTGTCAACTTGCTAAGAGCCACCAGTTGCCGTATCCTATTTCTACCAGTGTCTCCACTGTTCCATTGGAACAAGTGTTTTCTGATGTATGGGGTCCAGCACCTGCTTCTGTTAGCAAACATGAGTACCATGTAAGCTTCATTGATGATTATAGTAAATTTACATGGATATATTTGCTCAAAAAGCGTTCTGATGTGTATCAAGTTTTTCTGAATTTCCAACAATATGTTGAACGCAAGTTTGCTAGGAAAATTGTTACTATGCAAACTGATTGGGGGGGGGGAGGGGGGTGAGTATGAAAAGATAAATGGTTTCTTCCAAAAAGCTGGCATTACACACCATGTTTCTTGCCCTCATGCTCATCAACAAAATGGTTCTGCTGAACGCAAACATCGCCACATAGTTGTAGTTGGTCTTGCCTTACTTGCTCATGCATCTATGCCATTAAAATTTTGGGACGAAGCCTTTCTCACTGCCACCTTTCTTATAAATTTGCTCCCTAGCAAAGTCATAAATTTTGAGTCTCACACTGAGCGTCTTCTTCAAGTCAAGCCAAATTATGATGCTTTGCGCATTTTTGGGTGTGCATGCTGGCCTAATCTTCATCCTTATAATAAACGCAAGCTAGCTTTTCGTTCTAAGCAATGTGTTTTATTGGGTTATAGTCCTCGCCACAAAGGAGTAAAATGTCTAGATGTTTCCACAGGCCGAGTCTATGTGTCTCGTGATGTTGTCTTTAATGATAACGTTTTTCCGTTTGCTAAATTACATCCTAATGCTGGTTTGTCGACTACGTCAAGAAATTCTCTTACTTCCATCACATTTGCCTTCTCATTCGTCTATTGGGGTTGCACAAAATAATGACCATATGCATTATGTTATTCCTGTTACCTTGCCTCTTGCTGATGCTCCACAGGTAGATGAACCTGCCGCAGAAAATTTTGCTCCAAATGGTGCTGACAATGCTTCACAATCCTCCTCTGAAATTGGCTCAGCAAATGATGAATCTGGAGCAACATATGAAGCAGAATTCCCTGGATATTCTCCTGCCCATTCCGATCCCGAGGCTCCCGATCCTGACGTGGATTCTTCCTCAGATTCCGCGCCGCCTGCCTCGTCCAACCGGCGTACGCGGTCATCTCCTATCGCGTCGGACGCACATACGCGTGCAGGCAGTGCTGCCCCGCATGCAGGCCGTGACAGCGAGTCGCTGTTTCCACGCCCGCGTGATGTTGCTCCGCATGCATAAGACGAAGATACGTCCCATTCATCGCGTGCACACGCTCCTGGTCCGCACAGCTCCCCTGACATGGATGACAGTGACATCCCTGAGGCTCACATCGATGCACATGCAACCAATCAGGAGGCTTCTGGATCTTCTGTGGCTCGTTCTACGTGAACTGCACCTCCGTCGCCACCGCAATTCCGCACTCGACTTCAGAAAGGTATTCGACAGCCCAAAATTCATAAAGATGGTATTGTACGGTATGGTTTTTTTCCTCTACAGGAGACCCCAGTACACTGAGTGAGGCTCTTGATGATAAAATTTTGGCGTTCCGCTATGCAAGAAGAATATGATGCTCTTATGAAAAATAAAACTTGGCATTTGGTTCTGTTAGGAGCTAGGGTTCTACCGGGTCTAGGGCAGAGGTTGTAGGGAAAGGAGGGCGAAGTGTGCGGATGAGCTCGCGACCGCCGGCGGCTGGGCGCCGTCGTGCGAGAGAGAGGGAGGTGGCGCAGGGAGAGGAGGCGGCTAGGGTTAGGGTTTTGGCTCCTCTGGGAGCCGGGCAACCGAAATATTCTTATTGCTTGTCTTTCCACGGAGTGTTTACAACTGTTTATATAATGAAAATAAGATAACTTGTGGGCTAAGCCACTAACTAAACCTGCCCATTGGGCCTCCTCTAGGTATAAGTGACCCCGGTCATAACATCTCTCCCCGCCTGCGCAAACAGCTCGTCCTCGAGCTGGTAGTCGGGGTAGTGTTGGCGGAAATCGTCCTGCTGCTCCCAAGTGGCCTCCTCCTCCGGAAGGCCCTCCCACTGAATCAACAAGTACCACATACCGCGACGTAGCTGGGCTCGCAACACCTTCGCCGGACTCGGAAGAAGACGCCCGTCGGAGGTCGGAGGAAGCGCTGGCGTCGCGGTTGGTGTCTCCCCACGGTAGGGCTTCAGCAGCCCCACATGAAAGACGTCGTGGATGCGAGCCCCGGCTGGAAGCTGAAGGCGGTAGGCCAGCATCCCGACGCGCTCCAAGACAGCGAATGGCCCGGCGTAGCGAGGGCCCAGCTTGCTCTTCGCACGCGGGTCCAGGGATTGAGTAGAGCGGTGAAGAAGGCGTAGCCACACCCAATCGCCTACCGCGAACTCCGCCTCGTGATGGTGGCCGTCGTAGTAGTGCTTGGCCAGCTGTTGGGCCTGAATGAGGCGTTGCCGCACCTCCGCAAGCATCTCGTCGCGGCTGCGAAGAAGCTCTCCCGCTGCTTCCGACCGAGTTGTCGCCGGGTCAACCGGCAGTATGGGCGGGGGCGGACGGCCGTATACCACCTCAAATGGCGTGGCGCGCAGGGTGGAGTGATAGGAGGTGTTGTAGCAGTACTCCGCCCATGTGAGCCAATCCACCCAAGCGCGAGGACGATCACCTGTGACACAACGCAAATACATGGCAATCACCTTGTTGACCACCTCCGATTGGCCATCCGTCTGAGGGTGGAATGCCATGCTCAACCGGAGTTTCACCCCCGCCATCCGGAAGAGATCGCGCCAGACATGCCCCGTGAACACCGGGTCCCGATCGCTGACGATCGACGAGGGAAACCCGTGGAGACGGACGATGCCGTCGAAGAAGGCACGGGCCAAGGACGCGGCAGTGTAAGGATGGCCGAGCGCGACGAAGTGAGCATACTTGGAGAAGCGGTCGGCCACCATGAGGATGACGGACTTGCTGCCCACCTTGGGTAGGCCCTCGATGAAGTCCATGGAGATATCGGCCCAGACCTGAGAAGGCACCTCCAAGGGCTGCAACATACCAGCCGGCCGCAGCGTCTCCGTCTTGTTACGCTGGCACGTCACACAAGACCGCACCCAGTCCCGGACCAGGGCCCGATCACCAGGGATGTAGAAGTCGGCGCGAAGACGATGGAGGGTCTTCTGCACACCCTCGTGGCCCGCCGAGTGTGCCATCAGTACCACCTGGTGACGGAGGTCGGCATGGTCCGGCACGAAGACACGGCGCCCATGCAGGAGCAAGCCATCTGCCAGGCCCCATGGCTCCTCCAGGTCTCCAGCATCAAGTTGTTGTCGAAGGAGCTGAGCGTCCAGTGCGGCCGCGGTGACCCGACGGATGTCCGCGAAGAGGACGAAAGTGGGCTCCGAACGGATGCAGAGCGCCGCCCCTCAGAATCGCCGACGGGTGCGTCGGCGGCGGCGTCGCGGCGAGACAGGGCGTCGGCCACGGTGTTAAGGCGACCCGGACGGTACTCGACGGTGAAATCGAACCCAAAGAGCTTGCTGATCCACTGATGTTGTGGCATCGTAGACAGCCTCTGGTCCAATAAGAACTTGAGGCTATAGTGATCCGTGCGAATCCGGAAAGACCGGCCCCAAAGATAGGGCCGCCAGTGGCGCACCGCCTGCTCCAAGCCAATGAGCTCCTGCTCGTAGGCCGCGAGCTTAAGATGGCGCACGGCGAAGGGCCTGCTGAAGAAGGCGAGCGGCCCGTCGCCCTGATGACGGACGGCGCCGAACCCCACACCGGAGGCGTCGCAGTCCACGATGAACGGGCGGTCGAAGTCCGGCATCTGAAGAACGGGTCCCGTCGTGAGGGCCCCGTTCAGAGCCTCGAATGCCGCTGTGGCCTCGTCATCCCAGGCAAAGGCGTCATGACGCAGCAGTCGCGTCAGCGGGGACGCGATGAGGCCGAACTCCCGGATAAATTTCCGGTAGTACCCCACGAGCCCCAGGAAACCGCGAAGGGCCCGCGGCGAGTGCAGGGTCGGCCACGCCGCGACGGCCGCCACCTTGTCGGCATCCATAGCCACCCCCTCGGCCGAGATGACGTGGCCGAGGTAGGCGACCGAAGGCGTCCCGAATGAGCACTTCGAGCGCTTAAGGTGAAGATGATGCGCTCGAAGCTCGTTGAACACGATGGCGATGTGCTGAAGGTGCTCTGCCCACGAGGTGCTGTAGATAAGAATGTCATCAAAGAAAACGAGCACAAACCGTCGCAAGTACGGGCGGAGGACATCGTTCATCAAAGCATGAAAGGTTGCCGGGGCGTTGGAGGGGCCAAAAGGCATCACCAAGAACTCGAAGTGGCCATGATGAGTCCGAAACGCCGTCTTGGCGACATCATCCGGGTGCATCCGCACCTGGTGGTAGCCCGACCGTAGGTCGAGCTTGGTGAAGAAACGCGCCCCATGTAGCTCGTCGAAGAGCTCGTCGACCACCGGAATAGGAAACTTGTCTTTGAGCGTCATGGCATTAAGGGCGCGGTAGTCGATGCAGAAGCGCCACGTGCCGTCCGACTTGCGGACGAGGAGGACCGGTGCCGAGAACGGCGACGTGGAGAGGCGGATGATGCCTGCTGCAAGCATGAGCGCGCACTGCCGCTCCAGCTCGTCCTTTTGCAGCTGGGGATAGCGGTAGGGCCGCAGTGCAACCGGCGCCGTGTACGGCAAGAGATGGATGCGGTGATTATACTCCCGGACCGGCGGAAGGCCCTGAGGCTCGTCGAAGAGGTCGCCGTGCTGCTGCAGGAGGTGATCCAACAGTGGGTGCTCGGACTCGATGGCGGTCGTGGCAAGCTGAAGCTGCGGTGTCGCCGGAGAGGCGCCCCCGACCCTCCCACCGGACGCGGCGACCCAGACGCCAGAAGGTCATCGTCAAGGTGTCGAAGTCCCAGAGGATGGGACCGAGGGTCCGCAAGAAGTCGATGCCGAGGATGAAGTCAAAGCAGCCCAAGTCGATGCCGGCGCACGTGATGGTGAAGTGCTCATCGCCGATGGTGATAGGCACGTTCCGCGCCAGCCCATGGCACCGGAGGCGGTCGTCATTCGCCACCGTGTCCCAAAGGTGCTCCCCGCTCGTCGGCTGAAGGGCTAAGCTTCGCATGGTAGCCTCGGGTAGGAAGTTATGCGTGGAGCCCGTGTCCAGGAGGGCCACCAGACGCTGGCCGTGAATCGTCACCGGTAAGAGCATAGTGCGCTCGTCACGGAGACCAGCAAGCGCATGGAGCGAAACCACGAATACTGTCGCATTAGTGGTCGCGGGGGCGGTATCCGCAGCCGCTGGTGGTGGCAACTCGCCGAGCCCGTCGGCGGGTGTGTCCTCCTCGACGTAGTCGACCGTCTCGAAGTAGAAGAGACACGGGCAGACGTGGCCGGGCACGTAGGCTTGTCGCAGTTAAAGCAAAGTCCTTGGCGACGGCGCTCGAGCTGCTCGGCCGGGGTTTGCCGACGGAGAGTTCGCATGGCGGCCGGAGCGGTGGCTGTTGGGATGGCCGGGGTCTGGCGGCCGGGCACAGGTACGGGCGGGGGTGGCCGGGCGGGCTGGCGGCCCCCTCGGCCCGGTGGCGCTTGCTGCAACGCCTGCGCGCGACGCTCGTAGGCGCGGGCGTAGTGCATGGCCGTCTGGAGGTCCTAGGGACCCTGAAGCTCCACGTCCACCCGGATGTGATCTGGAAGACCGTCAACGAAGAGCTCGGCCCGCTGCTGCCCCGTCACACCCGGCGCGTGGCATGCGAGGGCCTGGAAATGGCCGGCGAAGTCCTGGACCGTGGAGGTGAAGGGAAGGCGGCCGAGCTCTGCCGGTCGGCTCCCGTGGATCGGCGGCCCAAAACGAAGGAGGCAGAGCTCGTGAAAGCGCTCCCAAGGGGGCATGCCGCCCTCGTCCTGCTCGAGGGCATAGTACCACGTCTGTGCGGCGCCCCGGAGGTGATAAGAGGCGAGCCAGGTGCGGTCCGACGCTAGGGTGCGCTGCCCGCGGAAGAACTGCTCGCACTGGTTGAGCCAGTTGAGAGGGTCCTCCATACCGTCGTAGGTCGCGAAGTCGATCTTGGCGAACCGCGGTGGCGTCGGTGTATGGCCGCCATGGCCGGATGGCTCGGCGCGGCCCGCGTGTGGACCCGCGAAACCGGACGTGGCGCCGGACGTTAGGGTGGGCGCCGGCGGTTCACCGGCCGTAGTGTAGACCGGCTGAGGCGACGATCCGGACAGCCAGGCCGGTAGCGGTGATGGCGACGGTGGGAAGCGGACATGCTGGATTGGGACGCCTCCCGGGGTGGTCGAGGCCGGCCCGGTGCTGAGCGGCGGCTGCCACTGCTGCCACGATAGGGAAGATGTGGGCGGCGGCTGCAGCTGCAACCCCGTGGTGGCCGTGGTGGCCGCCGAGAACGGCAAGGACCACGGCAAGGCCGGCGGCCCTGGGATGGCGGGCGGCGGCGGGGGTGGCGGCGGCCCGTAGGGGTTGGTCAAGTACAGCCGGATCCCCTGGACCGCGGTGACGAGGTCGTTGAGGACCCCGCTGATCTCCTCGGGGGTGTAGACGACGGCGACCGACGCGGGGGAGGAAGCCGGCATGGTGGCGACGGCCGCAGTGGAGACCGGCGAGGTGGCGGTGGGGAGGGGCAGCGAGGTGGATGTGGTGGCCGGCGATGAAGACATGATCGAACAAGAGCAATCTGATACCAAGGTGGGGAGGGTTCTAGCGGGTCTAGGGCGGAGGTTGTAGGGGAAGGAGGGCGCAGTGTGCGGACGAGCTCGCGACCGCCGGCGGCTGGGCGCCGTCGTGCGAGAGGGAGGGAGGCGGCGCAGGGAGAGGAGAAGGCTAGGGTTAGGGTTCCGGCTCCTCTGGGAGTCGGGCAACAGAAATATTCTTATTGCTTGTCTTTCCACGGAGTGTTTACAACTGTTTATATAATGAAAATAAGATAACTTGTGGGCTAAGCCCCTAACTAAACCTGCCCATTGGGCCTCCTCCGGGTATAAGTGACCCCGGTCATAACAGGTTCCCTCTAGCAAAACACACAATCTTATCGACTGCAAATGGGTGTATCGCGTCAAACGACGCGCTGATGGTTCTATTGACCATTACAAGGCCAGATTGGTTGCTAAAGGTTTTAAGCAAAGGTATGGTATTGACTATGAAGATACCTTCAGTCCAGTTGTTAAAATTGCCACTATCAGAATTGTTCTTGCTCTCTCTGTTTCTCGCGGATGGAGTTTACGGCAGCTAGATGTCAAGAACGTGTTTTGCATGGTGTTCTGGAAGAGGAAGTCTACATGAAACAGCCCCCTGGTTTTGCGCATCCTGATGCCCTCCATTATATTTGCAAACTTGACAAGGCTCTCTATGGTTTAAAGCAAGCTCCTCGTGCCTGGTACTCACGTCTTAGCACTAAACTTCAAGATTTTGGGTTCCTACCATCCAAAGCTCACACATCCTTATTTCTATATAACAAGTCTGGTATCACTATATTTGTCTTGATTTATGTTGATGACATTATTGTGACCAACTCTTCAGATGATGCTATTTCAGTCCTGCTTAAAGATCTCAATGATAATTTTTCTATCAAGGATTTGGGTGATCTTCACTTCTTCCTTGGTATTGAAGTGAAAAGGACACATGATGGTTTACTTCTCACGTAGGAAAAATATGCCACTGATTTGCTCCACGAGGTTAGCATGTTCGGCTGCAAATCAGCCCCTACGCCCTTGTCCCCATCGGAAACCTTATCTCTCCATGATGGTACACCATTGGGTCCGGATGATATTACACAATATCGAAGTATTGTTGGAGCTCTTCAGTATCTCACTCTCACACGACCGGATATATCCTATTCTGTTAACAAAGTATGTCAATATTTGCATGCTCCTAACACAACTCACTGGACAACCGCCAAAAGGATTCTTCGATATATTAAGGGTACATCAAAGATTGGTATTACCTTTAAGTCCTCTTCATCTACACTTGTTAGTGCCTTTTCAGACGCAGATTGGGCTGGTTGTCTTGAAGACAGGCGTTCCACAGTGGTTTTGCCATTTTTGTTGGTCCGAATTTAGTATCATGGAGTGCACGCAAACGAGGTACAGTGTCACGTTCTAGTACAGAAGCTGAATACAAGGCTCTCGCCAATGCCACTACTGAGTTGATATGGGTTGAAGTTGTTCTTCGTGAGCTTGGTGTCAAACTAAAGGAAACACCATGTTTATGGTGTGACAATTTGGGAGCTACCTACTTGTCTGCAAATCCAGTCTTTCATGCCCGTACAAAACACATTGAGATTGACTATCATTTTGTGTGTGAGAGAGAGTGGCCTCCAATAGCCTAGCTATTAAGTTCATTTCTAGCAAGGATCAGATTGCTGATGGTTTTACTAAAGCTCTTCCGGTCAAAGCCTTGGCTGAGTTTATGCGTAATCTAAATCTCTCACGAGGTTTAGATTAAGGGGGTGTTAGAGTATATGTACAGTATGTATATGATACGGAGTAGTACTCCGATCGTATACGTACAGAAGTTGTAAACGCCACGTAGGGGGCTTTTCCCTACTCCTATAACATGAAGTCGATCGACCCAATACGGGCAACGATCGTTACAGCCTAAATTTCCACAGTATTATCAGTGTAAAAGAATGGACCGGGGTCCATAGTTCACTAGTGGTGTCTCTCCATAATAAATAACTAACATGTTGGAATTACAGTTGGGCAATTGACAAAATAGAGAAGTGCATAACAATGCATGTACAAGTCATGATGATTTATTTGGGCATTACAACAAGATTCATAGACCGTAATCCAACTGCATCTATGACTAATAATCCACCTTCAGGTTAGCATCCGCACCCCTTTCAGTATTAAGTTGCAAGCAAAAGATTATTGCATTAAGTAAAGTGCATAATGTAAGCAATACAATTATCCTTAGACAAAACATCGTTGTTTTACCCCTAGTGGCAACAACACATCCACAACCTTAGAGGTTGATGTCACTCCCCTAGATTAAATGGATACTAAACCCACTATCTAGCATAAATACCCTCTCTTAGAGTTACAAGCATCAACTTGGCCAGAGCATCTACTAGTAACGGAGAGCATGCAAGATCATAAATAACATACACATGATATTTCAATAATTAACATGACATAGTACTCAATATTCATCGGATCCTAGCAATCATTATAGGCAGCTCACAAGATCTAAACATGATGGCACAAGAGGAGAAGACAACCATCTAGCTACTGCTATGGACCCATAGTCCAAGGATGAACTACTCACGCATCACTCCGGAGGCGGGCATGGCACTGTAGAGCCATCCAGTGATGATTCCCCTCTCCGGCAGGGTGCCGGGAAGAGCTTCAGAACCCTCCCGAGTTAGGGTTGATGGCGGCGGCGGCTCTGGAACTCTTCGTGGAATATGACCCGGGTATTTAGGGTTTTCCCGAACAGGTGAATTTATAGGCGAAGGGGCAACGTCGGTGGGCACCCGAGGTGCCCTCACCACGTGGCGGCGCGGCAGAGGGTGGGGCCGCGCCACCACATGGTGAGGCTGCCCCTGGGTCCCCTTCGTGGCTCCTCTGGATACCGTGTACGTGACAGAAAAATAAGGACCTAGGCTTTTGTTCCGTCCAATTCCGAGAATATTTCCAGAACAACTTTTCTGGAATACAAAAACAGCAAAAAACAGGAACTGGCACGATGGCATCTTGTTAATAGGTTAGTCCCAGAAAATGCATAAAAATTCTATAAAGTGTAAATAAAACATGTAGCAATTGGTATAATATAAGCATGGAACATCAGAAATTATGGATACGTTGGAGACGTATCAATGCATGAGTGTCCATAGAACTAAATAATCCATGTTAAGCAAAGTAAAGTAACATTCAGCATCAAAACATGAATAAAAGATAGCTCTTGATAAAACACTTGCAAACTATTACTCATTAACAAAGCATATGAATCATGCAACTATATGTAACTTTTTGAATCAACTTAAACATCCCTTTCCCAATCTTATTAATAGCATCAAACTTAACTCAACCCAAATTTCCAGTAGCTCTTTCATATATAAATGATAGTGTGGTGGTCTCTCAAATAAAAATCAAACCAAAATAAAACAAACAAAAGACGATCCAAGTTTATGCGATAAAGTGCTTCGATAGAAAAACAGAAGTTAGACGTGTGCAAACCGAGAGTGTGTAGGTCCAGTGGGGTTGTCTTTACATCCCCAAGCTTATGGTATTCACCATCCTTGGATAGCTCTTGGTGCATCTCCTCTATTCCCTGTGAAAAAAATTCAAAACACCGTTTCTCCCATTTCTTTTATGTGGGGTGACATTAGTAGTGATAGACAAATAGATTTCTTACTACATATAATCCTTAATAAAAAATTCATCTGAATTTTCATAAAGTGTATAATGGTGTATGCCTACTTATAAACTCAATTGGATAAAAAAGATTCAAGTTAAAAGTTCAAAGAATGCATCAAACAAAATGGAACATAATCTGTCCAGAAAAATAGCAGCAGCAAAACGTATTTTTCTACCCTACTTAACTTTGTCGCAAAATTCCGAAAAAATTCAAGCATACAGAGGATGAAAAATTGCAACTACAATTCAAATATGAGCTCATTCGGAGTTACATAATAAGAATTAAAAATCATACCGTGCACAGATTCGTGCAGGAATAAAATCTCCGAACGCTATAAGCAACTTTTTCAAACCAAAATGGGTAAACTTGGCACTTTATTAAAAATTCCAAAAACTAAACTCAAAACTAAGTCTCTTGTTACAGCAAGAGGACACAAAGAAAATCACAAATAAAAACAACCGGGTTGCCTCCCGTAAAGCGCTTTCTTTATAGCCATATAGCTAGGCTTCTTACTTGATGTTTATAGTGGACGAAGCTCATGAGGGAGCTTGAACTTTGATGTGTCCCTCTTCCTTGGAAAGTGTTAATGAATAATACCAGGGTCCCATGGTGCTCTCAAACCGATCAAAATAATAGTCAAGTTGAACCCTAGTAGAGAGAAAAACAAAACACAGAAGTAATAACAACAAAGTCTAACTTTCTTTCTATGCATTGGCATTTTGTATATGAATGGATCACAATAAATAGAAGTTTTCCAATGCATATTAACAATAGTTACTTGCAGCCCATAATTAATAGTAGCATATAGATGGCTCTTATCACCTCTTTTTTCATAATAGTTGCAAGTAGTAGAAGCAAATTCAACCATATAACCAAAAGAATCATTCAACTTAGATGATTTAGGCAAATAAAGAGGATCATTAAATTTATTTTGGAATTCATTAGCATGCTTCCCTCTTTCAAAATAGTTATTAAGATCAATATCAAGTTTAGTATCATGGTTGCAACACAGATTTAGAACTAAAGATAATTGCAAACCACATAAGTATTTCTCAACATAAGCAAATTTCTCCTTTATGGTGTTATTAGGAGAATTCAGAAACAAAGTAGGACTCTCATTGGTAAGAGTATTTTCACAAATAGCAAGTATATCATTTTTATCCTCACATAAAGTAGTAACAAGTTCTAAACATGGGGATCATCAAGCAAAATAGTATCATCATCTAGAGTACTATCATAAAACATGTCTAAACCATACTCCTCGTCATTTTTAAAATTATTATCAATAATGTTCTCATTAGGCATAGGTCGATAGTCCTCCTCATCATCAGAATCATAAAAGCAAAGTTTATCATCAACAAAATCTTGAGTGTTACCCTCGTCCATAGGTGGTGAAGGTGGAAGATTCCCCTCTTCATTCTCTAGTTGTTCATCATTTTCATCATTTTCTTGGGGTTGCACGGGCATCCCCAAGCTTAGGTTTTCATCCTCATCTTCCTGCAAAATATTAGTACTTTCCGTGGCAGCAAGAATTCTTTCTTTAACATAAACATTATCACTAAATTCTTTTTTGCAAAGTTGGAGAATAATAGAAATTTGTCCTTTCATTTCACGAGCTACATGACTAGTTGCAAGAGATCTATTAAGAAGAGAGTCTATCTCATGGGCTCCAATATAAGCCATATATTTCTCAACTTGTTCCATATCAGGGCATAAAAATTATCTTCACGATAACAAGCAATTATAGGATCACTATTATACTTGCATTGATAGTGGGAATGTTTAACAACTCTTCTATTGCAACAAGTTATACCATGTAACTCACAAAACTGATTAGCTATTTTGTGAAGAGCTTCAAGCAATTTACCTACTCTATTTCCCTCTTTGGTTGATTGATATTCAGAGTAGGCGTCCATACTTTTAAAATAACCATTAGGCATAGAGATCCCAGAAAGTTTCTCCATACTTTAACACTCATATTAAGAACAACACTTATTTTTTTATGGATTTTATGTTTTAGATGAAAACTGAAAATAAAATGATACTAAACAAATGCAAACCAAAATAACAAATGCAACACAAAATGCAAAACTGAAAATAAAATATGCAAACCGAAATATAAATATGATATGCAAGACAATAACAAAACAAGATAAAATGATTTGAAGGTAAAGATGGATAAGATGATGCTCACGTAGGTGCAACCTCCCCAAGCTTAGGTGTTTGCACAAGTTGGTGATGAAGTTGACTTTGTGATGAGATATCCTTGGACAAATCTTTACAACAATGATTCCCTGGCAACAGCACCAGAAAACAGTCTTGATACCCAATGATGCTACTATGACGGGCGCGTAGTTGACGAGGGAATCTTGATGCGGTGTTGCTTCTTTACTCCCCGGCAACGACGCCAGAAAACAGTCTTGATGGCCCTTCACGTAGTTACCCGCGTGAAAAGTAAATGGGTTAGGTTGAGACTCCAAGTGCAGAGTGTGTACTATATGGAAGACGGTTTTCCCCACGAGGGGTGATTCGAAGGTTTAATATCGAACTCTCGGTGAATCAGTAGTGAAAGATTTATCTTCCTATCCTTCTCTTGGTTACCAACAAAACAAAGTAAATGTTTTGGTCCTCAACCTCACCTAGTGGATGTCAAGCACAAGGTGTGAGAATAATATGAAAATAATATGCAATGCAAACAAGAAATAAATATGCAATGGTGGTAAACAAATATGCAAGGATGGTGGAAACAATGATAAATGATATTTTGGTTTTATATGATGAATGCAAGATGTAAAAGTGTTTTTGTATTTTCGGATTTTTAAATGGCAGAAAATGTAGAAGTGGTTGGAAAGGTGTTTCTTATGATTAAAAATGGACCGGGGTTCATGGTTTCACGAATGCACTCTCTCTTTAATAAAGTGGCAGACAATGGAACACTAGAGTTGACATATGAGATTACAACAAATAAGTTTAGTGACAAGTTACTAATTATATGGGCATCACGTCCTAACATAGAGACCTTTTGTTTATTAGTCTCTCTTATACTCCAACAAGATGCGAACTAAATCATAACACCTCAGTAATTAAGATAACTCAGAGTATAGCTTTAAGTATCATGACATGAAGTTAAAATAAGAACATGCTAGATCTAGTCATGGAGTAGTGGCGATGGTCACACCCACATCTCCGGTAACATGGTATTTTTGTTTATCCCTAGTGAGGCAACAAAGTAAGTTAAAAGATACCCAAGTGGATCGCAGAACTTTCTTTCACGTTCACTGCACTAGTCACCCCCGTTACTCCAACTAATGCACACATCACCCCACACACGCTCTCATAAACATGCTTGATCATAACAAGTGAATAAGAACGGGGTACATAATATGCATAAACTTTCATAACTGAAACAAACATTTGCATTCTCAAACATATATTAACTCGTAAAAGGATCCACCACATAGGTATTACAACGATGACCGTAATCATGTTCAGCAGCTCATACGGTACTAATTAGTGAAACTCAAGAGAGGAGAGATACATAAGTTACTTCCACAAACCCAGTCCAGGGGTGGACTACTCCCTCTTCATCATGGAGACAGTGGAGAAGTCGTTGGAGGAGATGGAGACCACGTCGGCAATGCCCCGCCGGAGTTTTCCCCCTCCAATCTGCAGCTCCAGGTCTCTGTTTCGGTGTTTCTGTGTTTCGGCGGCGCTCCTTTCCAAAGGGCGTCGGGGACTATTTTTATAGTCGGTTTTAGGTCAAGACGGAGTCGGTGGAGGAAAGATCAACGGCAACGGAGCTCCGAGGCCCGAGATGGTGGGTCCCACGTGGCCAGGGAATATGGTCTCGTGGGCCACCCTCTTTTGGCCCACGGGCCTCCGCTTGTTCGCTTCCTTCGCTCCCAAGTCTTCTTCCTTCCAAAAAATGACGCTCGTAAAATATTAGGTCATTTGGACGTCGTTTGGATCCCTGAAACATCAAATTATAGAAAATAGGATTTTCTGCTTGCAGATGGTTAATTTCATAAAAATAGGAAATCAATAAAATATTCCCAAAATCATGATAAAAATATTGAGATAACCCTTATATGATGCAAATATGATTGGAATATAAGTAATATAATGCAAAGTTCATGTATGCATTTTAAATGCATCAGCGTCTCGAAGGACGTCGCCGAGATCTAGTGGAGGTGCACGCGCCCCTGCCGTGGGGTGATGTGCATCTCCCAGACGGCTGGCATCTAAACAGCCGGCGTGTGCCCGTGCCGGCCATCCCGCGCTCCGGCAGGGCGCGTATGAAGGAGATCCTCCGCCGCCAGAGCTTCCTCCCGGCCGAGCTAGTCCACAACCTAGCGTACATGATTAAGTCGCCGATGTGGGACCGCTGGTTCGAGCTCGAGAACGACCACCGCCGCTGGCAGGCCTTCGCGACCGAAACACCGGCCGGCTACCAGCCCGTGGAGGAAGAAGAGGAGCCGGCGGAGCCCGACTTCGACTTTGGTTCGAGCGATGACGACGCGTCGGAGGGAACGGTGAAGCTGGAGGAACCCGATGTCGCGCCGCCCGCCCCGCCCACTGCCCCCTACGACGACGATGCCGCCCTCCAGGCTGCCATAGACGCCTCCAACCTGGAGGAGCTTGGTCAGTGGCCTGGCATCAGGGCGGCGCTCCGGCAGTCGGCGGAGCAGGCGCGGCAGCAGCGGGAGGCAAAGGGTTGGGCCCTCCAAGAGGAGAAGGAGGCCCGGCGTCGCCAGAAGGAGGTGGAGTCCTGGAACCCGCAGCAGAACGAGGAGGCGGCTGCTTGGGGTCTCCGCCAAGCGCCGTGGTCACCATGGCGCGATCCTTATGATGCACCGTCATGGCAGCCCGCACCGGCGTGGCCGCAAGACACCGAGGCGCCGCCCACGCCACCGCCACAAGGGCCGCCAGCGCACCTCTACGAGGTGCCGGAGTACGTCATCCTCTCGGATGACGACGCTTAAGCGGCCACGTCAAGCTATTGGTCGCGGCGTCAGCAGCTCCAGCGGCGCCCCCCCTCCCCAAACCCAGCAACACTAGGGTTTTATTTTTATTTTTTCTCTACATTTTGTGTCACTGGCCTGTGTGGCCTTGCTACCTATATAATGTAAATTAACTTTTGTTTTCTTTTTTATTTAGTTATGCGCCTGTCCGTTGGAACGACCCCACCCCAAACCCTTAGCTGGTCCACGATCGGCCCCAAACGGATAAAAACGGATCTTCGGTATCCGTTTGCGCCACGCTGTTGGAGATGCCCTAACCAAACAGGGGCCGCTCGTATGACATCCATGAAAATAGGACCATTTACTTCTGCCGTAGCGAGTAACAGTCCACTGTGTTAGTTCATTGCATTTTTTCGGAGCCTGACAGCAGCAGCTGGCGAACTGGGGAGCAGCCACCGTAGCATGGCACGTGTCATAGCCTTTATCGAAGACCAGGGGTGGAGAAGATTTCAGCGTACTCCATTGTGGCATCGGTTTAGACATCTTCTTCTCAACTATGTAACCTTCCCCTACCAAAGACCAAACCTATGAATCTGAATCAGAAATCCATATTACCCGCAAAAAAAGAACCAAACCTTCGAGCAATGGCAGTGACCTTGAAGTTTAGAAGGCCACTTCCGGTGGGCGAGGAGGGAGGTGTTTGACGTTGAGATGAAAGTCTTTGCCCGTCTTTGGTCGGTGCCGGCAACGACGGCGCCCGTGGGCGTCGTTTCCCTCCTTGGAGGCGTCGCCGAGGTGTGTCGACACCGTACTCGCTCTCGTTTCGGTTTGGTTGATGTCTCCGGGCGAAAGCCTAGGTTTGGAGTTCGACCGGCGTGATAGCGGCGTCCTCAACGTCGTCCCTCTGTTGGGGGTATCGTGTTTGGAGACACGGCTTGGAGGTCCTAGGTTGCAATCCTCCGGTGTTTGCCGCTTTCCAAGATTGTTCTGCAAGGCGCTATGCACACCATTGCTTGCATCGCCAAGACAAGGCCTTCTCTCGATGTACCAAATCCCGCCATCCACCTCTTAGTATGGTGCATCGACGAGGAAAGTCAAGATGAAGATGTTCTTCTTGGAGGCGGCGGCATCGGTTGAGACGCGGCCTTACGGCTCAGTTCATGATAGGCTTTTCTTGTTATTGTTGTTGCATGTGTGGGTGTTGTCTTCGGACTAGCCGGTGTTGTGTGACAGTGTTGTGCGCAACGCACTGTCAACTTCTTGTACTCAAACCTCTGCCTTCTATAGAAATAAGGTACCCTCGAAAAAGAAGAAGGCCAAGCACCAGGTCACCAGGAGAAAGCGAACAGATTCCTGGAGATGAATCGCTGCTCAGCTTTGAGTGTGGCCAGCTCCATGGCTATTAATCTGCAGTGGCGGCAGCGGCGGATTTACTGCAGCGGCAATTGGACTCTATCCATTGGTGGAGGTGGAGGACGACCATGAGCAGCGGTGCAGCACGCCAAACCCGAACCCAAACCTGTCTGCAGACCACAGTAACGCCGGTGAGGAAAACATTGCAGAGAAGTTGGAGGCAGCAATCTATCCCTCAACCAGATTATCAAGTCTTCAAATCCCCAACGAATCAGGTACTACTTTACACAATGGTTTCAAAAAATCTGAATAAAATGAGTTCGCTTGTGCGCTGGTCCAAATGTCCAATACATGATGTTGCTATGTTTGTAAGTTCAGAACAATAGGAATATGAAGGGGAAACAGGGGAGGTCCAGATTATTAAGTAAACTCTGTTGGGTTTTAAGGACTCTGTACTGATATTATGCTCAGAATACATGCTTGACTTGTTGATTAGATCACACAAACTTCATAATTACAGTGTCATCACAAACATGGAGTAGATCTTATAGCACCACGTTCCATCAGAATATGAGGGAAATGGTTAGGAAATTAGTGAATAGATCTGATCAGGGGAGACGAATAAGTGTTTGGTTAGTAAATATGTGCAGTCTCACATTTCAAACCGGGTCAATAGAAGTCAGGTTCAGATATTGACCATGGTAGGATGTGACAAATGCAATCTCCTGTATATATTTTGTACAAAGTCTGTGAAGATACTTGTTAGTTGTCCTAAACCGCAGTTGTACACACGAACGTCTCGCTCGTGCTGCCCGTGACAGCCATCTCCACCCGTCAATCATCTAAAAAAAATCATCTCCGCTCGCCGCCCCACTTTCTTCCAAACCTGCCGTCGACGTCCAACGGCCCAAGTACCTCCGCCGCCACCGGAGGGGGACACCCCAGCCCCTCCGTCGCCGCTGTAAGTCCTCCCCTCCGTCATAGCCTCCAGCCTGAGTACGTCCTGCACGAAACCCTAGCTGTAAGCATAGGCTCCGTCGTAGGAGCTGCGATTACGGCCGCCCACACGTCATTGCCGGCTCCACAGTCGACCAACATCCGTGGCCGGCTCGCCCTCTCCCTCGTCCTGCGTCATCTACTCAACGACTAGCCGTGGTTGTGTCCATAGCCGTCGCAGTCCATCGGGTGCAAACTTGCTAGCCGGACTCCATCTGCTCGTCGCCTTAGGGTTTAGATGTAATTCGCCTGCGGGGACAAATACAAACTGTTTTCATGCAATGGTTCTTTATTTGAAGGATGGCTTGGTTTGCAGCTGAACTGAATATATATCGTTGATGTTCTACAGTGTTTGGAGAGATGCAGTACCGACACCGAAAATCAATTAACAATGAAAATGGATATGCGGACGATGATTCCAGTTCGGATGATGGATCTATGTCATCGTACCAAAATCTACCTCAGGAGGATGGCCCCTTTGGTGGTAACGGAGTTTATAATGTGTGTCACATGTATATTGATTATTTTTCAAGGCTACAAACGACATGATAACTTACATTTCCTTGTTTTAAAATTGTGTAGGTGGAACTTGGTGGTCATAACGAGCAGAACGATTCTGATAAGGAATACTCGGAAACATGCGTGAAGTATGTTGACGATTTTATTATGGCAAGCAATGAATGGAATAACATCTTAATTATATGTCTATTTTTAATTGTGTAGATTATAGCTGGTGCTCATAATGTGGAAGACTATCACGAGCTATCAGACATGGACATTGGGCATAATGAAGATACGCTAGAAGCAACAGATCATGAGAAATCGTACTCGGAAAACAGAACTCAAGTATGTTTATTATTTCTGTATGGCAACCAATGAATGCAAGCAAATGAAATTACTGTTTAAATGTTTTTTGTTTTTCCTTGTGTAGGAGGTAGCCGGTGATCACAACAAGCATGAGTGTCACGGGAAATCATACATGGACATTGGGCATGATAAGGAAGAAGCAGTGGAGAGGAGGTACGGGGAAACAATGGGCATGAAGTTTCCTTCTTAGGAGGCAGCATACGGTGTTCTACAACGGCTATGCGAAAGATCGTGGCTTCAGCATAAGAAGGGGGACGGTGAAAAAAGGGAAAGGTCCTTCAGGAGTAGTACGATTGAGGCGGTTTGTGTGCTCCAGGGAAGGTAAACGACAGGCCAAGTTCTTGACATTGGATCACTACGGGAAACCCACGATACGCCGACGGCCAGAAGCCGTCGGCGTAGGCACGTTTGCCGTCGGCGTAGGTCTACGCCGTCGGCGTATCGCCGTCGGCGTAGCAGCCCGTCGGCGTAGATGAATAACCGTCGGCGTATCCGTAACCGTCGGCGACGCTGCAGTGGGACCCATAAAACGGCATCCTTTCGTCTCCGTCTGCTCCACCCATACGCCGACGGCAGTGCCGTCGGCCTCTGCGTGCCACGTGGAGTGATCCTGTGCGTCTGGGAAGCGCTCTACGCCGACGGCAATGCCGTCGGCGTATCCTTGACCATTTGGTCCATTTTAGGCCACGTGGCATCATCATGTGTGCTGGGAGTTGCCCTACGCAGCCTTGACCATAATTTTCCAGTTTTAGCTGCTTGTTGCTGCTGGTTTCTAGCACATTTCAAATACAATTAAAATTGCACAAATTATAAAACATTACAGAAACATCACATAGATATCCAAAATGACACAAACAAGATTCAAATTCATCCAAGCATTCATACAAACTCCAAACAAGTTCGAATTCACACACGCTACACCCGAACACATCCTACACCTCCCGAGAGCCCGAGGTACCCATTTCTGACGGCGTGAGAATAGGCGACCGACCGCGTGGGCCAGTCAAACCACAGTGGGAATCCGGCAGTGGGAATCCGGCGAGGCACGGGACGGTGTGGTCAGAGGCGACGAACTCGGCGAGGCACCACCAGTGCCATGCTCCACGAGCGCGCGCGTTGAAGTCGGTGAGGCAGAAGCACGACCAAAGGGTGCCATGGTCCTTGAGCATCCCGATCCCTACATGTTTGAGTCCAAGTTAGCAACTTGGAAAGCACAACATGGCGGTAACAACTTGTTTGTCAAATAACTTACCGGAGTCGATGGCTTGTATGTGCGAGCGACCGACTCCCTCGTTGGCACGACGGGCATGATCCCCGGCCTAGGTGGACGCGTAGGCAGCTGCGACCGCTCTCCAGTGGCATGAAACTTCTCGTCAGCCTACAAGATAGTTTAGATGTCAGGAGTTGTAGAAAAAGAAGGTTCAAACTAGAGGAAATGGGACTTGTCATATTTTGTAAATATAAAAGTTGAAACTTACAGCATCCCTCAACTCTGCCCACTCCTTATACTCCTGGCTCTTCTGTACCCACAACCGATACTCTCTCTCATAATCCGCGTAAGCGGCATCGAAGGCCGCCTCGAAATCAGCCTACAGTTTTAAAAGGGAACGCATCTAGTCAACTTAGCCACTTAGCTAGGAACGAATGTCGGAAAGAGAATGAAATTGAGAAAAACTTACATCGGCGCGAGCTCGGGAAGGCCGACGAGACAGGACGGGAGGGTCGTCGGTGGTGAGGGTAGCCTTGACACGCGAGAGGCTCAACTCAGGAGTACGCGTGAGTACCGCACTAAGCATGAGAGGACGGCCATGCTCCCAACCGTTCCCGGCAAGGACCACCGCTCTCTCGTCGGTGTCATGCTCAAGAGGGTTGTCCACCTCCGGATTTATACCCTTGAACGTCTCGACGTATGCCTTTAGCCCCTCCTTGGCAGTGCCGAAGTAATCGGGCTTCGAGGGCTGAGGCTCAAAAAAATTGGGCTTCTTCATCTTCATCCCCTCCCATGTTTGCATGTGCGTAAGAGGCTCCCCGAGATCGGCCTCCTGCAATGCCAAAGAAGTGTCATGCGTATCAAGTAGGAACATGAGGTGAAATAAATGAAGATTGTTTCATGTATATATATACCAGCTTTGCCTTGAAGCGCTCATGGTTGCGGGCACCCGCACAATGTGTCCCCCCGCTCCCGCGGTTTAACTTGTTTCGCTCGCTCAAGGCCTTGAACTCGGGGTCCTCCCTAACCCACCTAGACACCAACGCCCTCCACGCGTCATCCTTGCCATAGGCCCATTGGGGCTTAAACTGAAAAAACAAGACTCATGTGAAGAACGGATAATGCAATTGCAACTTAGCAGCAACATGTAATCTCATTAACAATCTACTTACCGCCATGTAGTCATCTACGGTCACCTCAAGTGGGTTCTCCACAATCTCATGCTTCACCGCCGTCTTGCCTAACGTCTCAGTACTGAAATGATTGATGATGGTATGCTTTGCATTGTAGAACTGCTGTCGTGTCAACTTCCTACAAGCCCCATCCAAAGTCTTGTCCGCATCGCCCCGCTGCTCAGAAAGTACCCTATAGAACTTCTTTAATCATGCACAAAAAACAAATTGTGAGAGCATGGTGGAGACATCAAGTATGAACGAAATTCGAAAAGTTCAACTTACCCAAAACTTGTTGATCACGGCGTCAGAACATTTCCCGCTGCTCGCGTAATTGGCGGCCTGATAGTCTACCCAATGGGTGGCTAGCTTCGTCGCGCCGTTGGGGACGGTACTATACAAGCCTGGCCAAAACTTCCTAATCAAAGCTCCAACCAGGGTGTTAGGCACACGGGCTCCCGCAGGATGTATCCAGTTGCTGCACAATAATTAAACATTAGTACATGTCAAATTGTCCTGACCACAATGAAGTTACCATGTTCAAAATTAGTATATATAGTCACTTACTCTTTCCCATTAGGCGTAATGAGGATCTTCTCCTCCTCAGTAGTAGGTTCCTTGTCCTCATCAGGGACCTGGGATTCCCCTCGAATCTTTGGCGGCTTCCGCCGCCCGGAGGGCCCCGCCTCCAAGTCCGTGGAGGGCCCGCCCCCACGTCCGTGGAGGGGCCGTCTCCTCCGAACCCTCGTCGACAGAAGCAGAGGGTATGTCCGAAGACACGTCGCCCCCACCTCGCCCTCGTCCTCCCTCACCTCGCCCTCGTCCTACACCTCGTCCTCGTCCTGCACCTCGTCCCCTCAGAGGAAGTGGAGCATC
This sequence comes from Poa pratensis, assembly GCA_947311845.1. Classification (NCBI taxonomy): domain Eukaryota; kingdom Viridiplantae; phylum Streptophyta; class Magnoliopsida; order Poales; family Poaceae; genus Poa; species Poa pratensis. The sequence continues at coordinate 8,945,580 of CAMZMU010000044.1, read as the reverse complement.
GGCACCTCCCCCTCCTCCAGCATCTCCACCCTCACCTGCATTGAGAAAGGGTGAACAATTAAGCATAAAGACATGATCCAATTAAGAATTGCATCACCTCTACTCTCACCACTGTCAGACAGGTAACGCGGGTTCGGAACAGTTGCTCTTCCACTTTTAGTAACTTTCAATTTCTTCAGCAAGGAGGCCGATGATTCCTTGCCTTGGCTCATCTTGGTCAATCACCTGCATTTTAATTTGTGTAAATATATGAATGCAACAGCCGTAGTTATATGTTCAAAGTAGAGTAGTTTTGGGGTCAATGTGTTCAGCACATAAGCCGTAGAGAATTATTTCCCAGAGCATTTGGATTAATTTGTGCTGACTCGCTGTCTGTGAACTGATCAACGATACATCTCCCAGCAAAAAGGAAATAAAACTCTATCTGCTGAATATAGGTTCACATGACATCGACTTAAATAGGTATGCAGAGTAGCTTAGGTTCAGAACCACTCAGAGTAGCTTAGGTTCAGAACCACTCAGATTTCAGTATGCCATCGACTTAAATAGGTATGCAGAGTTTGTGTTAAAGGTGATCACTCTGCCTTTATGTTTGTAATAGGAACTAAGAAGTGCAGATGCAGTTGACTAATAATAAGGACATATACTAAAGGTTTAGCTATCACAAACACACACACATGTTATTAATTCTTCTCTTCCAGAGATTTGGTGGCCCTTCTTACTAGGTCCATCCTTCAATGCACAGTAGTATCCACCTAAGTTGTACCATTGTGTTCATAATTCATCTGTCACAAGAAACTGTAATTCTTACCGCGGGAAGCTGAGGTAGCCGGAGTGGGGGCGGAGGAGGGAGCCCGACGCGCGGTAGTCATACCGCGGGAGGCTGATGACCGCAGCGTGCTGCTCCCACAGCTGCAGCGCCGGACGGCGGCGGGGGCGTCGGCTACTGGCTCCGGCGGCGGCTCGCGGGCTAGGGTTTCAGAGGCGCGCAGAGGATGGTGGGAGCAGGTGGTGAGGGAGAGCAGAGGAGCGGCAGCGGCTGCAATCACGAGGTGGGGCGGCGCGGCGGGTGGCGTACGGGGTCGGGGGCGGCCGACGGCGGGGTCGGGGGTGGGGTGGCGTTGTGGGGATTTGGGATCGGGGTTACGATTTGGGGATTTGGCGCTGCGGCGCTGTGTGGATTTGGAGATAAGGCGCGCGAAAGTTGGGCCGATTTGGCGAAGCCATCCAGGCCTATGCCGACGGCTTTGCCGTCGGCGTATGGTTTTGCTTATTTTGTTTCTTTTTTTAAAAAGAAATCAATTATTCTTTTAAATTTTTGTCAATTCTTCTATTATTTTCTATTGTTGTTAATATTTCTAGACCATTATAATTCATTTCATTATAAATTTATAGTTTTTTCTTATAATTGTATACATAGGCCCCGTTGGGATTTCGATGCTCCGGAGAAACCCCAGACCCGCTGGAGAAAAGACCATCTTTTCTCGTCTACCCCCTTGAACGCCGTCGAAAGGGGTAGGCCAGTGGACTTTTTGGCTCGGCAAATTAGAAAAATAAAATTCATCTACCATCGACGCAGCCTCCCGCATCACTCCTGCCTTTCGACGATGCAACACCATTCCCCTTCGACGACGCAGCACCCTTGTCCTTCGACGACGCAACACCCTTGCCCTTCGACGACGACGCCGCCGCCGCTTCTGCAGCTATCTTGCTCTCTTTCAGAACCACGTCGGATCGAAGTTGGGACCTAGATATGGCATCAACCAACCTTCTATTTGCTATTCTAACTAAGTTATCCTATTCTAGCACATCCAATTCTAACTATTCTAACTATATTATCCATGCCCCTTTCAGAACCACGTCGGACCGAAGTTGCCTACCTTCTCCAGTGGCCACTCTGACCGGCAAATCGGCAAATCATCGCGTGGTCGTGAAACGGCAAATCGGCCTTCGATCCAAACAGCGGCAAGACTTCTCTGATGATCTGCAACGTCGGAACAAGTGTTGGGAATGTTGCTAATCATCAGAGATCCTTGCCGCTGCTTGGATCCGACCGAGGGGAGGGTTCACCTTCAGCCTCCGCTCTAGGAACTCCTGCCTCTCAGAAATCTTGCTCTATGCTACCTGTGTACTGCCAATGATGGATGTGAAGTGTACTCCTGCCTCTCTTATAGACCCGCCTCTCCGAGTGACTCCCTCCAGCTAGCCAATCAGGAACAAGTACGCGGATCGTGTGTTTCCTTCGAGAGCTTAGGAGCCGTTGGATCAAGCGAATGACTCCCTTCGGCTAGCCAATCAGGAACAAGTACGCGGATCGTGTGTTTCCTTCCAGCGCTTGTGAGCCGTTGGATCAGCGGTGTGTTTCTTTCGAGCGCTTGTGAGCCATCGGATCAGCGGTGTGTGTTTATTTTCAGGGCTTGTGAGCTGTAGTATGCCCAATCAGGAAGAAGCACACGGATCGTCACTAGTACAGAACGACACATCGGAAACGGACCAAAACCCTCATCGGAAACGGAGAAACGGTCCGTTTCCCCGCTTTCGATACTGATGTGAAAAGGGTTCATTGGCAACGAAGTCCAAAACTCCGTTTCCAATGTGGGATGTAAAATGCAAACGGTTGTCCTATATAACCGTTTCCGATGTGATGATTAAATATTTAAAAAAATACAGGCCACCGGCTGTAGCCGGTAGTTGATAAATCATATTATTTTACTCTCTTGCACAGGAGACACATCAAGATACACATTAAATTATATTATTGCGGTAACAATACAAGAGAGACTTTTCATAATACATATACACATGCGTCCTCGCATAAAAAAATACAACTTCCAAACTCCGTGACATGAACTTGTTTGTACTTCTGATATAAGTCATAGCTCTATTCCTTGGTTCTTCAGGCGTCACCTGCAGATGAAATATGATAACAAAAAGAACTACAGTCAGACTGTATGAAGCAATTTTTTTGCAGCAAAGTTCTGGCAGACATACAAGGACCTGATCTAAACAAGAAATCAAATTGTTGATGGCCTCCATACGTATTGTACCTGAACTCCAGGAGGCTGAAAAACGGATCTTGGGCTATACCTTTGTAGTCCACATCTAGTGGTAAGTGCCTACAACACAAGTATTAAGGATTTCAGCACAAATATTTGGCCAAAGGCAACAAGAAACATCAATATTCAGTTATTCACTACAGATTGGGTACACAGTAGTACTCAACGAAGTGAGCTAGCTAGCTAAATCCATTAGGTACATAGTAGTACTCAACGAAGTGAGCTAGCTTTGCTCAACCAGCAGCGGAATACTCTTACGGTCGTACCTGGTGGCGGACTTGCCGGCGGCGTGGGGGACATCCTGGCGGCCGGCGGTGGATCAACTAGTCGACCTGGACGCCGCCGTTCTGTTCAACAAAAAGATCTATGCATGAACCGAAACCAATTGCTTGCTGAACTGAATCCATCGACTGATCTTGCAAAATAACAATGCAAATGATAATAAGCTTGCTCTCTCCAGTTGATTAAGCTGAAAAGAGACTGTATTATACGACCTTGGGAGGAGGAGGGATACTAGTTGGCGTGCGAGAGGCGAGTTGCCCAAGGAGCCCAGCTGCTCCATCGACACGGCCGGGTCAACGCCGGCGAGGAAGCTTTTCACAGCTCCGATGCTCGCGTCCTTGGGGACGGCGTCTGGCTCCCCGCCGCCACCAAGCCACTAATCTGCTGCCACAAACATGATTAGAGAAGCATACAACCAGATAATATTTCTAGATCTCGTGACGCAAATCTAGAGCATGGAAATTTGAAGAGATACCTGCTGGCTGCGGCCAGGAACGAGCGGGCTCTTTGGCGCCGCCGCTCCCGAGCAGTTCGCCCATCTCGCCGATCTCACTAGTGAGGTGCAGTTCGCCCAGCTCGCCGATCTCACTAGGGAGTCAGTGCAGCGGGAGTGGATAAGGGAGAGGAGGAAGATTGAAGAGATAGGTCATGTGCGGCCGCGCTAGGATTCCCGCCGGCCACCCGTGTCCTGGAACTCACTTGATTGATGTGTTGCTCCCAGATCGAACAGAACCAGGAGCAGATGTAGAAGACCAGCAGCGGAGCAGATCATCTCCTCCAAGGATCCTCCGCCACTCCTCAGGGAGCGTCGTCTCGTCCTTAGAGGCAGCCGGTAGCGAGGAGCTCGATGAGAGGATGGTGGGGAGGGGATAAGATGCGTGCGGCTGTGGGAAGAGGAGAAGGGCGGCTGTGCGGGAGAAGGTGAGGGAGATAGAGAAAAGGGGACGGTGGCTGCACGTGGACTGCGGCTAGGGTTCGCGGACTATATATAGGACAGTGTAAAAGGCCTGATGGGCCGACCTAGTTTGCATACGGACATATATTTTTAACCGTAGCCCATGTATTGGAAACAGTTAAATATAATTAACCGTTTCCGATGTGTCGCGTTTTCAGACCCATATTTCTTTTAACCGTTGCCTTCGTGAGCGCTGACTGTTGTCTTTTTGCTGCCGTTTCCATAGAGGGGTATCCTATGTGTCGTTCTGTACTAGTGCGTGTGTTTCCTTCCAGCGCTTGTGAGCCGTTGGATCAGCGGTGTGTTTCTTTCGAGCGCTTGTGAGCCGTCGGATCAGCGGTGTGTGTTTCTTTTCAGGGCTTGTGAGCTGTAGTATGCCCAATCAGGAAGAAGCACACGGATCGTGTGTTTACTTCCAGCGCTTGTGAGCCGTTGGATCAGCGGTGTCTTTCTTTCGAGCGCTTGTGAGCCGTCGGATCAGCACTATCACGACCACTTCGTAAGCCACGAGACCCTATATATAGCCCACCTCTAGGACATCTTCGGCACTCTCAGTGTGTACTCATTGTAGTTCTTTTGGTATACAGAGCATTCGGATTCCCTGCACACGTCCAACGGTGCATTTGATATGCAGGCACTCACGAGCCACCGTTGGGCTGTATGCAGGGGAAACCGTGTGTTCTGTTCTATATATCTACATAATCCTTCAGTTCATCGACCGAATGCAAATCATTCGGATTCCCGTCATACATCCCAACGGTGCATTTGATATGCAGGCAATCACGAGCCACCATTGGGCTGTATGACGGGGAAACCGTGTGTTTTGTTCTATCTAGAAATCCTTCAGTTCCGGGAACCCTCCCCTCGGTCGGATCCAAGCAGCGGCAAGGATCTCTGATGATTAGCAACATTCCCAACACTTGTTCCGACGGTTGCAAATCATCAGCGACGTCTTGCCGCTCCATGGATCGAAGGCCAATTTGCCGTCTCACGACCACGCGATGATTTGCCGATTTGCCGGTCAGAGTGGCCACTGGAGAAGGTAGGCAACTTCGATCCGACGTGGTTCTGAAAGGGGCATGGTTAATTTAGGTAGTCGAAGGACAAGGGTGCTGCGTCGAAGGGCAAGGGTGTTGCGTCGTTGAAAGGCAGGAGTGATGCGGGAGGCTGCGTCGATGGTAGATGAATTTTATTTTTCGAATTTGCAGAGTACCATGTATCTTCAATTTATGTTGTGTTTAATATTTAATATTTAATATTTATGTTGTAGGTGTTTATTACATGTGTTGTTTTTATTTATTTTACATGTATATGTTGTACGGTCGGGTTCCGGAAAACTCAAACCGTTATTTTATGCGGGTGGGATACCGAAATTGGGAGGGAAATTATAGATCCAATTTATATATAAATTATACCTACATTAAATATTATATAGAGAAATTAATAAATAAATATTATATAGACAAATAAATAAAAAAGGAACAGTACACACGTACGCCGACGGCATTGCCGTCGGCGTATCAACGCAGTTAAACATCCGTCCCCGTTCCGTCACGGTGGGCGTGTGTACGGCGACGGCCTCCTGTACGCCGACGGCGGCCGTCGGGCCGGATATGGCTACGCCGACGGCGCTTTGTACGCCGACGGCTGGTTGCGCGGCTGCCCTAGCTCGGCTTGTACGCCGACGGCCCCGACCTTTGGCCGTCGGCGTACAATCCGGCCGTCGGCGTATTGTACGTTTCCCGTAGTGGATGGCTGCACCCGTAGGCCAAGAGCTGAGTCTCGCTGCAACTGCAAGGCACTATTCATTGTAAAGTTTGATAGATCCAGTGGGGATTGGGTTGTTTCGAGGTTTGTTGACCAGCACAACCATACCCTAGCTAGACCGGACGAAGTCCCATTTCTTCGATTTCATAGAAAGATACCGGAGTACCTTTTTTTTTTTTTGACACATCCAAACCTCCGTATATTCAACCGCCGTCCACATACACAGTACACAGACATAAAACGAAATAAGAACAACACGAAGGGGAAAAGGATCCAGAAGCTACGAGAACTTCACCGCCGCCGTCGCCGGAGACGAAGAGGACCAGCCGCCGTCTTGCCGCTGCCAGGGAAGACTTTGCCCTATGAAGGACGCCGCCGTGACCGTCCGCCGCGCCGCGGCGGAGCTGTTGTCGATGAACGACCCGGGCGAGCGCCCCCCTAGCCCCTCCGATCCACCATGCCTCGGCCGCCATCGTCGCCGTTGCCGGAAGAAGTAGCAGAACTTGACGAGCCCACGGATCCGCCCGCGACCCCAGCCACCAGATCCGTCGCCTCAGATCCAGCCAGGGGACGGGGAAGACGCGCACGGCAGCTCCCGGGAGCTGCGAGCGCGAGGAAGACGGCCGCTCCACGGCGACGCTCCGACGAGCACCACCGGCGAAGGGGAAAAGCGCCGTCAGCAAAACCACCACCAGCCACACCCCCGCCTCCAGAGCGCCGCCGGCAACGAGCCTAGCAAACCCTACACTATGTACACACCGAGATCCGGCGTTCCCCCACCCTCCCGCTGCCGGAGCAGCCGGCGGAGGGGAGGAAACGGCCGGATCCGCGGCGGCGAGGTGGGTTGACCGAGCTGCTTTCAGAAAATCGCCTACTCCTCTAGGGACGAAGGAGAGGAGACGGGCACGACCCGTCTGTTTTGTATAAGATACCGGAGTACCTGAGGCTGAGATCTTAGCATTGGAAGCGGATGGGGTAAAAAAGAGCACCATCATGAGGACATTAATCAGCAGATCAGGCAGTTCCAGCAACGTAAGCTTCGTCGGGCGAGATCTATCCAACATGTGTTACAGGGAGAAGAGGAAGCTGATTCATAATAGAGCAGATGTTCACAAAAGCCTCGTCAATGAAGATGCACACACAAGTGTGAAGTAAATACAGTTGCAGTTGGTGATCCTATCAAAGTTTCTACCAAAGGAGCACGTAAGCAAAATACACAAGATCCAGCACAGGAAAAAAAAACTCGACCAAAAATGGTATAACACTAGCATTAGACGAGAGAAAAAGGCCGCAAGTGTGCGGTGCATGCAAAGCTTCAGGACATAACAGACGCAACACTAAATGCCCAGAACATCCAAGGTGAGTGTTTTTGGCTGTTTATCTTATGTTGGTTGATTGATTAAAATTTGGGTACTTTCTCATTATTTGTTAATTTCTTCTTATGCAGTAATATGGTAGTTGTATAAAACTAGGAGACCACATTCAGTCATCCTTTGTGAGAACCAAATTTTCCATTCAAAATTGACGGTGCAATTATAAAGCTAGAAAAAAGTTCATGGAGAATTGTCAGTTTATATATATGCAGAAACAATTTGGGATTCAGAGTTATGGTTTGTGCGTGTGATGTGGCCAAACCATGCATTTCTATTCGGAACTTTATTTTATATTACATAATACAGAAACCAGAATTGATTACAAATAAAAATCAGTTTTAAAAATACATGCAAAACAATCTTGAAAAAATGAATCCACGGAAGAAAAAGAAGGCGTAGTACGGACACTAGTAGAAAAGAGGCAATAGAGCTGGACCTTTAGTCACGGTTCCTTTCCGAACCGCGACTAGAGGGCTCCGGCTCCGACATCTCCAACGGCTAGGACAGGTGTCCGGTTGGTGCGGGACCTTTAGTCGCGGTTCCAGACACGAACCGCGACTGAAGGTCCTCGCCTGCGGCTTTAGCGGCCGGGGGCCGCGCGGGGCCCGCGCGAGGACCTTTAGTCGCGGTTCGTGGCTGGAACCGCGACTAAAGGTGACCCTTTAGTCGCGGTTGTGGCTGGAACCGGGACTGCAGGTCCTTCAACTATATCTTCCACCCCGAGCCAGCCATGGCCATTTTGAGCTCGAGTTTCATCTCCATTTTCTCTCCACCGAGCTCGATTTCTTCCACGATTTTTTGCCCCATTTGTTAAGATTGACGGCGGTGCATCTATCCAAGGGTTAGCAACTGCAAACTCTCTCTTCCGGCGCCGTTTCTTTAGTTGTTTAGCTTATTTAGCTCATTTTATATTTCTAGTGCTAGGTAGGTGTTTGATGAAATGCCTAAGTTAGCTCATTTTGCTTATTTAGCTCAATTTTGTTTATTCAGTTTGAGCTTAAACTAAATTATGTTTTTGTATTTCAGTGTCACAACATTCACGTCCTCACCGTCGTCGATAGACCGCGCCGTCTTGTCACCGACACCACCTAGGTGAGCCTTCTTTTTTATTTTAAAAAAAATCTTTGTTGTATGATTTTGTTCCATAATTATTTGTTTTTTGTATAAGTTGTATAATTTTTTTATATATATAGTGCCATGGTTTTCACAAATACCCCCACCGGCTCTCGTCCGTTCTATTATTCGGATGTGGTATGACTGTTAATAACTATATATTTGTTTCGTTTCGTGTTTATGACAATCATGCCGACCAACTTTGACATAAATATATATTTGTCTAGGAGGTAGTTGAACCGGAAATTCCAATGGACCCTATTGTTGAATTTTTTGTGAAAGAGAACGATGATTTGAAAGCTAAATTAAAAATAAGTGAAGATCTCCGCCAAGAAGAGAAGAGGAAATTGGAGGTCAAGCTTGCCAACATCATCGATGAACACCAGTTCAAGCTTGCCGACGTCGTCGATACTTACGAGATCAAGTTGGATGGGATGCGCTCGAAGCTTGCCGACGTCGTTGATGCTTACGAGATCAAGTTGGATGCGATGCGCTTGAAGCTTAAAAAAATTAGAAGTTATGCCATTAGTCAAGAGGCTTGGTATCATTATGCTGTTGGTTCAATAATGACCTTAGTTGCGATTATGTTCGCATTTGTTGTTGGATTTAAATTCTTTAGATAGTTCTATGTTAGTTTAAATTAATGAATATTTAATGCTACAATGTATTACATTTGTCGCCACTCTACTTTGCTTGAAGAACTTGTAAGAATTATTATGGTCACTTATCTATTCATTACTGGCATGCATAATGCAGATGAGACGTCAATGGATGTACGGTTCCCGAGTTTCTGACGATTTCCTTAAGGGCATGCATGAATTTCTCACTGTGGCCGAGATAAGCAAGCGAAAAAATGGTTTTATGTGTTGTCCATGCAGTCTCTGTGAGAATAAGAAGGATTACCCTTCCTCAGCCAAGCTTCACCAACACCTGTTGCAAAATGGTTTCATGCGTGGTTATTATTGTTGGACCAAGCACGGAGAAACAGGGGTTATAATGGAAGAGAATGAAGAAGAAGAGGATAATGACAACTATCCTATGTTCGATGAACACGGTGGTACTTCAATGGGGGAAGACGAAGTTGAAGAGGATGAAAAAAAAGATGAGCCTGACGATGATCTTCGTCAGGCCATTCATGATGCACAAATGGACTGTGGAAGTGAAAACGAGAGGTTGAAGTTGGAGCGCATGTTAGCCGATCACACCAAATTGTTGTACCCAACTTGTACAGATGGCCAGAAAAAGCTCGGTACCATACTGGAAATGCTACAATGGAAGGCAGAGAGTGGTACTACCGACAAGCACTTTGAAAGTTTGCTGAAAATAATTAAGAAGATGCTTCCAAATGAAAACGAATTGCCCTCTAGTACGTACGAAGCAAAGAAGGTTGTCTGCCCTCTAGGATTAGAGGTGCAGAAGATACATGCATGCATTAATGACTGCATCCTCTACCGCGGCAAGCACGAAAATTTAAATGCTTGTCCTGTATGCGGTGCATTGCGGTTTAAGATTGGGCGAGATGACCCAGGTGAAGTTGAGGGCGAGCAAGGTTGTCCAAGGAAGAGGATTCCTGCCAAGGTGATGTGGTATGCTCCTATAATACCACGTCTGAAACGTTTGTTCCAAAACAAAGAGCATGCCAAGTTGTTGCGCTGGCACAAAGAAGAACGTAAAAAAGACCTGATGATGAGACACCCCGCTGATGGGTCCCAGTGGAGAAAAATCGACAGAGAGTTCCCGAAATTTTCGGATGACGCTAGGAACTTAAGATTTGGTCTAAGTACAGATGGATTTAATCCATTTGGAGAGCAGAGCTCCAGTCATAGCACTTGGCCTGTGACTCTATGTATATATAACCTTCCTCCCTGGTTGTGCATGAAGCGGAAGTTCATTATGATGCCAGTGCTCATCCAAGGCCCGAAGCAACCTGGCAACGACATTGACGTGTATCTGAGGCCATTGGTGGAAGAACTTTTACAGTTGTGGACTGATGAAGGTGTGCGTGTGTGGGATGAGCACGGACAAACGGAATTTGACCTACGAGCGCTCTTGTTTGTAACCATCAATGATTGGCCTGCTCTTAGTAACATTTCAGGACAGTCAAACAAGGGATACAATGCATGTACGCATTGTTTAGGTGAGACTCAAGGTAAACATATAGGTAACAAGATTGTGTACCTGGGCCATCGTCGATGGCTTGTACCGAGGCATCCAGTAAGAAAGGAAGGCCAACATTACAAAGGTGAGGAAGATATTCGGCGGAAGCCTACTCGACCTTCTAGTTCTGTTATACATGATATGGTCAAGGATTTAAAAGTAATATTTGGGAAGGGTGCTGGAGCACTATCTGTTCCGAATGACGCTCAGAACCACGTTCCCATGTGGAAGAAGAAATCTATATTTTGGGAGCTGCCCTATTGGATAATGCTAGAGGTTCACTCTGCAATCGACGTGATGCACGTGACAAAAAATCTTTGCTTGAACCTGCTTAACTTGTTGGGCGTGTATGGAAAGTCAAAAGATACACCGGAAGCAAGACAGGCCCATCGACGTATGCATTCACGAGACGACGATCATTCTGATAATCATCAAGGTCCTGCGAGCTACGCTCTTACGAAAGAAGAGAAGAAAATATTTTTTGAATGTCTTCGCAGTATGAAGGTTCCATCTGGCTTCTCGTCGAATATAAAGGGAATAATAAACATGGCAGAGCAAAAATTCCAGAACCTGAAGTCTCATGACTGTCACGTGATTATGACACAATTACTTCCGGTTGCATTGAGGGGACTTCTACCAGAAAATGTTCGAGTACCCATTGTGAAGCTATGTGCATTCCTGAATGCAATTTCTCAGAAGGTTATCAATCCACTTACTCTAAAAGATATAGAGAATGATGTGGTCCAATGTCTTGTCAGCTTCGAGTTGGTGTTCCCACCAACCTTCTTCAATATTATGACGCACCTTCTAGTTCACCTGGTGGAAGAGATACGTGTTCTCGGTCCTGTATTTCTACACAACATGTTCCCCTTTGAGAGGTTTATGGGAGTCTTAAAGAAATACGTTCATAACCGTGCTAGGCCAGAAGGAAGCATCTCCAAGGGTTATGGAACTGAGGAGGTCATTGAGTTTTGTGTTGACTTTATTCCTGATCTTAAGCCGATTGGTGTTCCTCAATCGCGTCATGAGGGGAGACTGCGTGGAAAAGGCACGCTAGGAAAGAAAGCAATCATATGTGAAGACGTGGATTCTTTCACTCGAGCACACTACACAGTTCTGCATAATTCCATCTTGGTGGCTCCGTATATCGAGCAACACAAGAATTATTTACGCTCCCAATACCCAGAAGATGAGATTGATGGAGTACACTTCAAGACTTTTGGCGGTTGGTTACAGAAACTTCTGATGAATGTCACCACAAATGAACTACAGCTATACTATTTGGCCAAGTCACCATCTTCGACTATATTGACTTTTCAAGGGTACGAGATAAATGGAAATACATTTTACACGGCCGACCAAGATAAAAAGAGCACCAACCAAAACAGTGGTGTTCGCTTTGATGCAATAGATGGCTGCAGTGGGGAAAAGGTAACATATTATGGTTACATAGAGGAGATATGGGAACTGGACTATGGACCTTCATTTAAGATTCCTTTGTTCAAGTGCAAATGGTTCAACCTAGATGGCGGTGTAGCCGTAGACACACGGTACGGAATGACTACAGTGGATTTCAAGAATCTTCATTACGAGAACGAACCATTCATTTTAGCCAGTGAAGTGGCTCAGGTTTTCTATGTGAAGGACATGTCTACCCTACCAAAAAAAAGAAAAGATAAGCAAGCGAATACATCATACGATGAGCCAAAGCGCCACATAGTTCTTTCAGGTAAAAGAAACATCGTGGGAGTGGAGGACCACACGGACATGTCAGAAGATTACAATAAGTTTCATGAAATTCCGCCCTTCAAAGTGAAAATTGACCCAACCATCACGTTAAATGAAGAAGTTTGTCCATGGCTACGGTGCAATAAGAAGAAAGGGACACACACGAAGAACAAGTGAACACTAGCTAGGTAGGGATGTTGTTGGTGATGTGTAATAATTAATATGTATTAAACCTTTTATGTAACCGTGCGACATTTCTGTGCCGTGGTCCTTTTTTCTATTTGTTTTTCTTCTTTACTTTTATTGTGGACTGTTTATTGGTATTAGTTAAGAGTGTGTTCGTAAGTTGTGTGAACCAAGATACAACTCCGATGTGCGATCAACCGTCTTATGCGGAGACGATTTAACATAGAACTAGAGATCTACGTTACAACTTCACTAGTTCTAAATACTGGATAGAACAAATTAAGGTACAACTTGAAATTACGATACAACACAAGTAAAACAAAGACTCTGCCTCCTTGCCTTTGCCCTTGGACGAAGGTTCAGCCTCCTTTGCCTTGGACGAAGATTTTGCCTCCTTGCCTTTCCCCTTGGACGAAGCTTCAGCCTTCTTGCTCAGTGCTTCAACCCTCCTTTCCTTTGACGACGGCATGAAATCGTCGTCATCATCGCTGTCAACTACCCAGAGACAGGAACGACCGTACGAAACACGGTCAGCTTCAGTTCGGTAGAACGACTATTCGTAACTTTCCTGTCAAACTTATCTGCAAGCCTGAGCATTTCTGCACGAATTTGGAGCGGGGTCCTATACGGAAACCCATCGCGGCATAGCTTCGCCCCGAGCAAAGCGAGATGACTCTCAGTGTGCAAAATTTCTTCAATTGGAACTACCCTACCATCTACCTTCAAATTGCTCGAAAGCCTGGCGAGATGCTCGGATGCGGAAATGTGAAACCCGGACACACACTTCTCGCAAGGACCAATACACACCATGCTTGCGCTCAAGTGAGTACCATGCCTACCTTCGACTGGGTTTTATAGAACTACCGGTGCCGGCATTTGGCGGGAAACGGTGGCGGGAACGATAGCGGGAAACGTTGGCGGGAAACGGTGGCGGGAGGACACGAGTCGTGACCGCAAAGCCCGCCTTTAGTCCCGGTTGGTAACACCAACCGGGACTGAAGAAGCACACGGATCGTGTGTTTCTTTCAAACGCTTGTGAGCCGTTGGATCAGGGGTGTGTTTCTTTTGAGGGCTTGTGAGCTGTTGGATCAGCACTCCCACCTCATCCACAGGTACACTTTCTAATCGCCTATAAATAGCGGCGTCCCTGCAGCGAACGGCACACAACGAGCGTCTACCTTCGCCACCGAATCCAATGGCTGGATTTAGCCTACCTGCTGGCATGTTCCCTGGCATTATTGTGTTCGTCCTTGTTCACCGGCCAGCCATTGGAGCCACCTCCTGTAGGACGGTGAACAAGGACAACACAACGACGCTGTTGGAAACACAAGCCCTCAGGTAGGTTGAATCCAGCCACTTGATTAGGGTGACGCAATGATGAATTGCCGAGGAGGTGGGAGTGGTGGTGGTGGTGGAAGTGGTAGCCATGCCCCTCGGTCCGATCCAAGCAGCGGCAAGGCGCTCTGATGATCTGCGACATTCCCAACACTTTTTGGGACGGTCGTAGATCATCAGAGACGTCTTGCCGCTGTGGATCGAAGGTCGATTTGATATGCAGGCACTCACGAGCCACATAAAAGGTTTAATACATTATTACACATGATCCAACGTCTCACAAGCGCTTGAAAGAAACACACCCCTGATCCAACATCACCAACATTATTCTACATAACGGACTTGCTGGCTCGAAGGCCGTAGGATTAGGGGGAACGGCGGGAGGAGCCAGCCCCGTGGGCGGCCGCCCGGTTCTCGCGCGCACGTTTGCGGCGGAGGGCAAGATCCATGGAGGATGAGTCTTTCAGCGCCCAATCCAGCTCGGAAGCCTCCTTCGCCTTGAGCTGGTAGGAAGTCTTGGCTCGCTGGACAGGGTAGTCGCGGACAGACTGAATGAGGCTTCCATGGCCTCCTGTATCTGCAACCCACAACCCTCTTCCCCATCGTCGCTCCAGTCGAAGTCGTCGTCCTCCTCCTCCTCCGCGGGAGGAGTGGTGGCGCCTGGTGGAGGTGCAGCGGCGCCAGGTGGAGGTGCGGCGGCACCTGGTGGAGCAGGAGGCTGGTAGCTGGGCATTCCTCTCCACGCCGGGCTCGTGGGCATACGGGGGATAGGCTCCCGCGGTTGTGCCCAAGCGCGCTCTGCCGAGCACGCTCGACCTCGTCCAGAAGGCGCTGCGGCGGACGTGGCGGATCCATCTCGTGGAGACGATGCGTTCGTGGCTAGGAATGGTGGATTAGGGTTTACCCCGTCGGCGACAATATATAAAGACCTCAAAAACCCGCCTTTAGTCCTGGTTGGTGTTACCAACCGGGACTAAAGAAGCACACGGATCGTGTGTTTCTTTCAAGCGCTTGTGAGACGTTGGATCAGGGGTGTGTTTCTTTTGAGGGATCTTTGAGCTGTTGGATCAGCAGTATCATCACGACCACTTCGTGAGCCACATGGCCCGGTTGGTGTTACCAACCGGGACTAAAGAAGCACACGTACCCTATATATAGCCCCCCCCCCCCCTCAGACAGGTTACTCACACACAAAACATTCCAGCGTTATTCGGAGAGGCATCTTTGGGCAACCAGCGGCAAGACGTCTCTGATGACCTGCGACCGTTCCAAACGGTTGCAGATCATCAGAGATGTTTTGCCGGACGGTTGTAGATCATCAGAGACGTCTTGCCGCTGCTTGGATCGAAGTGGCGCTCAAACACAAAACATTACAGCGTCACTCTTCTTGGGCTGTATGCAGGGGAGCCGTGTGTTCTGTTCTATATATCTATATAATCCTTCATTTCATCGACCGAACACAAATCATTCGGTTCCGGGAACCCTCCCTCGGTCGGATCCAAGCAGCGGCAAAAATCTCTGAAAGGGGCATGGTTAATTTAGGTAGTCGGTTAATTTAGGTAGTCTCTGAAAGGGGCATTTTGTTGTCGAGGTCTAAAACAAAACAGGAAAAGAAACTAGAAACAAAAACAATTCAAAAAGAACTTAAATCAAAGTATATAAAAGAAAACAAATACAACAAAATAAAACGGAAACAACAAAAAAAATAGAAAAGAAACACACCCCTGATCAAAAACCAGTTTGACACCTTTAAATCAAATCAGTAACACCTTTAAAACATTCAAAACAGAAAAAGAAAACAGAAACAACGCAAAAAAATAGAAAAAGCCCAACTAGTCGCGGTTGCAGCCAGCAACCGCGACTAGATGTCCCCCTGGGCTTGGCGCCAGAATTTTGGCGGCCCAGGTCGACGTCTAGTCGCGGTTGCTGGCTGCAACCGCGACTAAAGGGTCTTTAGTCGCGGTTGCAGCCAGCAACCGCGACTAGAGGTCGATTCCGCGCCGTTTAGTGGGGGACTCTGCGAAAATTTTCGCAAAATCCCCCAAATCGAAGACGCG
Organism: Poa pratensis; assembly: GCA_947311845.1. Taxonomy (NCBI): domain Eukaryota; kingdom Viridiplantae; phylum Streptophyta; class Magnoliopsida; order Poales; family Poaceae; genus Poa; species Poa pratensis. Next base: position 8,929,571 of record CAMZMU010000044.1, on the reverse strand, counting down.
CCTCGAGCTCCCACGACCCGACAACGCCGGCGAAGCCCTACTCCGCCGCGCCGTGGTGCCCATCTCCGGCCAGCCGCCCCTGCCTCGCCGTGGTGCCCATCTCCGATGCCACGCCGCGCGCCCCTCCCCTGCCTCGCCGTGGTGCCCATCTCCGCCGCGCCGTGGTGCCCCTCTCCGGCCAGCCGCCCCTGCTCCGCCGCGCCGTGGTGCCCATCTCCAGCCAGCCGCCCCAGCTCCGCCGCGCCGTGTACATCTCCAGCCGCCTCCCCTGCCTCGCCGTGGTGCCCGAGCCCCATCTCCGCCGCGCCGTGTCCATCTCCAGCCGCCTCCCCTGCCGCGCCGTGGTGTCCATCTAGTGGTACTGTTCTAAATGATGAATTGGTGGTAGATGAACTGGTTAATTTAGTGTTCGTGGTGCTTGCTCAAGTTCATCTTGCTGATGATTTGATATGGAGTGTGGACTGTGATGCGATCTAGTATGGTTAAAGTCCATTTTGCAAGTATTTGAGCTCTGACATGCAGTAGGTGATATCTTGCTGCACCTTGTGATACTGGTTCTTGTGTAAATCATGCAAGTAAAATATCTAGTGGCTTAGTCTTGATGTTTTCATCAAACCAGTGTGTAAATGAGGTGCTGCTATGTATACACATAAGAAAGATATGCTAGAATAATTTTGTTAGTATCCTATCTTATTGCTAGATCAATTTCTTTCTCATGTACATGTGTATAATAAGTGATCCATTATTACTTTCTTTGCTGTTTTATATTTCTGGACAATTTAGGTTGTTAGAATTTAGTGTTAGCAATTTAGGTTGTTAGAATTTACACACCGTGGTTAGCAATATAGGTTGTTAGCAAATTTAGTGTTAGCAATTTAGGTTGTTAGAATTTAAAATTTATAAATGCAAATTTAACAATGTGTTAGCAAATTATAGATGCAAATTTATAAATGCAAATTTTACAATGTGTTAGCAAATTATAGATGCAAATTTATAAATGCAAATTTAACAATGTGTTAGCAAATTATAGATGCAAATTTATAAATGCAAATTTAACAATGTGTTAGCAAATTATAGATGCAAATTTTATTGAGTGTAGGAACATTGAGCTATGGAGCCTGGCTATGTGCGAGACGAGGAGAATGAAGACATATTAATGCAGAGTATTTTTGAGCATCGCGATAAAGATGCTACCGGTGGAGAAGGCGCCGGTGGAGAAGGCGCCGGTGCCGGTGTAGATCTTGATTTTGAGGAATTTGCCTCACAATTTCTGATGGACTCTGGTGAGGGTCTTTTAGATGAAGAAGAAATAACACCCGCCACCTCAAACACCCTCCACCTCGAGGTATATATATGAATTCTATATTTTGTTGATCACAAAATGCATTAACTGATTTGTATTGCACTTAGTAACGCATTATATTTCTTACTTTAGGCCTCCACCTCGAATAAAAAGGCTAAGAATCAAGCTCCTCGAGGCCGCACGAAAAGAATGACGAGCAAAGATGCAAAGTTACCGATCTATGAAATTGATGAAGAGGGCGATCCGGTGGAACCCCCAGAGAACCGCAAAAAATATATAAGTCAAGCTGGAGTTATTGTTAGGGACTGGTCCCGATCTCCATACCAGAATGGAATAAGCCGGCGGGCGTTGCCGAGGATGACCCCTGCTATGTCCACAACCATTTGAAAGATTTGTGCTTTGACACACTCTTGGAGCATGTTAACCTCCCGGATGATATTGAACCCACCACGAAGTTGAAACTCAAGCAGTGGACTCTCTCCAAGATGGCCGACGCATTTCGGAAATATAAGCAAACATTATGGGCAAAATATAAAACAGTTGATCCAGATTTCAGTGAAGAAAAACTAGTGAAGATAAGAGATCACTGGGAAGAGTTTAAGGCGTATAAAAAATCGGATGCGGCTGTGGCCCGATCGAACATAAATAAGGCAAATGTCGCGAATAAGGTTCACCACCATAACTTGGGGACAGGTGGCTACAGGTCAGCCATTCCTAAGTGGCTAGCCTTAGAAGATAAAATCTTTGCTAAAGATATCACTCCACAGACATACAACTGGCCCGAAAGGTCCAAATTCTGGTTGTTCGCGCATGGCGCAACGTTGGACGAGGAAACAGGGTATATTGTCCCGAAGGTTGAAAAATTCAAGAAAAAAGTAGAAGAAATCGTCCCGAAGATTGAAAAGGTAATAGAGGAAGTTAAACGGGGTGTGTGGAAACCCTATAGAGAGGACGACGAGCTGACACGGGCCCTAGGGAATCCTGAACACTGGGGACGTTTACGAGGCATGCCCGGCGGTGTCACCATTAAGAAAGCGTATCCGCAACACGCTGACACTTATAGAAGCCGTGCAAGAAAGAAGAAGAAGGGTGAAGAGCGGCTAACGGAATTGGAACTCAAGGTGCAGCAACTCATGGAGTCAATTAATAGTCAGACAGGGCCGTCTCAGCAGCAGCAACCCATGGATGCTCGATCTCAGCTTAGAAGCAGCGTGGGTTCCACGCAAATAGATGTCGATGCTCACTACCCCGTGGATGATGTCACGGAGAAGACACTATGTGAGCTACATGCACCTGTGGTTAACATATCCACGAAGGTGGCGGACGGCTATGCTTTATCGAGTGACGCCGGAGCAAGCTACCATAATGGTGACATTGCTCCTGGCTATGCTGTTGTCGGGGTGGATGAAATTGCGCCGGGATTCGAATCATTGGCTCTTGAGATTTCTGGACGTGACGGTGAGGAGACATTGTACGATGTCAAGGGTGGTTTCGTCCAGTGGAACAAGAAATACATCAAGTTCTCAAAGCCACCGACTCAGCAAAGCCCATCCTGCCCGGGTATCGATGAGCCACATCCATCTCCGGCACCGCGTGACAGGGACCCCCCACCGGAAATTGATGTAGAGGACCATCTCAGTCAGCACAGTCCATCTCCATCTCCGCCACCGCGTGAGGAAGTGTCCGTAGCGCTTCTCCGGAGAAAGCGCGCGTCTTCCCCGGTCAGGAGGCGAACTAAAAGGGCCACATCGCCTGATCCGAGGTTACCTTGGCAGAAGACTCATGAGCAAAACGAAGCAGCCGTGGCGGAGTATAATAAAGCATTGTTCGCACCGAAAGTGCCGCCGCCAAATTTTACCGCCGGCTATACTGCACAGGCTTGTAATCGAGTCATCGACAACTTATATGTCCCTCCAGAGAAGCCGCCATCTGACTATGACCGTTATATTCAAAAGTCATATGACGCGGTGACAGAGGTGGAGGCGCCGAAAAAAGGTGAACAAGACGCAGAGTCAGTCCCGCCGCCGGCGGCAAAAGATAAACAAGCAGCACCATCGGACCCGCCGCCGAAGGAAGCTACAAAAGCAGCACCATCGGTCCCACCGCCGCCGAAGATAGGTAAACAAGTTCCCCAGCTCGGAGAACAACCCGTACGTTCTGTCCCCCCGCTAATTGTCCCGCCGCCGACGAACAAAGATAGTCGAGTTCCCCAGCGCGGAAAACAACTAGTACAATCTAACCCTAAAGCGCCGATGGTGTTTGACTTAGAGGAAATCCGTCGTCTTGCCGCCGAAGCGCAAGTTCCTATAGACGAATATGCTTCGAGATTGAACTTTGAGACTGCACCAACAGCTCCACCAGTAAGTAAATTTGTTATGGGGGAAGCTTTGGTGAAATGCAAGTTACCAACAAAAATGCGTGCTCTCCATTTTTGGTACTTGAAAGCCGCAAAGAAAGGGACAGCTTCTGTCGTTCTGAAATGTAGGAAAGACGATGAGCACTTCTTAGAAGACTACAACCACATTGTTCGGTTTAGCGAACTTTTTCAGCTATACAATCTGCGAGCACTCGACAAATCTATCATGATTTCCTATTGCCTGTAAGTGATTTATTTAAGTCTTTACCTAGTCTCGTTCATTGTTTGTAATTATTCTCACTTTAATCTTTTGTGTGCTATATTATGCAGATTGAAGATGCTCGAGCTCAAAAAGCTGAACCAGCATGACATTGGGTTCATTGACCCGGATAAATATAACGAAGAAACCATAATAAATCCCTTGTATAACAAGAACACACCGGATGATTTGCTAAGGGTGTTCAAGCGATACCGCGACAAAAGAACTATATATTGGCCTTACCACTTCGGGTAAGTTTTAGTGTCTTCTACACATTCTAATTTGCTCACCCGATGTTAAGTTTAACTGATGAGTTATGCATGACTGTGCGCAGCTACCACTGGATTCTTCTTGTCATTGAACATCGCAAAGGACTTATTCATTCACTTGACTCATTGAGGTATCATCCTGACAAATACAGGAGTTGTTTCGACTTACTAGCAAGGTACATTCATTTCTTACCGCCTCTGTCATTCATATCTTGATGTCAAGTCATTAACGAATAAATCATTTGTGAATGTTCTTTGTCGGGCAGCGTTTGGGCAAGGTTTGTCGAGGAAGATCCTGCAGGTGGGTGGCCCAAAAAGCTGGATTGGAAGTTGAACAAGGTAAGTACTGCTACCTACGTCCACACAACATTCTCATGCATACTTCATTATTATTGATTGAAATCTATTCTTGTATAGTCTTGCTTGGAGCAACCAAAGGGAACTGAGTTATGTGCATACTTCGTTTGCGAGTATGTACATGTACTAGTCACCGAGAAATGGAATATGAAAAGTGCAGAGTTGGCAAAAAAGCGCTGCAAGCTACCATTCGAGCACCGCTTCAAAGCAATTGGAGAGGAATTGGCGGGATTTTACCTTTCGGAGGCCTTATCGGAGAAAGGAGAGTACTACGATGCTGAAAGCATGAAAGCGTTGAAAGCGTGTAAATAACTTGTTGTTTTGCTTCAACTCTTGTACTACGATAACTCTTGGCGCATCAACTCTTGACTACGATCTAAAAGTATTACTTAATTTAATTGTATGTGTTATAAATATGTGCATCGACTTCATACGACACGGGAACGGTTACGACGTGGAAAACGTTACGGTAACCGTCACCGTTACCGTAACGGTTACCGTAACCGTCACCGTAACGGTCACCGTCACCGTAACGGTTACCGGTTACCGTTACGGGAAGGGTTACTAGTGAAACCACGGTTACGACATGGGACACGGGAACCTATAACCAAACCCCGGCATATATAAACCCTAAACCCTGCAATTAAATCGAAAAAAAAAATCCAAAAACCCTTCCCGGTTGGTTCTACCAACCGGGACTAAAGGTCCCAACACACCACGTCCCCACGTCCCCCACGTGGAGGGACCTCTAGTCCCGGTTCGGAACCCGCCGCGACTAAAGGGGGGGGGGGGGGGGGCTTTAGTCCCGCCTGCTTAGTCGCGGTTGCCCGGCCGCGACTAAAGGGGCTCTGGAACCGCGACTAGAGGTCCTTTTTCTAGTAGTGGGAGAGAGGATCTGGTGCACCGGGGCACCGAATTTAAAAAGTTAAAAAATTGTACTTTTGAGTATCAAAAAATCAAAAAAAATCTTCCGTGGCTACGTACACACACGTTATATATTCTGTGAAGTTTCGGTGTAAATGCGTTCTATTTTGGACTACACTTTTTTTGGCGGAAATTTACCTTTTTCTGTGGCCCAAAATACTATGTACTCACTCCGTTCCAATTTAATCGACTTGCTATTCACCACATGTGGATGTCTAGATACATCCACATTTATTCGATAACAAGTCGATTAAATTGAAACGAAGGGAGTATTTGCTTACGAAAATTGCACAGTACGTTATGGATGTGTATACATAGTTGTATGTTTTTGCCATTGATATTTTGGAGACCCAGAGATACGATTTTGAAAAGAGCACTGGTGCGCACAGAAACACTTTCCGTAGGACAGCACCAATAGTTAGATTGGATACTAGCCATATGAGCGCGGCAAATGCAGCGCCGGTGTTTTTAAATTCTAATTTAAAAATGGCGACGTTCTCAAATTGTTTAAGCTTGGAGATCATTGAAATAGAGAAAAAATCGTTTTAAAAATAGTCGGGTTTGGAGATTGCTCAAATTTGAAAATGGCTATAATTCAAAAAAAAATCAGTTTAGGAACGTATTAAGGTCTCAATTTTTTTGTCGTTCATAAAAATGATCGGACGTGAAAGAATGCTAAAATTTCTGGAGGTCCTAAATTTGAAATCTGGATCGACGCCGCGGTCGTTTGGTTAGAAGAAAAAATACCGCGGAGTAAAATATTCAAATTTGGAAATGTCCGCATTCGAAAGTTGTTTAGATCATAAAATTGTTGAAATTCAAAAAATGCATGTGTGCGGAAGTTGTTCAAAATTTAAAATTGTCAAATTGGGTAGCTATTCATATTTGAATTATTTTCATGTTTATTAAATGCTCTAAATTATTGAAGCTGTATTTGAAAAGATATGAAAGTTTTTAAAAAAGAAAAGTAGAATAAAAGGAAAAGGAAAAAAACAGGAAAAGAAGAACAGAAAAAAAAGGGCTGAGCCAGCCGGCCCAGCCCATGAAACAAATAATACCATATGTGACGTCACGGGGGCGGAGCCATCGCGGCGGCGACGACGACGCCAGCGGCGCGCCACCGCGAGGCGGGACGCGCGCGTGCGCGCGTTTGACGCGCCTCGACGCGGGGATTCCAGAGATGGCGGCGCTGCCGCTTGTTGGTGTCGCCGGAGCGTCGGCGACGTCGTGCGGACTCAGCGGTGGAAGCGCGCACGGCGACGCTGATTCCGCCGCCGATGCGGCGTTCCGGCACGCGGTGCCCGGTGAGGAGGGAGGGGCGGGGACGGCGAAGCTCGCCGTGGGCCACGATTCGTGCGGGGAGGGTTGTGGCGGCGGCGCGAGGCGTCGGCGACCTCCGGGTCACGAGAAAGAGAGGGGAGGGAAAGTTCTAAGGGCGGTTTTGCTCAGAGGCCCCTGGATTTTTGGCAATTTGCGAACAGGTCCTTGGCGGGGGTTTATTGTAAAGTGGCGGGGGTTTTCTGCGCAAGCGTGCGCCAAATTTCGTGCGGGGGCGACGTGTCGTCTCGCGATCGGTAGAAACTCGGCTGCTACAGTAATACTGTAGCAGCGCGCATCTGGGCCGTTCGTGGGCGTGATCGGACGGCTGTCCTTTAAAAGGCGACGTGGATAGCGAAAAGGGAAGTGAACCCCACGTACTTTTTTATATATAGTAGAGATGGTCGGGCTTTCGTCCCACGGTGTTTAACACTTTTATTTATTTTTCTGTAATATATGGCTGGAATGACACATGACCTATTCATACTTTGCGTTTTGTCAGTGCCATATTGGTACAAATGTTTAAGCTATGTATGTGGAACACATGAGTCCAACTGTGCGGTGCAGACTAATTGTACCAATATATTAAGGCTGAAGGGATTGGAGGCCTCTCCGCGCTCCGAAATTGGGCCGTTGGATCGAAATCCGACGGCCCCAATCGACTAGATCGGGCGGGTACTTTAGCATGAATAGTAATCTACAGTGCCGCGCGCGATCCTGGCCGTCCATTCGTCGATCCGACGGCCCGCGCACCGTCTCCGTGACGACATTTCAAAAATCTCCCTCCAAATTCTACAAAGAGCTCTGCAGCCCAGTTTTTTACGAGCGGAAGGACCCAGATGCAATTACACACAAATGCAGGTCCTTTTTTGCAAAAGTATCCGCAGATCCTCTCTTCCCCTCCTCTCTCCCGCGCGGCCCCGCGGGTCGCCGCCGGCGCCGCCGCGCATCCCCGCCGCCACGCCGCTCCCTCCACCTGCTGGTTGCGGATCGGCCGCCGAGACGGCGCAGCGTCGCCGGGGTGGCCCCTGCCGTCTCCGCCATTCTCCGCCACGTCCGCGCGCCGGCGGCGTCGCTCCGGCCACCATTTAGGGGCGGCGCCGCCACCTCTACGTCGCAAGCGTCCAGGCGCAGCCTCCGCGGCCCGCGCCGCTTCCCAGCTCGCCGTCGGGCGGCTCCGGCGAGCACCACGCCGCCGCTGCCGACCCGCCGACAGGGATACAACAACACTCACTTTGAAACCACCCTCCTCTTCTCGAGCGACCCCCGCCCCATGTGGCGGCGGTGCGCGCCCCAGCGCCTTTCCCTCGTCCTCCCTCCTCTCCCCCTCTCCTCGCCGCTGCCCTCGGCAGAGGCTGCCGGGCGCGGCCTGGTGAGCGCCGGCGGCGGCGGGTTCTCCTTCGCCGCGCCATGGTTGGAGGTGGCGGGGACCTTTCGGCATGGCGGCGGTATTGGGGTTACGTAGCAGAATTTAAAATTTTCCGACCTACGTAACGTCCAGGATCAACTATGTAGATACAGGAGAGGATAGTACTGTCGTTACCGACAACGAGTTGCGGAAGAGTTGTCGGTGACGATGTCGATATCGATGTCGATGACGTTGTCTATGACGATGACGCCGACGTAGTTGATGAAGCTTGATGAAGATTCTCACGGTCAAGCATGACTGTGAGAATATCGCCGTTCCTTCGTATGTCTTCTTGATCCAAACGAGTGAGGGTCAACCGTCTATGACGCGTCACCCCTCTGAGATCTCGAACACGTACGTCCGTCAAGATCCAGCAGCGCTTCGCCGTGCCAGGACAAAGTGCTACTGGTATGCATATGGTGGAGAGAGCCCCAACACATGGGAGAGAGGGAGAGATTAGATCTAGACCTTGGGAGCCTCCGAGGAGAAATCTCAAGTCTATTGTGTGTCTCCAAAAGAGGAGGGGGCGGGGTTTATAAAGAAGTCCCAAGGAGTAGGGTTGCTTGGACAAGGGGAAAGTTTTCCTAGTCCAACTCAACTTGGACAAGGGGAAACTTCCCCTTGCCCAATTCGACTAGGAAGGTGGAGTTGGGGTGGAACTCGGCCACCGACCCCAGGTGGGGCCCGCCTGGCCACCGACCTGCGGTGGAGCCCGCCCTGGCCAACGACTCGGATGGGTGGGGCCCACCCAAGCCGGCCTCGTCTCGGCCTCCCCGCCGCCGCCTTGCCCTTCGTGGGCCGAGGCCCACTAAGGTTTGGCCGGCCGACTCGGCCCACCACCTTGCGGTGGTGCGGCTGCCATGTGGGCCCATGTGGCCCATGTGGCAGCCACCTTTTATTGGCCTTTAATAATTTCCTATTAATTAAATTAATTAATATTTAATCAATAAATATTTTGCCTAATTAATTCCCATAATTAATTACTTATCATACAAACATATTTATATGATCCGAGACACCTAGTGTCTGCCGACAGAATATACTTGGACAATTATTTCCTTTTTTATAAACCTTTCTTTCTTCATGATCTAATTCTCCGAATGTAATTCTATCACGCCGAAAACCATCCCAGATGATACAACCTCTGTACTCCGGACCATTACGAATACAGCAGACCTTGACGCCTTAAGTGTGTGACCCCTACAGGTTCGATAACGTGTAACTATAATTGGAAATGCTTATCCAATCACTTGCCAGTGTCAGAACCTGGACGTTCTGTAGAGCTGCTACCGTTATGCGAAGACACTCTTTTGAACCTGCTTGATTAACATGTTTATCCTATCACCATCACGATACTCATCAAATACCCAAGGTGAGATATATGACATTACCATAAATGATAGCTTTCATTTACCATGTCACCTTATCCTTGTTACCGGTACGATGCCTTTACTCTTTAACTCATGTTTAAGTATCACATGATATTTGCATATCATTACCTTGTCTGCGCAGACTTGTAAATGGACACTTTCACATTAGAGCGGATCCTGGTTATTACTTTAGAGGTGTGATTCCCAGTCTTGAACTACTATGGTTATAGTATACCTTTGAGGTTACCCAATCATAGCTTTTTTGATTACCCTGTTACGGCCGTAATGATTGACTATGTCAAAGCTTCCTCTCCAGTATACACAACCATATATTCTCATGGTCTAAGAAATAAGCAAGCAACCAAACCTAGACTATACTATTTATACGAAACTTGATCTCGTAGTATATCATATATTTGGGTCTTCCCAGACATATTGTTAACTATTGCTCCCATTAATAATTACAAGAGCACTTGTCCATGGCTGGAAAACATCGCCATCCAGTATTAACGAGTTCGTCCAAGAGACAGGACAAAGGGTAAATGGGTTTGATTATATCCTTACACGTGCGTATGTGTTTCCCTATAAATCTCACATTTATAGACCATAGCAGTTATAGCATAAAGATATAATACATTAATCATGAAACAGATATATTTATTGTCTCTTAGGGCATATATCCAACAGTCTCCCACTTGCACTAGATACAATAATCTATTACATTAAACCTTCTTTAAGACCGATGTTAAACCGGTGAGGTTCAAACTTCAAGCGTGGAAGAGCTTTTGTCATAGGATCGGCTACATTGTCAATTGTATTGCAGTGTGTCCTTTTGCCACATGATCTCTGATGAGGTGATCCTTGCGTTCAATGTGCTTGGCTTTGCTGTGAGACCTCGGATCCTTCGCCAGAGCAACGGCACTACTGTCTTCACAATAGAGCTCGATTGGATCTGCCGCTGAAGGAACCACTCCTAGTTCAGTAATGAACTTCTTTATCCAATAGCTGTCCTTGACTACTTCAGACGCCGCCACATATTCCGCCTCCATTGTAGAGTCTGCCACCGTGCCTTGCTTGGAGCTTCTCCAGCTTACCGCACCGCCGTTGAGAACGAACACTTAACCTGATTGTGCTTTGGAATCGTCTGGGTCAGACTGAAATCCTGAGTCAGTGTACCCACGTACTCTGAGCTCCTCATCTCCTCCATAGACTAGGAACATGTCCTTAGTTCTCCTGAGGTATTTCATAATGCATTTAACTGCTTGTCGTGGGTTTGTCACGTCAGGTGTCATAGATGACTTCGTAGGTGTGGGATTATGCGAGTCAAGCATCTCCGAGCTTGGGATCGCAGGAACAAAGATCAACACAGATTTACCCAGGTTCGGCCCCCTCAATGTGAGGTAAAAGACCTACTTCCTGCCTACCCTAGATTGGTATTGATATGATAATCGAGGTGTTACAATGGAGGCGATCCGATCTGGTACTCGCCGTATGAGCTAGGGTTTGGGCTTGATAGCTTGACCCGCTCTAAGTCCTGCGAGTCCTCTTTATATACACAGAGGCTCGCTAGGTTACAAAAGGAAACTTCCCCATAAGGAATACATCCACAGAGGCCTACTCGGAGACTACTTGGTCTTCACGTCCTCCGGGATATGTCTTCTAGATCTTTCCCCTTATGGCGGTTCAATATTGGGCTTGCTCCCAAGTGGGCCTTTGTCCGTGCGAGTAAGTTAAGTCGCACTGGGCCGCGGGTTAATCCAGAAAGTATTCCCCCGACATTAGCCCCCAAGTTTAGCTTGGATTTCGAGTGAAGGCTCCTTTCTTAACAAACCCCTGAGCCGCGCACGTGAATTATCCCAGCTGAACTCCAATTTTCTTATTTCCAATCTGCGGCTTATAACTCTTCTTGGCGGCTCAAGAACGCGACTTATCCTGCCTTGACGGTTGATTTTCAGATCTAAACGTCTTCCGCGTCTGGGTTATTTATCTTGGCTCATCGTTTTCCCCAGCGTTCTGCATCAAGTCCTGCATTACGCATCCGCTACTCCTTTCCGCCGCCTCCAATCTCGCTTCTCGTACTCACAATCCTTCGGTGGATATCTCCATCGATCTGAGAAAAATGTCTCGCCGCAAGTGCAACTGGGAAGGCTCGTGGGTCGACGAAGATTTCCTGGAATCCCTATCTGCACGGGGCCTTCTTCCGCCAAAAGATCAATGCGAATGGCGGGCGGCTGGTGAGGAGGTAATCCCCAATCCTCAACCAGGAGAAGTAGTGATTTTTGCGGAGCATGTTGAGCGCGGGTTCAAGCCCCCGGGCTCTCTCTTCTTCCGCTCCTTGATGCAGCGGTTAGGTCTCCGCTTCCATGATATTGGCCCTAATTCGATGTTGCAAGTGAGCAACTTCCACGTCCTCTGCGAAGATTATCTGGGTATCCCGCCTTCAATAGATTTCTGGCTTGCTCTTTTCAATTGCAATAGTCAAAGGGAAACCACAGATGGTCCTTTTCTCCAATGCGGCGCCATTTCCTTCCAACGCCGTAGGGGTAGTATCTTCCCAAAACTAACTCTTGCCAAGAAAATCAAGGAGTGGCAAAGGACATTCTTCTATTGTAAAAACACTTCTCCTGAGGGTGAAATTCCTCTCCTCTTTGGTCTCCTCTTCCCTTCGAGGCTACCGATGCTCTGTCTTCCAAACCTGATCCTTCTTCGTTGCCCTTTATCGAATCCCTTTAGACAAGGTGAGAGCGCTGACACTCCATGGTCTCACTGGATTAGATCTCATATCTTGCTGGACTAAGTGGCGAGTTCAGCCTGTGAGTCGCCGCTCGCGGCTTATGGTGGATTTCACTTGTCATGCAAACGACGTCGATCGTACTTGCCCTGAAGATTGGGACAAAGGGGAGTGGATAAATTTCATTCGCCGAGTGACGGACGAGGATATTGACTCGTATGACAACGTCGGACTTGCTCCCTTCTGGGCTGAGCACAAGCCTTTTGTGGTAATGTTACTTGTCACCTGTTTCCTCGAAAATTCCTTCTCCAAAATTAATTATTTCTGACCTGAGCTCCTTTTCAGATCGATCCCTATTTCTGGGTTCTTCCTCAGAGGACGTCGACTTGAACCAAGGATCCGTGGCTGAGTCGTCAAACAAGCCGCAGCCTTTGGCGAAGATACAGTTATGCACGAGGGTAGTGCTTCTGAAGAGGAACAACAAATGGCCGACGCTCTTCTGTCCTCGACTCCAAATACACCTTTCCTGGAACTTCCTGAGGTGCCTCGCAGGTCCTCGAAACGTATTTTATGCCAGAGCTCAGAAGACCCCGCGCAGCCTGAGAAACGTCGCAAAGCCTTGGCGTTACTAGCAGAAACAAGAGCTGCCAAATCTTTAAAACTCGCTGATCCCAACAAGGCTACTTTTTCTTCCGAGGCTGTTGCAAAGGATTGCTTCTCAATAAGCTCGGGTAATTGTTTGCGACTCTTCTCCTTTTCTTTTTGTGTTTACGTATTTCTGGCAAGGAATTGCTGATCACTACTTCTTTTCATACTCTGTAGGTTCAGATTTGCAAGGTTTATCTTCTCCTTCCTCTGGTTGCCTGATGAAGAGTATCCGTGTCGCCTCTGGGTATGGTTCGCCTTCTTTTCAATGTTGCGGCTCTGCTAGGTCAGCTTATTAACCCATCAATGTTTTGCAGGGCTATGTCTGAAGAGGCTACCAAGTCTAATTCCCATCCCACTTCTTCTCAGCAAGCTATGAGCGAGGATGATGCTGCTGATGAAAACGTGGGAAACAGTAATGGTGCGACTCAACCAAGGCCCTCCCTGGAGGAAGGTATTGCAGACGCGGCTCCTGCCGCGACTCCAGTCGCAGCTCCATCCACAACTCCTGCTGCTGGTAGGGTATCTACTGAAAATAGAATTCCAGCTCCAGGAAATAGTTCTAAGTCAATCGCAGATGCCATAATTTCTGCTGGAGACAAGCATGCTGCTCTGCTGCGCGGCTTAGTTGAGCAATTTTCTTCAAGTCGCCAGGTACATATACCGTAGCCCCCAAGGATCAAAACCTTGTGTCATCGCACGGGGTGTTGATTCTTTTCCTGGCTTCAAATCTCGAGCCCCCAAATTCCTGGATAATTTACCTATGCGTTTTGCTCTGTTTGTTTTCAGCGTGAACTGTCCTTGCTTGATGCTTCTGGCTCAATAAAGGGTAAAGGCATTTCCATAGACCATCCTGAAATGATGCAGTCTCGCCTGGAGCAGCATAATGAGGTCATTAGGGACCAAGATCAGGAAATAAAATCTCTCAAAGGTCAACTCGACTCCTGCGAAGAGCAATTTAAAGAACTTGAAGCTGATATGCAGCAGCGACTCATGGAGAAAGACGAGGTCATTAGATCTTTGCGAGAAGGGCTGACTCTTAAATCTGAATTGATTGATCGCCTGAAGGGAGACCACGCAAAGGAACTCGCCGCGCGAGATGAAAAATATAACTCGCTGCTCAAAGCCTTTGAGGGTTTTGGCTCCATGGTCAAATCAGCCGTCCTGCAGCTTGCTGGTTGGTCTTTTATTCCTTTAATCATACATATTTTGGGTAACCAACGTTAGTCTCTGACTTGTTTCTTGCCTTTTCTTTCTTTGACATAGGACCTGAGGCCCCAGTGTCCCGCTCCAATTGAAGGATCAACTGGTATATCTGTCTGACTTCAGCCAGCGCTTCTTAAAGGTTACCAAGGAAGTTATGACGGTAATCTCTCCTGCGACTGATGGCCCAACATCTTGCGAGTATTGGATAAATAAACTGCTCAAGGCTCCACATTATGTCTCTGATTGGAAACGATCCTCTGCTCGCGCCGGAGCCGCGCATGTCTTGACATTGCTTCGAGCATATTATCCAGAGATAGATGTTGGCAAGGTTGCTCGCCACGGCCTGGCGATGAGCGCGATGATACTGAACTGCCAATAAGCGAGTACTTCGATATCTGGAAAGGGATGCGCGGGTATGCCACAAAATTTGTTGATAACTTAGACTTGGGCACTTATCTCGATAAATTCAATCTTGATGGGAGCAAGGTGTCAAAGGAAAAGTCCTCAGGAGCTGAGTCATCTCGGGCTGCCACTCCAGCAACAGTATCTGGTGGCCCTTCTGCCTCGTCTGGCGGCGCCCTGATTATTAGGACACCTGCGACTGCAACTGCGAGACAAGCCGCGCCAATTCCCACTCCTGTTGCTCGGAAGAGGAAAAATAAATAATGTGGGACATGCCCGTTAGTCTGTAAGATATTCATGTATTATAAACAGTATTTTTGTGACCTATAAGCAGGTTCTTTTCTTGATAATTCCATTAAGTAGACGCTCGCGCGGCTCAGTATTTCCTAGGAACATGTGTGTTCAGGGTCGAGAGCGGCCATGATAGGCAATCAAGCTCGATTGACGCCACACCCCAGTACTTTGGTCGCATAATGCAAGACGCTTCTAGCTTAAGGATTGCCACTAGTTTGGCAAAATTTGAGGTGCGATTGGTACTCGCGATGCTCGTAAGGAGCCCTCAAGGGTCAGTGATATATGAAATTCAAAAGACTCAGCGACTCAATGATAGTTGAGGCGAAACGACAAACCCTTGAATGTCAAGGGTGCCGGCTTTATTTCATAATCACTCGATGTTTTACAGGGTGTTACAGGATGATGCAGGCCCTTTAATGCGGGTTTTCTATTCCCCGCAGGCCATGCATACTTGATACTCATCGCACTTAGTTGCGAATTAATACTCCTAACGGAGTGGGTTGAACACCTGATTGGTTCAATTTTGAGTCGCTAAAAGCGACTCGGGTCGAGCATGATAGCTCCGATGTATGTCTCATGTTGAAGCAGAAGCAATTTGTTGGGCGATCAGCCGCACTGCTTATGTTGAGTTGAGTTTGCTTTGTAAGGTCTCACGATAACTGAACCCCTTTGGCTGGGGTTGTTGATCGAGGCTGGATTTATGCACATGCGCCATTTCTTGTCTTCTTTTTGTATCAAGGCGACCTCTGGGGCATTATCTTGCTGATGCGCGACTTCTCGGTGGGTATTTACCATCCGGTGGCTGCATCCTGTTGGCCGCTTCCGCGGTACCTCCAACGCGACTCGTTTTGAGCTGCGATTACCGATCTGCGACTGATACCATGTGAAGGAGTTGGCGATACAAGCTTCTTCTGCGAGTACTGAGCCTGCGTTCTCGCATTCTAACGCTCTCTGCTGTCTCCATATATTGTAATAACACCGTTTGGTCCTGGTATCTTTAACTGTAGGTAGACGTAGCAGGGGCGAGCGGTAAATTTGACATAGGCTTCTCTTCCAAAGATCGCATGATATGAGCTTTTGACTGCTACAACCTCAAAGTCTAGGAGCTCTGTGCGGAAGTTCCGCTCTGTTCCAAAGCTAACTTCAAGTGTTATCTTTCCGATTGGTCGCGTAACAGCTCCTGGGATTATGCCTTGAATTTCTTTCCTGGATGGTCGCAGCCTCGTCTCGGGTATATTCATTCTTCGGAGCGTGTCTTGATATAGGATGTTTACTCTTCCTCCTCCGTCCATTAGGACCTTACTTAACTTGTATCCCGCGACTTCTGGCGTGACCACCAGAGCTGGCTGTCCTGGATCTCTTACTTCTGGGGGGTGATCGCCGCGACTCCAAATAACCGATTGCTCTGTCCAGCGACGATACCTTTCTGGCGTTGAAATCTGACCGCTCTTCCGGCTTCCATCCGTCGTTTGTACTCCACTGTATGAAACTGTCCTATGTTTCTTCTAGGTAAAACGTCAGGCTCTTGACGAGAGCTAGATTTATTCTTGTGCTGCATCGATCTGCTGCGAGCTGTATCTGGCGTGTCGCCTTCTTTCCACCTCCGGTAATAATGACATTGCGCCTTTGTGTGACCCGCTGGCCTGCCATCTCTCCTGCGATGTAAGTCGCAAGGCACGTCGAAGATCCCCTTGCAGTTATTAGGGGTAAGGCCTTATCACTCCCTTGCTCCTGCATCTGGTGTGCGCGACGTTCTGTCTTCGCGACTGGCAGTTTCCCGTTGGGTTCTGTGATAAGCCGCCTGTCCCTTTATCTGTCTTTGCGTACTTGTCAGCCGTTGCCAAAAGCTGGTCGAAACTATCAATCTTGTGCTCAGCGCGACTTAATTTGTGCACCAACGGCTCAAATCTACAGTTCTTTCTCATAGCTTGTATTGCAGCTTGTACTGTTAAGTTTTTGGCGGAGCCAAGGATCTCCGCGATTCTCTTGATCCAGTCGCCGCTTGATTCGTCCTCTTTTTGAATGCATTGTCTAAGGTTTTTCATATCTTCTGTTTGGAATCTGCGATGAACTTGTCCTTCAAGTCTTCCCATGTGCTTATTGATTTTGATGGCAGCCTTAACAGCCAATCCCTAGCTTCTCCCTGTATTGCCAAGTGGAAGTATTTCGCACGTATTTCTTGAGTCACATCAGCCCCTGTTATGCTTGCCTCGTAATCTTCTATCCATAAGGCAGGGTCTTGGTCACTGCGATAGGTGGTGACTCGCTGCGACTCGTCGAAGTTCGGGGGGAAACGAGTGAGCCGTATTTCCTCTCCAAAACATGCTGGTCCTTTCAATAATGAATAGGAGTTTACTGGCGCTGAATCTTCATCTGAATCAGTTTCAATCTGGGATGGCTGAGTCGCTCCGGTCCGTGACTCGCCTTCTATCTTCTTTTCTTTTTCCAATGATACCTGCAAACCTGCTAGCTGGTTGACCACTTCTTCGACGCTGCACCTTTCTCCTCCCCATGATACCTCGTTTTGCGGCTCATTGGGCGTGACTCCATACATATTTGCTTGTTGTAAAGCAGCGGTTTGCAGTAGGTCGATCGCATAGCGAGCTTCCTTATCAGCTCGTGTGTCTCCAACCGGTGCTATCTTTGACAATATCCCTATCGCGGCGTGCACGTTGCTCTCTGGGTCGCCGTGGAACTGTGATTTCATCTCTCCTTGTCCATCTTGATCTGATGTTTTTGCTGCCAACGACGGAGTCGCCACTCTTCTTCTTGGAGTTTCTTGCGCTCAGATGTCGTCTTGGTTCGCACCGCCTGGTGCTTCGGCTGGCAGCGACGGAGTCGTCGACCTTCTTCTTGGAGTTTTTCGCGCTCAGCCGCGAGTCTTTGTGCCTCTTCACAGAGTTCCGTCCTGATAGCTTCAATCTCTTCAATCTTGAGGTCTCCTTCCTGATTTGGTAGAGATCCCCAAACAGGTCTTGACGGGACGGGGATGGGCAATCTTGCCGTAGCTTGTTGTAGCTCCTCCAACACGCGGACCCTGACCGGCCGCAGCTCCTTCACCGATTCGCTTCCTTGAGTCGCGTCCATAGATCTGCGACTGACGGATCCGACGAAAACTTTTACTGATCCGATGGGAACGATGTATCCGAACTCGATGCGATCTGCCTCGGGTCCCCACTCTGAGTCGTCGATGAAGGGGACCCCATTGATGTCTTCAACTTGGCCGATGGCGATGTCCTTGAAGCCTGATTTCGATCCTGCGCGGAACGTGACGCTTTTGACCGCAGGCCCCACGGTGGGCGCCAACTGTCGTGGGTTTGTCACGTCAGGTGTCATAGATGACTTCGTAGGTGTGGGATTATGCGAGTCAAGCATCTCCGAGCTTGGGATCGCAGGAACAAAGATCAACACAGATTTACCCAGGTTCGGCCCCCTCAATGTGAGGTAAAAGACCTACTTCCTGCCTACCCTAGATTGGTATTGATATGATAATCGAGGTGTTACAATGGAGGCGATCCGATCTGGTACTCGCCGTATGAGCTAGGGTTTGGGGCTTGATAGCTTGACCCGCTCTAAGTCCTGCGAGTCCTCTTTATATACACAGAGGCTCGCTAGGTTACAAAAGGAAACTTCCCCCATAAGGAATACATCCACAGAGGCCTACTCGGAGACTACTTGGTCTTCACGTCCTCCGGGATATGTCTTCTAGATCTTTCCCCTTATGGCGGTTCAATATTGGGCTTGCTCCCAAGTGGGCCTTTGTCCGTGCGAGTAAGTTAAGTCGCACTGGGCCGCGGGTTAATCCAGAAAGTATTCCCCCGACACTGCTGCCCAGTGGGCCATACCATAGCCAGATTGAAATCTGCTGGTAACACTTAGGGCATATGCCACGTCGGGACGTGTGCATGTCATTGTGTACATTATAGAACCTATTGTCGAAGCATAAGGTTTGTCCGCCATTTCCTTTCGCTCAGCAGCTGTACTATGACACTGATTCTTGCTTAAGGTAATTCCAGGCACCATCGGAACGATGCCTTTCTTGGAATCGGCCATGTCGAATCTCTTCAACACCTTATCTATATATGTACTTTGGCTCAAACCTATTAGGCGTCTTTCTCTATCGCGATAGATCTTGATGCCTAATATATATGCAGCCTCACCTAAGTCCTTCATCGCAAAACTCTTTTCCAATGAAGCCTTAACTTCCCCAAGAAATATCTTATCATTACCAAGTAACAATATATCATCAACATAGAGAATTAGAAACACAATTGAGCTCCCACTTTCTTTCTTGTAAACACAAGTTTCTTCGAAATTTTGAACGAAGCCAAATCCTTTGACTACTTCATCAAATCGAATATTCCAACTCCGTGAAGCTTGCTTGAGACCATAAATGGACCTCTTTAGCTTGCACACCATGTTAGCTTTCTTTGGATCGACAAAACCTTCGGGTTGTACCATGTATACATCCACAGTTAGATTTCCATTTAGGAAAGTTGTTTTGACATCCATCTGCCAGATTTCATAATCATAAAAGGCAGCTATAGCTAACATTATCCTTACAGACTTAAGCATTGCTACAGGAGAGAATGTCTCCTCATAGTCTACACCTTGAATTTGTCGAAAACCCTTTGCGACAAGGCGTGCTTTATGAACGGTAACATTATCGTCCACGTCTGTCTTCTTCTTGAAGATCCATTTACAATCTATTGGTCTTACTTCCTCAGGAATTTCTACCAAATCCCAGACTTGATTGTCATACATGGATTTCATTTCAGAATTCATGGCATCTTGCCATTTGTTGGAATCTTTATAATTCATCGCTTCTTTATAACATGCAGGTTCATCCTCTTCGAGAAGAAGAACTTCGTCCATGACGAAAACTTCTTTCTCGACACCCTCTAGTAAGAAAACTTCGTTCTCGAAAAACCTAGGTTGTTCGCTAACTCGGTTTCCTTTCCTTACTTGAGGAATCTGCCTGACTGGAGTTTCCTCTTCCTCCGGAGGAGGATTTGGAATCTCCGTATCAGTGGCTGAGTCTCCGACCGAAATTTCTTCCGATGCGTTAACTCTGACTATCTCGTCGGTAGATTGTAAAATCACCTCGAGACTTACCGTCCCCCCACTGACTTCTTTTGAAAGAAAATCTTTCTCAAGAAATACGCCGTTCCGGGCAACGAAAATCTTGCCCTCGGCCTTGTTATAAAAAGTGTATCCAACTCTATTTTTGGGATACCCTATGAAAACACATTTGTCAGACCTTGGCTCAAGTTTTGTGGCCTGCAATCGTTTAACATAAACATCGCATCCCCAAACCTTGAGGTGACTTATGCTGGGTGGTTTACCCATCCAGACTTCATAAGGCGTGGTCTTGACAGACTTGGATGATGATCTATTTAAAGTGTAAGCTGTTGTTTCTAGTGCATAACCCCAAAAGGATAGTGGTAAATCAGATAGTGCCAACATAGACCTAACCGAATCCATAAGAGTTCGATTACGTCTCTCCGAAACTCCGTTCCTTTGCGGTGTTCCAGGTGGCGTGAGTTGTGGTACAATTCCACAGTCCTTCATGTGTTGACTGAATTCATGACTAAGATATTCTCCACCACGATCAGATCGTAGGTACTTTATCTTCCTTTCATGTTTATTCTCTACTTCATTCTGAAACTCCTTGAATTTCTCAATGGTTTCCGACTTTTGCTTCATTAAGTAAATATAGCCATATCTACTTAAATCATCAGTAAATGTCACAAAGTAAAGATATCCACCGCGCGCCGAAATGTTCAGAGGCCCACACACATCCGTGTGTATGATCTCGATCAATTCAGTCGCCCGTTCGACTACCCCGCCAAACGGCGTCCTGGCCATTTTTCCCATCAGGCAAGCCTCACACTGATCAAATGAATCCTCATCAAATGATTGCAACAACCCATCCGAAAATAGTTGTTTCATACGGCCTTTCCCGATGTGCCCAAGACGACAGTGCCAAGTGTAAGTATCATCTTTCACTAATTTCAGTCTCTTTGCATCAATGTGTAATGTGTCTTCTATCCTTCCAAGATTCAATACGAACAGACCATCCACCAGAGGGGCTGATCCGTAAAATACATTCTTATAATAAATCGAACATCAATTGTTCTCAGAATTAAAAGAATATCCGTCACGTAAAAGTCGTGACCCTGAAATGATGTTCTTGCTTAATGTGGGTACATAGTAGCAATTACTCATTTCCAACATGAATCCTGAAGGTAAATGAAGGCTCATGGTAACGATGGAACGAACGCTAACTTGCATTCCGTTTCCAACCCTCATGCACACTTATCCCGGATTTAACCTCCTCACATCTTTTAAACCACTCGTCGTGTTGCAAATGTGTGCAACAGACCCGGTGTCAAAGATCCTAGAATCACTGTGAGGCCCGGTTAAATACACATCTAACACACTGATGACTTTGGGATTTCCAATCCCTAAACCTTCCACTATATTGAGATCTCCTTCCTCCATATCTTGTGATGCCTTGTTGGATGAACCAACCCTTTTGCAGTTTTTAATCTTAGCTTCCGCTATGATTAATTTCCTTGTAAGCTCATCCATGCTTATGTTACTACCAATCAAATTTGAATTTTGAATGTACCCGCCATAATGCGGTGGTAGTGACATTAGCAATACTGTACGACTCGCTTGGGCATGCATTGGAAAACCTAGATCTTCCAACATTTGATTAAGATTAATCATCCTTGCCAAGTGATCGATGAGAAAACCCTTTATGTCTAACTTACAACTGAAGAGCTGTCTTGTAATTGCATAACATGCAACTTTGACTCTCTCCTGGAATAAACTATGCAGCTCTGTGAGCACATCATATGCACTCGCCTTCCCAAAGCGAGTATGCAATTGTTTATCCATATAAGTTAACATTAATTCCCTTACTGCCTTTTCATCACGAACATAATTGCCATTCCATGACAATTCAGAGGAAGGTGCATCTAGAACATATAACTTTCTATTTTCTCTAAGTCTACTTCTAAGGGCGCAGATCCAATCTACAAAGTTCTTACCATTAACAGTTAAAGTTTCCATTTTACAAAGCAGGTTAATGTCGACGGGCTTTAATCTACAATGATAGCAAATTCCTTTTAGACCCCTTTTTCATGATTAATTTGCACGAGTTAAAATGATATGATTTAACTATGGTGTGCTTCCACTGAAACTGATATTCCTCATGATCAGTTAAACAGTGACTCGGAATCCGCAATCCTCAATAGTGAGAAGCATGGATACATGTCATCCACTATGACGAGAGGGTAGGCCAACTTGCCAATCACTTCCTGCCGTGATTTCCGTTCATCTTTCGATGTAGTGCTCCGAACTCATAACTAGTTATGCCTGGACGTCAAGACAACCAACCGTTCATGTTGCTAGGACGGTCCGTGCCCGCCTCCCGAACCATTGGCACACATTACTCCTGGATACTGGTCGCACGGTGACAAGCATCCGGTTTGACGGTGCCACAGTTGGATGAGCACGATCTCCTTGATATTTTCTTGAGGAATCACCCTAATAATCACGACTACTGCGCAATCAAAGAGAGTGCAATAATAAAGAGAAATAAACTTTCACAATTAAGTGATGTAGTATAGTCCTCTTCGTCTTCCTTGTGGATGTAAGAACTCCTTCCTTGTTCCACTCCTTGTCGTCGAGGTCTACGACGCTACCTTCATGTCCATCTCCTATTTCTAAGAAACGAAATAACATGTGGCACGCAGGCCCTAGATAGCAATCATGTGGTTTCCACCCATCATGCTTCTTCTAAATCCAACACGCAGGTTGGAATTACATATGATGGTATTTCATACAACAATTGAATAAATTAAAGGACTATACCACATCACATGCCGGCAAAAACAAGTTAGACGTCCTCTAACCTTTGTGTTTGCAATTTTTACGAGGCTTTGGGATTTACCGTGTAAAACCGTCACTGCCTACGTAAGGTAACCAAGCATGGTTAATCATGATGCTAGATTGACATTGCGGGGTGAAGGACAACCCAACGTTACAAGCACGTTGCTGCTTCCCTTCCAAACTTCACTGGTGCGGGTGACCCACGTGTGGACCTAGTCCACATGCCCTTTCCACTACCAAGTCAACGAGACCAACTATAGAAAGACCCGGAGCTACTGAAGCACTTCGTTGGCGCCAACAAGCATACTAGGAACAGCCGGAAGGTCCGCGGATTGCCAGAAGTCCGTAAAATCAAACTATGCCGTCGGAAACCATCCTTAAGTAGTTTATTGGGAAGCATACATAAATAACCTGAATGTCAGAAGAGTTTTGACCTACCCACACAAAATTATGCGGTGCCCTCATGGACTTATGTGCTCTAGTACGTACCTGTACCTACGCATAGATCGCTCTGATACCACTATTGGGTTACGTAGCAGAATTTTAAATTTTCCGACCTACGTAACGTCCAGGATCAACTATGTAGATACAGGAGAGGATAGTACTGTCGTTACCAACAACGAGTTGCGGAAGAGTTGTCGGTGACGATGTCGATGTCGATGATGTTGTCGATGACGATGACGCCGACGTAGTTGATGAAGCTTGATGAAGATTCTCACGGTCAAGCCTGACTGTGAGAATATCGTCGTTCCTTCGTATGTCTTCTTGATCCAAACGAGTGAGGGTCAAACATCTATGACGCGTCACCCCTCTGAGAGCTCGCACACGTACGTCCGTCAAGATCCAGCAGCGCTTCGCCGTGCCAGGACTAAGTGCTACTGGTATGCGTATGGTGGAGAGAGCCCCAACACATGGGAGAGAGGGAGAGAGATTAGATCTAGACCTTGGGAGCCTCCGAGGAGAAATCTCAAGTCTATTGTGTGTCTCCAAAAGAGGAGGGGGTGGGGTTTATAAAGAAGTCCCAAGGGGTAGGGTTGCTTGGACAAGGGGAAAGTTTTCCTAGTCCAACTCAACTTGGACAAGGGGAAACTTCCCCTTGCCCAATTCGGCTAGGAAGGTGGAGTTGGGGTGGACCCTCCCCCACTGCCTCCTCCTTGGCCGCCGCCCCTAGTGGGGCCCCTTCGGCCACCGACCCCAGGTGGGGCCCGCCTGGCCACCGACCTGCGGGTGGGGCCCGCCCTGGCCAATGACGTGGATGGGTGGGGCCCACCCAAGCCGGCCTCGTCTCGGCCTCCCGCCGCCGCCTTGCCCTTCGTGGGCCGAGGCCCACTAAGGTTTGGCCGGCCGACTCGGCCCACCACCTTGCGGTGGTGCGGCTGCCATGTGGGCCCATGTGGCAGCCACCTTTTATTGGCCTTTAATAATTTCCTATTAATTAAATAAATTAATATTTAATCAATAAATATTTTGTCTAATTAATTCCCATAATTAATTACTTATCATACAAACATATTTATATGATCCGAGACACCTAGTGTCTGCCGACAGAATATACTTGGACAATTATTTCCTTTTTTATAAACCTTTCTTTCTTCATGATCTAATTCTCCGAATGTAATTCTATCACGCCGAAAACCATCCCAGATGATACAACCTCTGTACTCCGGACCATTACGAATACAGCAGACCTTGACGCCTTAAGTGTGTGACCCCTACAGGTTCGATAACGTGTAACTATAATTGGAAATGCTTATCCAATCACTTGCCAGTGTCAGAACCTGGACGTTCTGTATAGCTGCTACCGTTATGCGAAGACACTCTTTTGAACCTGCTTGATTAACATGTTTATCCTATCACCATCACGATACTCATCAAATACCCAAGGTGAGATATATGACATTACCATAAATGATAGCTTTCATTTACCATGTCACCTTATCCTTGTTACCGGTACGATGCCTTTACTCTTTAACTCATGTTTAAGTATCACATGATATTTGCATATCATTACCTTGTCTGCGCAGACTTGTAAATGGACACTTTCACATTAGAGCGGATCCTGGTTATTACTTTAGAGGTGTGATTCCCAGTCTTGAACTACTATGCTTATAGTATACCTTTGAGGTTACCCAATTATAGCCTTTTTGATTACCCTGTTACGGCCGTAATGATTGACTATGTCAAAGCTTCCTCTCCAGTATACACAACCATATTCTCATGGTCTAAGAATAAGCAAGCAACCAAACCTAGACTATACTATTTATACGAAACTTGATCTCGTAGTATATCATATATTTGGGTCTTCCCAGTCATATTGTTAACTTAACAATATGCTCCCATTAATAATGACAAGAGCACTTGTCCATGGCTAGAAAACATCGCCATCCAGTATTAACGAGTTCGTCCAAGAGACAGGACAAAGGGTAAATGGGTTTGATTATATCCTTACACGTGCGTATGTGTTTCCCTATAAATTTCACATTTATAGACCATAGCAGTTATAGCATAAAGATATAATACATTAATCATGAAACGGATATATTTATTGTCTCTTAGGGCATATATCGAACAGGCGGTGTGGTTCGGGCGGCGGCGGTCCGGCTGTGGCCAGGAGGCGGCGCGGTGACGGCGATGCTAGCCGAATTGTGAGGCGACGCAGGGAGGCGAGCGACGGCGTGCGGCAGCTCGGCCAGAGGTCTCAGCAGACCAGTTCAGTGCCCTACGGGCCCGATCTGGGTCGGAGCGGGTCGGCTTGATCTATACCTCGTTCGACGGCAGAGTGTGAGGTAGGGGGTGCAGGAGCAGCGGCAACATCGGTCGGCTTGTTGCAGCATGGCAGCGGGCTTCACGGGCCTGACCTAGGCCCAGCCAGACCGTGATAGGACTGGTGTGCCGTCCACGTGGCTTTACAGGCCCGACGGGACTGGCCGGACCTAACGGGGACTGGTGTGCTCCGCGGTCATGTCCGGTCGACTACTGTCCTTGGCGGTGGAGGTAGTTCCCTTCCCTCCCGCGAGGCCGTGTTACCGGTGTCCCCGGTACAACGTACTCTTAGCTCTGTCTTGTTGTCCTCGTGAGGGTGGCTTCGGTGAGACGACGACGGTGGCTTCGCATTCGTGGTGTTGTTTGTTGGCGGGTGGTGAGTATGGTGGTGGCTGATGACCCACAAGTATAGGGGGTGTATCGTAGTACTTTCGATAAATAAGTGTCGAACCCAACGAGGAGCAGAAGGTGTTGCCAAGTAGTTTTGATCAAGAATTCACTGTAAATACTAGCAGACAAGTTTTTAGGGTTTTTGATATTGCAGATAAATAAAGTACAAGTAAATAAAAGACAGAAATAATAATTGCAGCAAGTGACCCAATCCTTTTTAGCACAAAGGACAAGCCGATTTGTTTACCTATGATGGCAAAATGTTCTTGAGGACACATGGGAATTTCGTCAAGTGCTTTCGCTTCATTTAGTTGATTAATCTTTATTGTTTTGATAAGTGTTGTGTGGGTGAACCTATGCTAATGCACTGCCCTAACTTGGACTAATACATACTTGTGATTAAACCCCTTGCAAGCATCTGCATAACAAGAAAGTAATTAAGATAAATCTAACCACATCCATAAACTCTGAGATCCTACAATCCCTCATGCATCGGTAAACTAAGGGGGTTTAGGTTTATGTCACTCCGGCAACCCCTCAATTAGCAACCAAATACACAATGCATTCCTCTAGGCCCATAAAGGTGAAGTGTCATGGAGTCGATGTTCACATGACACCACTAGAAGAATAACACCACAACTTAAATATCAAACCATTAAATATTACTCAACATAACTTCATTACTAACATCAAGACTTCTCCCATGTCCTCAAGAACTTAACGAACTACTCACAAGACATCATATGGATCATGATCAGAGGTGATATAATGATAGATAACAATCTGAACATATACTTTAATTCACAGATAAAACTCAATACAATCAACCACAAGGAGTAATCAACACCGGGAAAGTTTCCCCTATGAACTACACAAAGTATAACCCTAGATGTTACAGCGGAACGAGGTGGAGCGGTGGAGATGATGGTGTCGGCGGTGGAGATGATGGTGATGATGATCCCGGTGAAGTCCGGCGTGATGGCGATGACACTGGCGATGATTTCCCCCCTCCGGGAAGGAATTTCCCCGGCAGATTTCTCCCTGCCGGAGAGCTTTTCTCTCTCTTGTGTTTTCCGCCTCGTGGAGGCGGCGGAATATTTCCTTGATCCCTCCCCGTGTCTTAGGGTTTCTGGGGGTTGAAGTACGTGAAGGGGGAGCGCCTGAAGTGGGCCAGGGCGGCCACGCCAGGGCACGGCGCGGCCCAGGGGGCACCCGCGCCGTGGGGTGGCATGGGCCCCTGGTGGCCCACCTCAGCCTCCCCTTTTGGCTGCCTCCGACATCTTGCAAAATAGGAGCTTCTAGATGTTTTTCATAATTTGTTGATCTTCAAAAATAGTGTATCTTGACGATGCTTTTCCAGCTGAAATCTGACTCCGGCAGTTAATTCTCCAATAATCATCAAACATGCAAAATAAGATAAAATAACATAAGTAACATATCCAAATGTGAAATATAACAGTGAATAGCAGTAAATTATGATATAAAATAGTGATACAAAATGGACGTATCAGTGGCGAGGTTCATCCTCGTGGGCTCCTGTGCTACGGATCGTCCGGGTTGCGGATAGGATTTTTTTGGGAGAAATCCTTGTCGGTTCGTTCGACATCGACGCGGTGCCGCCTTCGTGTGGCATATGTTCTTCTTGAAGGGCATCGTGGCTACCCTCACCCGCTTCCCTTTGTGTCAGGGAAACCCTAGGACCTGTGTGCTGGTCCGGCAGCAGCTTGGCTTTCCTTCTTGAAGGTGTTGCTTGTTACTCGTCGATTTGTTGCTAGGAGCGTGGTGGTACATCTTCGGAGAGGGCGCAACGGTTGCGAGTCATCGTCACTTAGTCAATCATCCTATGTCGCCTTTTATTTCTTCTTTTTTCCTTTGTTTGGGTACTTGTTGGCTGTCACCCTAGCCATGTTTCTTGTTGGTTGTAACGGGTGGTTGCTATATTTATATAGCGGGGCTATGGCCTATTTTGTCAATACAACAACACTCAACACTGAAAACTGAATTACAAAGACACGAGTCTAACAACCAAAGTTCAACTAAATTTTACTGAAGCTACCAACGACTGTCGTCGTCCATGCTACCCAGTATGTCGTCGTCATTCTCGTCGGTGACCACATCATCAATGTTGTTCTGGTGGAGAAGAGTCACGTACCACTGATAGGCAAGCTCGAGTAGCCGACAAGATCAACTTGCTCGGCGCGTGTGTAACACCCCAAAATTATAATGAGTAATGTAATCCAAAAACCAGAGCCAACAAAAACTTTTGTTGATCATTATGTGTTGTTTGCAAGTTGTTGCTTGTGGTAATTATTTCTTGTTGCTTGTGTTGCTTGTTTGCTTGAATTGATAAAATGAAATACAAAAGCAAAAGTGAAACAAGAAAAATAAAAGTGACAAGTGTGTCACCCAAATTCTCCAAATAAGAAACTCAAATTTGTTTCAAACAAAATTCAGAGGAGTGGTGATGTAAACACTCCCATTTTGATTCTTACTACTTTCCCTCTCCAATACTATTTTTAAACTAGTTTTAAAATTGTAAAGTAAAATCAATTTGAAATAAACCAAAATACCAAATTCAAAACCCTATGAATGAAAATGATTCAATACATTTTATTTTGCAAAGCCAAATTTTGTGGAGCTTCTACATGTTATGGGGAGGCCCCACAATTATTTGCAAATTTTTATAAAATGTTTAAGTGCCCCAAATAAATCCTAGAAAAGCTACTGGACTAAAAAGAAATAAAGAAAAACAGGAAAGAAAAGGAGGCAGGGGGTTTTGGCAAAATTGCCATCGTCTACCTCACCCCTCGCCCCGACGCACAGCGCCGTGTCGCCGATTTCTGGCCACCCAGGCCCCCCCTGCTTGCGCTCGTCCACGCCACCGTGCGCTGCAACCTCTGCCCCGAGGAGGAGCACACTTGAGTTCTCCCCCGTGCCCCTATGCCGCCCCTGTCCCCTCTGCTCCGCCGTGTCGAGCCCGGCGAGGCTGACCCAAATTAGCGCTCCTCCGTGCACCTTGACATGCAAGGCTCGAGCCAAAGCTTCTAGAACGCGTCCGGACCCCGGTAGACACCACGTCGCCATGATCCCTTGCACCTCCGCTGCGGAATCGAGTAAAAGTTCGCCTCGGGCGCGCCATGGACGTCGCCGTGAACCGCGACCATCGTGGACCGTCCCTGTAACACCCCGGCCACCCCCGGGCCGGGCCTGTCACCCCTGGCAGCTCTCTAGGATCTCCAGACTGGCCCCACAGATCAACACTAGTCTTTTCTGCGCACTTTGTCCTCACTCGTGCGCACCCGGGAACCAGTTCCCGGTCGGTCACCCATCCTTGGAGTGCTCCGGGTCAAGCACGCTTAACCTCGGAGTTCCTTCCAGATGAGCTCCCGGAAAAGAAGTTGCAACTTATTGATATGAGTATTCTATCAATCCTGTTAAGCCCTGAGCCAGGATCTCACATCCTTCCCCCCTTAGAAGACCGACGCCCTCGTCGGTCAGCCCCCAGTCCAGGAACTTCCCCTCTTGGTACACGTCTGTGCGCCCAGTGCCGGCACATGCTCCACATGTCCGCGCCCCTGACCCGCACACGCCCGTGTTGCCGCGAGGGTCGGCTCTGATACCAAATGTAACACCCCGGCCTACCCCCGGGCCAGGCCTGTCACCCCTGGCAGCTCTCTAGGATCTCCAGACTGGCCCCACAGATCAACACTAGTCTTTTCTGCGCACTTTGTCCTCACTCGTGCGCACCGGGAACCAGTTCCGGTCGGTCACCCATCCTTAGAGTGCTTCGGGCCAAGCACGCTTAACCTCGGAGTTCCTTCTAGATGAGCTCCCGGAAAAGAAGTTGCAACTTATTGATATGAGTATTCTATCAATCCTGTTAAGCCCTGAGCCAGGATCTCACAGTCCCCACGCTATAAAACCACCCCGATCCCCTCTGCACACTCCACACCATCCGCACTCCCTCTCCCCCTCTCCAATTTCACCGTGCACCGCCAGGAGGGCGTGCCCTGCCGCAGCCTCTGCCGCCGTCAAGGTCGGTCATGGCCGCAGCGCCACACTGCACCATTCTCTCCTCTCTGGCCCCTACTCCCTTCCTTTTGGACACCAGCCTCTCACGCCTCGCTTTTCCCTCTGTATCGTGCACAGGGGAGACGCCAGGAGCTCGCCGGAGTGTTGCCCGTGGCCGCGGAAGTGCAGCAGCTCGCCCTGGACGCTGCACTCCATCCCAGCAAGCAAAACTCGACCAGGAGCTCTCCTCACGCCGCCGCCGTCGTTTCGCGTCATCTCCACCGTCCCTAGACCACCCAGGTACCCCCCCCCCCCCTCTGGCCACCCTCGCCGTCGCCGGAGCTCCGGCGACGCCATTGTTAGGTCGTCGCCGATGCTTTTGCTCCTGGCCATTGGATCTTCCATCAACGGTCGCGTACCGTTTCGAGTAGAACGGCCACTGACAAGCGGGCCCCGCTCGTCAGATATTTAAACATTTCCACGCGCGCACTGTGTCGCTGACACGTAGGCCCCACCTGTCATAGTTTTCAACATTATCCAGAGAACAATTAATTTCGAATTTAAACTTCTCTGTAATATCAGTACTGGACCTAACTTCAAAATTCAATAACTTGAGATCTAGACATCCAAATAAATCAAATCCAATTGTTATGGAAATATTATGAAAATGTTTAACCAACCCAATTGGATTCAATTCATTTAGATAAATAATAAAAGTGTATTATTAAAAATACTACAGAAGGTTTAAAATCTAAACTTGTTTGTTTCTGATACTCTGTTAGTCCAATTAATTCCAAACTAATTTTGTTAGTTTAGTACTGCCATGTATTAGCTTCCCTAATTTTGGTAGAATTAATTGTGCAGTAATAATTGTTTAGTATAAAGATGAAGTTAGAACACCCTTCTGCACTAAAACAATTAAATATGTTTAATGGTTAACCCAAATGATTTAGGACCAATTTTGTTAGATCACATTTAGTCATGTTTCGTTACCCCTAAAAGGATTTAATTTTAGGAGCAACAGAACTTAATTGGTAGCTAAAACTTGATTATTAAGTTACTGGATTAAAACAATTATGTAGGGAGATTTGTAACTCCAATTAATCCAAATCAAATTGGGTTGTCTTCTACACATCAGTAGCTTTGTGTAGAAATTTAGTTTCTATTTTGGTGACCAACATAACTCAAGTTGTGGAATTAAACATGTTCAACAAGTTTCTGCCATAATTTAGACCTAAATAAATATTGTTTAGTTCAATTAATTTGAAACCAAATTGTATTGTTTGATGTGTGCAGTAACTATTTGTGATGTTTATGATTGTTATGTTGAGATGATTGCTTGAGTAGTTTAGTGATTGTTTGTATTTGTTTGTTTATTAATTAGACGAGAACGCTGTCGGATTTATCGAGGAAGGAGAGTTTGTTGAATCTGAAGATCAAGACCAAGGCCACTTTGCCGAGCAAGGCAAGCTACTCTCTGAGCTTGCACTACAAACATATGCATCTATTTTTGATATCATGATTTACCTTTAAAGCAAAGATTTATAAAACCTTTTTCAAAACATATATGGAAATTATTTTGCCACCATGTAGAGATATAAGATAGTTATGTCAAAATTATAGGATGGGAAAAACAAATATTGTTTATTCAAACTCCTTTGAAAATATTTGTGTGATTATGGAATACCGAGATGTCGGTGTTGAAATGAAGAAATGGAGAATGGATATGTTTATGAAAAATGCACAGTGTGTCCTTGTACTTACGTCAACCAGCCGATACCCTGTGCGACCACATTTACCCACGTATGGGAAAAGGGCTTAGTCATACAATTTGCTCATATTAGTATGGGATGCCTCATCGACGGAGATGACTCCGTTATGCATGAGGGGATAGTGTGTTGATCTACCCCTGACCCGGGTCCTCGCTCAAACTCTATGAAAAGATAAGGAGGAGGATTGAAGGTTCCACCATAAACCGCCGGACAAAACCTATGAGTCCTCACACTTAGATTCCGACGGGCTGGGTTAAGTGTTGATGGAAGTGTCATATGGGAAGGATCCTATACTAGCATGAGCAAAGGACAGGCTATGGTCGGCGGCTTACTTCGCATACACCTTGTATGGCGAGACGTGGCGGACACGATGAGTTGCCGGATGAATGTGGGAAAAGCGTGCTAACTCTGCAGAGTGTAAAACTATTCGAATAGCCGAGTCCTCGGATATGGACAGTTGGGAGGCCCTACTTTGACCATGTGCAAGTTTTTGAAAGATTTGAGTTTTAAAAAGAAAATGAAGTGGAAAATGTTCCTTACACCTATACCAACGGATCGGTATGAGGTTGTTGGAGGAAGTGGATCATGACGGGCTATGGTCGGAAAAAGGAGGAGTTTTGGAGAAACAGATAAAAATGGTGAATTCTTTAAAAATGGTTATAAAACTCTTCTTACCTTTTTCAATAAAGATATAGAGATGTTTTAAATAAATAAAAGTTGTAAATTAAAATAAAACTAGTGCATACTCATGTTGGGGTAGTTTGCGAGTACATTCAAATGTACTCATATTGGTTTCGTCCCTGGCTATTGACCTAGCCAGACTACGAGGAGGAGCACTACGCCGAGAAGGAATATGACGACTTCTACGCGAACTAAGGATCTCCACAAGTTAGCTGCCTGTCGGGTTGTCATCGTTAGGATATGATGTCTACTACGCCGTAGCTTCCGCTGATATTTTGGTTGGCCCATGAAGGCACCTATGTAAGACTTGATCTAAATGACCATTTATGTAAGACTTTTAATTCGGTATTGTAATGGATGTAAACTTTGGTATCCAATTCGGATTATGTGCAACGACAGACTGATCACGGGATCGTTGTGTTGAGCATAATCGGGTATTTCGGACAGCTAGTCCGGGGTCCCCACAGCGTGATGGCTTCCCATCCGCCTTGTTCTCTCATTTTTTAGATCATCTCCATTCGCGGCGTTCAAAACTTGGCAGCAGCGTCGGACATGCGCTATTGGTGCCTCCGTCCGCGCCACGGGTTTGTGCCGCTCAGCATTCACGCGTTTTTTTGTAAACCGAGCACGAAAATAGATAGTTTTTTTCAAATTTTCTTCAAATTATATTCGCTTGAAATAAACATAAGTCGTACGAACTAAACTAAACCTACTTACTAGGGTGGCACGTCAGGCACCTGCAGTGCAGGCAAGAGCCCGTCCTTGCAGGAACAGGTGCCCAACAACAGTCTACCCACTGCAGTCGAGGAACATGCCGACGCAGGGTTGTTCATGCACAGGCCGACGGAGCCAAGGACGCGATGACGGTGAACTACAGGCCCTTCCAGTGGGGTTCGGGCCACTCCTCGTCATCATCATCATCCTCTTCTATCACTTGCGGAGGTTAATCTCCCCTTGCACGCCGAACCTCCGCCGCCTCATATTGCCGCCTCTCCCTGTCAATGCCTGCTGTGAAGTCCTCGTCAGAGCTGTTGGTGAGGAGGTCTTCGTAACGAACCACTCCGCATGCAGTGACCCCGTCGCCGATTGGCGAAGAAGGTATGGAGCCGGTAGTTGTACTCCATCTTGATCTGCTCGTCCTACGACTACCCTCCCCGAAAATAAAAAGGTGTTTTGAGTTAACAAACATTGGAACGATCTGGATCGTTGATAAAATATTGAACGACACAAATTTAATGTATCCAACACATGTTTGCTTTTTTTAATACTAGTATAGATAGAAACTATTACAGACTTGTTGATTGCATGTACCAAGATTTATATTGAACGTGCTTGGAGAGAACGTAGAATACCAAGTGCAACAGGACAACGGGTCACCAGAATTTGAAAGTTCGGTTTGCTGACTTCCGGAATTGAAAGTTCATGGTTCGATGTAGCTAAGCCTTACAAGTTTTTGAGATCTGAAACCGTGTCCCTCGCGTCGTCTGTTATCAGGCGACTCGGGAAACCAATCGCCCTGGCCACCGGCCATCCCTCCCGTCCCTCCTGCTCCACCGCCGCCGCCGGAGGAGGTCGTCCGACGGCGGACGGCGGCGGCGAGACGTCCTTGGCCGTTTTTTCTTATAAAAATAAGACCCGCAGTCGTCACCGAGCCAATCGTTTCGATCTGATATGGATCACCGGCCGGCGGCCTTCCGCGTCCGAGCGTAGGGACAGGGCAGGCATGGATCAAGCCAGCTCATCCGCCTGCATGTGCATGAAGCACAGCATGCAGCCACGGATACAAATTGTTCGTGGCTTGCTGCCTTGCGTTCAGCTTCAGATCGGAAGACAGGAAGGCCGCTGCCAGCGAGGCAATCGGAATACCACGATGCAGAAAGGCGATGGCCAGATCGTGAGACCGACGACCTAAGCCGGCAGCGGCCGGATCATGAGGCCGGCATCCGTCAGATCATCGGAACATCGTCAGCCACTCGCGGATGGGGTCTGGTCTCCACGACTTGTGTTGTGACCAGACGGAGTCCGTGGTGCACCGGGTGCCGAGCCGTTCGCTCATGCGCGACGCCCGTTGTGACTTGAGTGATTTCGCTTTGCCGGGTCGGTGTGGCTACCTAGGGTTCCTCTTGTGTCAAGATGAAAATCTGCCTGACGCATGTCCTACTTGATCTGGCCGGAGTGTCGGGTTTTGGAAGGCTCCGCCGGCGAACTCCATTGGGCATCTCAATCCTGGAGATTGCTAGATCGGTGGGATTCGGTCGTGCACACGATTCTCCGTTAAGGAGCAAGAGGTATGAAGCTCTGCTATCGGTTGCCATCTTGGATAAAGTCAGAGGCGGAGAATGTCATGAAAGGCGAGATCGCAGGGCTAGGAACAATGATACTCTTGGCGGCGATGAGGAACTTGCTTGGAGCTTCAGGACTCGTACATAGCGGTATGGAAGTGGGGGCGACAACACAGGTGAAGTTCAAATTTCTACCTTTCAGGGTGAAAATCCAAGGTCTGGACTTAATTGGTTGTGCCTGACAATGGCCTTCTTGAAGACATTGTTTTGAGAGCGGGGATTATCTTCAGGGTGAAAACCCAAGATCTCTGTAGCATGACTTTTCCTTCTTAGTTTCTTCTTCTTATTGTCTTTTGGCTGCGTGCATCAGTAATACCTTCGATTATTAAGTTGTTGCAGAGCCTTGAGTGTATTCGGTATCTTCGCGATATTAAGATACACCTTACAAGTTGGAGGTTTAACTTGGACTTAAAAAAAAAAGAGGAATCGAATCGGCAGGCCACACGGCTGTGTATAGCGTGTGTTTGGATGCCGACCCAAAGGTGAGTCGAGTGGAACCATCCCTAATATGCATGCGTTTGGTTGTGAACTCGGGTGTATTGATCCGCCCACATGCAGGAATATACCCTTGAGATGCTGAGCCAAAAGGTCCCTCCAAATCGGCCGCACCATTCGGCCCCGTTTTGCTAATCATGTGGACCGACAAATAAATACTCCTGGAGTATTCTTTCCCTCGTCTCTAATGATCGTCGTGCTTGTGCTAATCACAGCGAAGCCACGAGACGGCCGGCGGGCTCCTGCCTTCTAATCACGACAATAGCAACGCCACAAAATGATCGGCTGTCCGGGCCGGCGGACACCACGGCCGTCGGCCGAGCACGCATCCATGGCGGAGTAGTTGTACGAGCTTGGAGATCCGCCCATGGCGGAGGAGCTTGACGAGCTTGGAGATCCATCCATGGCCGAGGAGCTGGACGAGGATGCTTTGGAGGAGAGCCATCCATGGCGGAGCAGCTGTACAAGATTGCTAGGGGGGCGGAGAACAGTCCATGGCGGAGGAGCTGGGCGAGGTTGCCCGCGGTACTCCGACGAGTCCGTTTGCTCGTATTCCCATCCAGCGTGCGCCACGGAAGGAAAATAGGGGAGCAGTTAATGACGCGTTAATGGCTTGCTAATCAATTTATAAATATGAATTGAATCACTTTCCATCCCAACCGGATCAAATTCCTCCAAGCAAACAAAAACCGAATCATGAACATGTGGACCATCCCACCCCTAAAATATGGGCCATCCGCTTCCATCCACACTGATTCCATCGACCAAACACACGCTAACTAGACGAACGGCGCGCATGGACCAGACGCGTACGTTCATCCTCGCCCCGTCTTTGCCGGTCCTACGACCGCTCCCACCCACCCGCTCGGATCCCCGGTTGACCTGAGATTCACCACGCTCGGCTCGCTCACCGTCTCCATTCTCCTCCTCGCCCTTCTACCGCCTCTCTCACGCGCGCGTCACCTCGCCTCGCCTTCCACGGCGTATATAAACCTCGCCGCACTACCGTCCCCGACCTTGTTTCTTCCTCCCGCCGCAGAAGGCCCTGTCCGAGAGACGATGGGGCGCGTGAAGCTGCCGATCAAGCGGATCGAGAACAACACGAACCGGCACGTCACCTTCTCCAAGCGCCGGAACGGCCTCATCAAGAAGGCCTACGAGCTCTCGGTCCTCTGCGACATCGACATCGCCCTCCTCATGTTCTCCCCCTCGCGCCGCCTATGCCCCTTCTCCGGCCGCCACGGGTCAGTTCTTTTCTACATTCGCCGCAGCCATTCCTTTGTTAACTCCGACGATCTCCCTCGTCGCCGGCAGCTCTTGTTTTCGGTTCTGATCTCGTGCATGGCGTGCGTTCGTCCGTTCATCAGGGTGGAGGACGTGCTTCTCCGGTACCTCAACATGTCGGACCACGACAGGGCGAGTAAGTGCCAGACTCCATGCATATCTTAACCATTTCCTCGATCGATCCTTGTCGTAAGAATGTGACTGATTATGTTTCTTAATTGAGTGAAACGCACCAGAGGTCACCAAGTTGCGCGGAATGTAAGCATTGGTCACCAAGTTGAAAAAGCTCAAAACGTGGTCACCAAGTTGTAGATTAGCGAAACATTGGTCATTCCGTCAAAACGGACGTTAAGTCGGTGACGTAGACAGTGTTTTTTTGCAAAAAAAATCCTTAAACTTCTAGTTATTCCAATACTGGGTCCTTCTCCGAGGAAAAAAAAACCTGACGTCAGCAATGGCTAGTACTAATCGATCAGCTAGCTTTGGTTTGGCGAGCGCGCGCAGCGGAACAGCGCGTGGTGAACCTGGCCATGAACGGGGGCCAACGGCGGACACGACTCGCGCGGCACAAACGCGGCCAGCCGGGCGTGGTGGGCGTACACGGCGGCGAGCTCGGCCGGCACAGGCGCGATTTGTCCGGACGGACGGCTGCGCCCTGCGTGCTCCATCGGCCGGGTCGTGGTCGACGCCCAGCTGCAGCACCTCGGCTGAGTGCCCGTCTAGGAGCACGCGCAGCTGTGCCCGTGCGCCTCCCAGCTCGCAGCCCAGCTGGTCGAGCTCCGCTTACGCTCGCCGAGTCCCCGCCGCCGTTCTGCCAGCCCGCACGACGTTGTCCGCGCGCCGTGTCTGTGTGCGCCGCGTTCCGCCGGGAGCTCGTGGGAGGCGGGCAGCTTTCCACCAGGCCTCTGCCGCTCTCGACCAACTGTGGTGCTCCCTGCAAGGAGTGCCGACGAGGCCGCATCCCGTCCCCACTGACCGGCCGCTGCTCCCCTGGATCCGTAGCTCCGGTGCACCCCGCGCGGCCTACACTCCCAGCTCGACGAAGACGCGTCGCGTCAGCAAGAGCGTCTAGGACCTACGCTCCTCCGGCGGCGCTCAATCCCCGCGGCCCTACCGATTTGCCGCCGCCGTGCAGCCTCCTAGGTAGGCGGACGAGAGGGAGGTCGGGGACCGCGGTCGCCGGCCAGACGCCGACGCAGGCGCTACTGCCGTGCTGCCAGAGGCAGGGATGCGCGTGTGGCGGCCATCAGGGATCGATTTGGGGAGAGACGTGGATTGATTTGTAAATTGGGATAAAGGACTACCAATTAGAAGAACTTAAAATTAAAGGGGCTATTTGCAAAAAATTACGGGCGCCGTGACGGAATGACCAATGTTTCGTTAATCTACAACTTGGTGACCACGTTTTGAGCTTTTTCAACTTGGTGACCAATGCTTACATTCCGCGCAACTTGGTGACCTCTGATGCGTTTCACTCTTCTTGATTTTGTCTGACCACCGCAGACCCATCCAGAATCGGGAGGTGAGAAAAGGCCAGCTGCTGCATGCTGCCTCCTCAAGTTACTATCTCGTCTCTTCTTGATTTCGTCTGACTACAAATCCAATGCAGTACCTCATCAGCATGCTCCAGAGGCTCAAGCGCGAGAGCGACATGGCGACACAGCTAGCAAAGTACGCATATACATCGCTCCAGCTTCCTCTCTTCTCGTCGTCTGACGTACCTATCCGGTTTCTGAATTCTCACATCCTGATGATTAATTCGACACATGTTTTTTGTTGGCGAATTTCAGCCCGGGGGCACTAAACGAGAAGATAGAGGTGAGCAAAGTTCATAGCTCCCGCATTGCAACCTCCGTGCATTTACCATGCATCTCGACAGATTCAGAATAATTTCTTCTCCGATCGAGTTGCAGGAGATTCAGCAGGAGATATACGCCTCGCAGCAGCAGCTACAAATCTCCGAGGAGCGCCTCAGGTTGTTCGAGCCTGATCCCGCGGTGTTCGGCTCCACGAGCGAGATCGACGGCTGCGAGAAGTTCCTCATGGACAT
This sequence comes from Poa pratensis, assembly GCA_947311845.1. Lineage (NCBI taxonomy): Eukaryota > Viridiplantae > Streptophyta > Magnoliopsida > Poales > Poaceae > Poa > Poa pratensis. The sequence goes on along the minus strand of CAMZMU010000044.1, from coordinate 8,891,040 downwards.
GCTCACCCGCGTCGTCGAGAGGAAGGTACAGCAAACAGTCGTCTCTGAACTGCAGATTCTTGTTCCCTAATTTAACAACTTGATTTCTCCAACCACAGAACTACCTGCTGAGCAATCACATGGCCTCGTTCGACCCGACGGCGCCCGGGATGCAGGTATTGACACCAGAGAGATTTTCTAGCAATGAAATCGCACTGAAATGCGTAGGATCTCACGTTGAAGGATCATCAATGTGTTGATCCGCAACAGATTAATTAATTACTGCGTTAATATCTATCAATGACTGACGATGCGATGCGGTGCAGGGGGTGAACGGCGCGCATATGTACGTGCACCCGGCGCAGGCGGAAGGCATGAGCGCGTTCGCCGGCGACGCCGCGCTGTGGGCCTCCGACGGCGGGCCCAGCGCCGCCCACCATATGTTCGGCGCGACCGACCCCATGATCTACCTCAGGTACGACGTTCACACACACGGCAACCTGATACCTGTGACACGGCAGTGTGAGACACGATCGAGTTGTTTTGGCAGGGACCAGGACGTGTACGACGCCAACTCGCAGGTGGCCGGGCTGAACGGCGGCGGCGGCGACCCGAGCGACGTCGCGGGGAGCAGCCAGGCGGACGCTTGGCGGCAAGCCTACACCTGCACGGAGCTTTTGTCCACGCTCATCCCCACCACGCCCTTCCCTCTCATGCAGCACTGCCTGGGGCCTGACGACCAGCACCTGTCGGCGATGCAGCCGGAGATGGTGCCGGCGGCGGCGCAGGACCAGGTCGAGGCGTCGGCCAGCTGCTCCTACACCATGCCCACCAGCGACGACGCCGGCACGCCCGTCATGGCATACGACAGCGGCCCCGTGCCGCCGGCCAAGACTGAGCTGAACTGCGTTTTTGACCAGTGAAACATGACGATCGAGATCATCAACCATGCTACTACTATATACTCGTAGCTAATGTTAGCACACCAGAATCAAAAGGCAATAATATACTCTCTTTTTTCTCAGACGGGAGCAATAACATACTTGCGCCATTTCTTTGTAGCTATAATGACGGTGCATGAGCTGCGCTTGCAAGAAAGCCAGACGACGATCGCACGCACTCATCTGTAAAAACCTATAAGAGCAAAAGGTTTTGGTTACCGTTTCAAAAATATCCTAGAGGGGCCAAGTATTTCCGGTAACCGTGGTTACTGGCCTAATATCTCGGCAATAATTTAAGATTTAAACATGAAACACCCAAAATCTTTCAAATTTAAAATATGGGAACACGAATTTGGTCTAAATTTGAATATTCCGGGATTTTTCTCCAGGTATACACAATTATGGCCGGTAAAGCTGGTTACGGGCCGGTTACCGTGGTATTTTGGCCGGTAACCGAAACCCTCTAAGAGCATTGCTATCAGCTAACCCCTATAAGGCCCGAACCCTTAAAATAACCGTTTTCTATGAAATTTTTCGTCCGGCGTAGATCCCTTATATCGGTACGACTCTTAAAGGTTTTTGAGGGAAACCATAAACGGGGCCGATGAAATACTCATATTTTCACTTTTCGGCTTGAGTTTATGGTTCCTTTACAATCACTTTTCTGTTAGCGTGAGGGACATTTTAGCCGCCGACCGGTGTGGCACGGCGCCGCGCCTCCAGGCAAGAATCAAACAATCTTGGTACTTCAGAGTAAAACTGGCAAATTGCAATTGGACAAGAACGAAATCTTTGGCTCATACATAGTACCTACGGAGTAAATAAAACTCGCAAATTGCAATTGATCAGTCACTCGATCTTGGTCGGTCAATAGATACTGCTGCTGCTCTCCTGTAAAGGTGTGCAGTGTGAGCTTTCCGCATCGTCTCTGACAAAGAAGGGCACTAGATAAATAAAGCCACGTACCTGAAGAACGTTCCTGGTTCCTTAGCCACGAATTAACCGGCCATTTCATTCTCCTACCCCGTGTCTTTATTTTGAAACCAAAACAGGTCGGGGCGTGCTTTCCCTTTTTCGAGGTTAAGCAACATGCATGCGCCGGCTTCTCTTCCTCCCGGATGTTCAAAGTAGTAACAACTCTTCTCATCTGCTAACAATTTTCACACGCCTGCTAGTTCCCACATGGTTTCAACTTCTAATCGAGCTTTATGCAAAAGATGGAAGAAATCAGTTCGACGCTAACACATTGTATTGTAAATCAAAATTACTAATCTATTTTTTTCTCTATTATGCTTAATTGAGTGGAAGAGCACATTCTAGAACATCAAGGAGGCAAATCACACGAATAAACGAGGCTTTATTTTTCAAGAAGAATTATGCTTTTCGGAGGTAAAGCAGGCCCCAACCAATCGCAGGCAGCCACATTTGCCTTTACTCGAAGTTTCCGAATTTTCATGGCGAAAAAGAAAAACGTAACACAGTGGAGGCGAGACAATGGCAAGCCGGGCACACTTCGCCATTATTTCAAAAGCTTCTCCTTTTCCCTCCCCCCCTTTATTTCGGGACCCCGCCCATTAGCGTAGCCTCCTTTTAACTCCATTACTTCATTCCCTTGCTCTCGTTCTTGCTCCGCTTTTGCTTTCCACACCATACTCTCCTCCTCTCTTGTTCGTCCTCTCGTCGGCGAGCTGGTGATTGATTGTTGCTCGCTTGCTGCTAGTCGGAAGTCGGAATCGATGGGCACTCCTTACCACCTCCAGTCTCCAAGAACCATCCTCACCAAGATCATCAGCATGAAGCAGCAGGCGCCCGCGCTGCTGGAGCCGCCGCCCGCGGCGTCCAAGCTCATCCTCCCGCCGCGTCACACGACCACGCCGGCGATGTGGTGCGCCGCCATCGTCTGCTTCGCCTTCAGCGTCCTCCTCATCCTCACCGGCCTCGTCGTCCTCATCGTCTACCTCTCGGTCAAGCCCAGGACGCCCTCCTTCGACGTCGCCAACGCCGCCCTCAACAGCATCTACGTCGGCTCGCCCTCCGCCTACTTCAACGGCGACATGGTTCTGGTCGCTAACGTGTCCAACCCGAACCAGAAGATGGGCGTGGCGTTCCACTCTGGCACCGTCGAGCTCTTCTTCCGTGGAAGGCTGGTGGCGGCGCAGGCGCTGCCCTCGTTTGCGCAGCGCCGGGGGCAGTTCACCGTCGTCAACGTCCACATGGTTTCCAGCCAGGTGGTGCTGCCGCCGGAGGTGGCGCTGGAGCTGGTCAACCAGATGAAGAGCAACAAGATCCTCTACACCATCAGGGGATCCTTCAAGGTCCGGGAGAGGATCTGGTCTTGGCACTACAGCTACTGGATGACTGCGATCTGTGACCTGGAGCTCACTTCACCTCCCTCTGGAGTTCTTCTTTCTAGGAAATGCACAATATCAAAGTGAATTGGCTACTGATATTTTTTTTTCCTGTATCATATTTTAGAGGTTTGTGTACCGTGGAATTGGGTTAAGGCAAAGCAAAACTATAAATTACTAATGTGGTTTTTGCTTTCCCGTTTGCTCACTCGCTGCTGGAGCCTCGAAGTGTTCTGCAACACAGCAGCAAAGGTTGTATGTAGCTGCCTGAATATAGTTGAACAAAGTTTGTACATCATGGATCTCATGTATTGAGTATATAGTAACATTTATAAAATTCTTGTAGACAGAGATGATACAGGGATCAAAAAGTTATGCACAAGATATTGAATATGCCAGTGCTAGAACTTGTAAAAACTGGGATTGAATCGGCCAACACACTCATTCATCAGTCAAACTAAGGTCTACATATGAAACCCCATATGCTTGGTGATACAGCAATATTTTCTCACAAACAGAAAGACTAGTTTAGAAGACATCAGGGAGATGCCAAGAGCACCAATAACTGCCAGGCACTTGGTCTACGAAATCTGGATGTATGGGCCTATGTCTTGCCAACAAAACTGAATGCAGTTGCTCTTGCTATGGCAGTTGCAACCTCACATAGATACCTAACTATCACGGACCGCAAACACCCTTACACAGTGATCAGCTCCACAAGAAGCCAGCTCAAGAGCTGATTTCTCATCAGACGAATCGGATTTCTGCCATCGCAGACGGTGCACAGTTGACACATGACACAACAAAGGATCAAACTGGAGCATGCATGCGACGCTGAGCGCAGAAGGATCTGAGCTACTATCTGAAGCAGCCCGTCCACCTGAAATGCTCCAGAGCTCGATCAGTCCATTATCCATGCCAACAGCAATAATACCTGCATTACGAGCACGGTCCCGGCCCGTCCAGGACAATGCTGTGACACTGTCACGGAACTGAGGCAATGTTGCAAGCAGCTGGACAGAAGATGTGTCTTGAACACGCCATATCTTGACAGTCTTGTCCCTTGAACCAGTTGCAAATTCGTACCCAAATGGGTTCCATGAGCATGCCCATATGATTCTTTTGTGCGCTTCATGCTTTGTAACCAGATGATGCTGTGCTCCTTCCTCTAAGAGACAAAAAAGTGGAAAGGTAAGACCGTAAGATGGATTGCAGAACATGAGCACACAATCCAACAGAACTGAGAAGGCAACAAAATATTGAAAAACTACAAGATCATAAGCAAAATTCCGTACCAGTTTTCTTAATCGAAAAGACAGACAAGTGACGATCCCTCGATACGCTCAACAGAAAAGCATTGTCAGAAGAGAACTCCATTTGTGTAACTGTCAGATTATGAGACTGCAGGCGGCCAACGGCTTTCCATGTTCCAACCTCCCAGAGCCAGATCTCGGCAACTGGTGTTGACTGAGCCTGCAAGATACTAAAATCTCATCAGAACTCCTTAGTAAAACAGACATATTCTGCATCAACTAATACCAGTACGTCATACGGAGACAAACATCAACATAAATTCTTGCCAGGTGAGAATGCACAAACATAACACTATTTTCCTGCTGTGCCAAAATGTTCAGTGGTTCCCATAAACACTACGCATTCACCCATTCCTGAAAACAAAAAACAAGCATCTGCTTGCCGATTCACATTTAATCATGCTTCAAGCCAGAATAATCAATTAACATAACTGTTGCCAGGTGAGGAAAATGAACATGATCTGATGGTGATGTCTGGCTGGACACAACTGATACTGGATAACATACAAGAACTTCAGTTACAGCAAGAGAGCATGCAGTAATACCTTGCATGACGATGCAACAAACTTCCCTGCATGATCGCAGCAGATAGAAAAGAGTTCATTTCCATGCCCATAAAGTTTGTGAGATTCAGGCCATAAGGTATTCCATGCAAGTTGGTCCTCCACAGGAGGCTCAGTAAAAACAGTCGGCACTGCATCGGGGATCGTCTCCATAGAATCTGGACCATCGTTAGACATACTGCTCGGGGATTCCTTTCCTCCTGAATAACCATCAACACAAAAGATATCAATCGAATGAAAAGAATAACTGAAATATAAATAAGGCACTACTAAATTTTCTTATGAGAAGCTAAGGGGACACTTTGCCCAACATGTGAGGGATTTTACCATGTGTATATATAGGTTTCTGTGAAAGCCCAAGAGCAGACATATTTGCTCCAAGGACTTGCACATCATCAAAATTCTCGTTATCAGGTTTCAACAAAGTTGCTTCCTGTAGGGTCCTCAGGAATGATAAAGTAGCTTCAAAGACTCTAGAGACCTTTTCATCAGCACCACAAACAAACCGGTGGTTTCCTGTACCCTGAATGAATGCCACACAGTTGATATCATGCCCATGGATTTGTGGACGAGCGATTTCACGCCAGCAAATCGTATCTCCTGGGTTAACATGACTTCTCCAAGGAGCAAATATGCGTGCAGTCTGCATAAAGACATTGATGTAACAGAGAATTAGCAAGTAGTACGACAAAATGACAACTCACCGTAGATAATCATTATATAAGCTTGGACAACAGATGATATAAGTACAAGAACTTGCCTGGTCATGGCTAACTGTTAGCAAATATTCGGCGGATCTGGACCATGTTAAGTCAGATACGGGTGCAAAATGACCAGATGGGACAATCTGAGGCTGCCAATTTTCAGAATCCAGTCCAACATCTCTCCACATATGAAAAAACCCACCATAGCCATGCGCAAGAATAGATTTGCCATCAGGTTCCCAATGGCCACCATAAAACCCAAGTGCTGAGTGACTTAATTCACCAACCGTCACCGAATTTATCCAAAGCCCAGTATTTTTCTCTGGCCTCCATATCATCATCATCTTGTCCATAGATGCAGATAATATACTCATTGGCTGATGAGCTTCAGCGCCCGGTAACAGTCTAGGAGGCTGCCACTCGACTGAATATACCCAATCGTCATGCCCGACAAGAAGAGACTCCAATGAAACTTGGTAACTTGCATTACCAGCCATAAATAGAGGACCATCAATATAGGAGGCCATCCCAATATTTTCCTTCCTTGGTTGCACCATGGAGGAAGAAGAAACAGAATCTGAAGTCATTTTCCATATCCGAATGGTTTTGTCCTGAGACGAGCTAACCAGAAAAAGGCTGTGCTTTTCACTGCCTATCATCACAGGTAGAGAAAAGTCTAGACTTCTAATCCAGTCAGAATGGCCCTTAAGTTCACAGGCTTTAATGAACTGCATGTCATAAAAATGCGAATCAGGACAAGAAAAGCTAGCAGATATAGCAACAGAAGTAAATACAAACTCTTACAAACCTTGCCTGACTGATCCCCATAATAGATGTGAACCTTATGATAAGTCCTCCCATTGCTAAAATTAGACGGCCTTCCTCTTGTGGCAGCACCGCCAATGAAAGTGAAACCATTGGTTTTAAGCCAATGGAAAGAGAATGCAAACAAGAGACCTTGCAGTTGCCTGCAACAGGATAAACAAAATAACTTAAGTGGGCTGACAGAACACACTTTCAGAAGCTTTAAAATCATGCAAACTAATAGAATTGACTAATAAGTTTTGTCTTAGAGACAGCCTAAAGATCAATGCAAACCTTCAAGATACAACCAATAATATTAAATTTGGTATACAAGGCATCAAAATGCTGGTAAATGATCTTACCATTAGTAGTCGGGTCAACTGCCATTTCCCAAATAACCACTGTACCATCTGAGGAGGTGGAAGCGAAAATTGAAACTGTATCTGACACCATCCTTCCAGCAAGGCAGGTCACACCTTTCTTATGCATTGCTGGCAGTTGCAAAGCATGAGACCACTGCAAAGCAGTCATAAAACCTCAGATCAAACAACTTGGGTCAACTTGATCAAGACAAACAGAATAAGATTTTCCCAGCAAGCATATGAGAGGGGCAAGAAATCTAATGTCAAGATATTGCAGTAAAGGTTTCAAACAGAATTCAAACGACAAGAACTACAAAATGCTTAAACGAAAGAAACTCACCTCGCCTTTTCCAGAACCAATTTTCCATGCCATAATAGCGCCATCAGAACTTCCGGACAGTAGATAGTGTGTCTCCATGTGTCGAACTGCATAGGAGCAAACGAAACAAAACACCCCCAACGGTTCAGTACTCAGGAGTCAGACCAAACCGTCTTTAGTTCATGTATATTAGTGCTATGTATCTACACTTGGCTCCTCTCATGTCCCATCAACTATTAAGATAGGCGATTGTTTCAGTTTGATTCCCAAACTGTGAGTCAAATGTAACTAAGTACATAACTCTACAAAGAAGCATGGTGTTGTTCAGACAGATTTCCACCCAAACTAACCATTTCAGCTCAGGTACAAACAGAAGCGAGTGAACATAGACAAAGTAAATAGTAGGTGCGAGAAGGAGGCAGCAGACCTTGGAGTACATCCTTCTTGGTTGGCAGCCACAGCGTGCAGTTCACCGCCGCCTTGTGGCCCGGGAGCGTCGTCAAGATCTCCCCTCTCTGTTCCAGCACAGACACGAACGGAGACCAATCGATTCAAGAAAAAAAAACAGAACCGGATAACCTAGAAGCTGAAGCGTGAGAGGAACAGAGCGACGGACCGAAGGGGAGAAAAGGGCGACGGCGTTCTGGGCGCCGAAGGCGACGAGGCCACACGCGCCCCACGAGACGTTGTTCACGACGCGGTTGCATCCGGCGCCGATGAAGACCCTCTCCGCCTCCGCTCCCCCGCGAGCTCCGGCGAGCTCTCCGGCCGCCGGCGGCATCGCGGCGGCAAGCAGGCTCGAGCTACTTTTTTTTTTGGAGGGGAAAACAGGCTCGAGCTAGGGTTCAGGGTTTGGTACGTACTGCCCGGTGGGACTCTGTCAGCCACGTTACTAGTCTGCGCCAGACCCAGCCCAGGCCCAATCTCCTCCCATGGTATTTTTTTGTCAAATCTGGCCCTTTTGCCGAACTAATGACGTATCTGGCCGCTCCCGGGAATTAATTGCAAATCTGGCCCCTGAGGTCGGCGCCAACGCAAATGGAGCCGAACTTGTGCAGTTCGGCGCCAACTAAAATTTGCAAATCTGGCCCATGAGGTCGGCGCCAACGCAAATGGAGCCGCCATTTCGCCGACCTACACAAGGTCGGCTCCATTTGCGTTGGCGCCGACCTCGGGGGCCAGATTTGCAATTAGTTTCCGGGAGCGGCCAGATACGTCATTAGTTCGGCAAAAGGGCCAGATTAGGCAAAAAATACCCTCCCATGGGCTTGGCATTCATGTGAGGCAAGTCCGCAAGTATATGGTAGAACCACATGATCCCGAAAACACTATAAAAAGGTTCCCTGCGAGATGTGTCGTGGTGACATGTATCGCCTTCTCCTTACACGGTCATTCGTGGTTGTCTGCATGTCCGCCAAGTGTCGCAATTAGATTAAAAGTGGGAAATATTAGAGAGAAAGAGATGTGGGAGGTGGGAGGACAGTTTTTTCCTTTTATTTTTTAAAATGAATATTCAAAACATAATATCTTGATAACCGTTTATCCAAATTGCGAACCGTTTTCACTTCTGAGTTCCTCGCGTCAGGATCTTCCAAACTAGATCTCATATTGATAAGTTTTGACAAAACTTTTTTCTGTACATTTAGTTCTTTTATAGTTTGTACATTTTGTTCTACGTACTTCGTACAACCTCTCCTGTGAACTTTGTACTTTCGGTTTTATATACTTTTGTACTCTATTTCTGTGTTCTTGTACTACCTGTTTCAGTGGAATGTGTACTTCGCGTTTTGTGTACTTTGTACATGTTGTTCGTACACCCTAATTTGCGTACTTCCAGTTCTATTTCTTTTGTACAACTTCTTTCTGAATAATTGTACTCCGTGTTCTATATAGTTTGTACATCGATTTTGTATGTTCTGTGCTTGTAGTTTTGCGAAATATGTACGTCGTATTTGTGTAAATTGTATTTCATATTCCATACGTCCTACTCCAGCCGCAACGATCGGTACCGTTGCAGCCTTTCCGCCCAGAATGTACGCGAACGCGACCCTGTACGTGGGGCTTCGTTTCGTCGATGTACGAGGGGCGGCTTCGATCGGCGTACGCGGGCTTGGATTTGCATTGCTGTGCGCGGCCGCCGACCGCTGTTGTTCGCTCGTTCGGACGTCACGAATTTTGATTTCGCTACCTCTACAACGTGGCCACGTGTCGTTGTACGCGCTTGTGTCGCTACTGAAGTTCCCTTTCGGAAGGGAACTCTTTTTTTAGCTGCACCCCATGATCCCCCTTCCTCTTGTCTGACTCTGCTGAACCAAAGCGAGAATCAAGCTTGTACGATGAAATAACAATCTTTTGTCTGATTCTATTAAACCTTATCTAGATGTTGTTGTTCTCTTTTGAGATGATAACGATTTCTCAAAAGTAGTGGTTGGAAAGCCATAATATCTTGTTTAGAGTTTCCAAATGTGCGTTTTAACTTGTCACTTTTCAGCAATATGAAGACAAACTTGAGAAATTCCACGTCGCGGTTTGAGTTATAGAGTTAATTTTCTTTTCTGAATCTAGGTTTATCCGAGATTAAGGGCATGTTTAGTAGCTTTTATTTTTCTCTATGTATTTTGAAGGTATCATGTTTCTTTATTTTTAAAACAACATTTTTAAATTCTTTGAGGTGTTTCCCTAAAATTCCCATGCTTGTGGAACCGTGGTATTCCGAAAACTAAGGTATTCCATACTAATAAGAAAATGGTTTGGAGCCACCCCCCCCCCATCACAAAAAAAAAGTTGTTTTATGTAAAATATAAGTGCCTAGATATTGTACCATTGTTTGGAATACTTTGGTTTTACAAAAGCATAGCTGTACAAAGTAGTCAATGACTTGTTTTTATCTATGAAAACCAACAATACCATGATGAAAATTGACTCGGTTTTATTCTACATCTTCTTTGATAGTTCGCTATTAATTTACGAGTGTTGGCACTCCAACCTAAAAGGAAGGTCCAAGAGTGTTTTATTCTACATCTTCTTTGATACTTTATTTGATAGTATGTGCAATATTATCAGAAGTCATACTTCGTAAATACACGATCTTTAATGGATGTATTTTATTTTTGTTTTGCCAATTACGCCAACATATAAAGTTACTCCATATGTTATAAATTAGATGAATACATGTGACATGTCTTAGTTTTTGAATTTAGTAGAAAGTCGCCTTAATTGTGTGCTCATTCCATCAATAGATACATGTTGATATGAACAGTTGAAATTCAAAACTAAGTTTTATCAAGTATACATGCATACATACATAAAAAAAATGAAGATCTCGAATACTGAATCAATGGCAAATAGTTCCACCATAAGATCTACTTTCGTAATATATATTTTTATGTTATACTTTTGATATTCCTTTCTATATATTTTGGTTAAACTTTGTAAGATTGACTTTTGACTAAATACATATGACTATATATCCTATTGGTCAGAGTACTAGATTGCTGTGTCGACATGCAAGATATGATGATTTTTTTCCTTTATATTTTTTTTTTGCGAAACATAGTACAACGTAGACGCTCACACACACGCGTATACACTCAAATGCACACACGCACATCCTACGCCTATGAGCACCTCCGAAAGACTAAGCCGACGTTGAGTCTTGAGATTGACGAAGTCACCCTATGCGTCTCGCTGTCGACGGGAACGTCGCCTCCTATTGAAGAATATTCCGCCTAAATGAGAATCACCAGCGTCAAACCTGGTATTTGAACTCTGGTGGGCCGATGGTACAACCACCCTCCTAACCATGTTGCTACAGGCAAGTTCTCTTTTCCTTTATATTTCTGAACTTGCGTTATGCGCTAATATATATTTTCATGGTTCTAATATTTTAATTGGATATTACTCCATCCTTATCAAAATATAAGTTTTTCCAGCAACTTTTTACACACATGTATCTAGACATATTTTAGTGCAAGATTCTCTAGATACATGTGTGTGAAAAGTTGGTGGAACGACTTATATTTTGTATAGAGGTAGAAATGAAATTTTGGCGGAAGCGGAAGCGCACCACTTCATTTATTTCTTTTTTGCAAATGATGAAGGGCGCAACTGCATAAAGCCCAGAACAGCCGAGGGCCAGGGCCGCGTCTCTGCCCTCTCCTGCCTCTCGAAATCTCCCCCTGTGTTTCTCAAAAAAAAAATCTCTCCCTCTTTCCGTGCCGAGGGCCAGGGAAGCCGGCTCGGCAGACGGACGAACGTCGCCACTGCCTCACAGCTTCAGAACCGCAAGACGTTGGTGCGTATTATCCCCTTCGTGTCGCCGATTTGGATATTCTAATCCAGACGTGAGTATCTGGGTGGGGGATTTGGGGATCGGCTGTTGGGATTTTAGGACCGTAGTGCATTGCAACTGATTTTAGGGCCGTAGTGCATTGCAACTGTTTTAGGGCCTTTTCTTCACTATATACGAATTGCTAATCCACCATCTTATAGTCTCTTTGCGATGAACTTCTGTTAGCGATTAGTGTAGTTTAAGGTTGGCGTTAGTGAGCTTGGGGACCACACCACCAAAGTTCAGTGAGGTTGAAGCAGAAGTGCAGAACTACAACATTACAGAAGCAAGGTTTCTCACCTTTCCGATGATCTGGAAGATTATAAAACAAAATTAGCCAGTCTTGAAGCTATGGTGGAAGCTGCAAGCTGAAACGAGAAAGATCTTTTGGACTCACTGATCCAAATTACCGAAGAACAGAAGAAACTTTCAAGTACTAACAGCAGACAGAGAATGAAGGAAAAATAAGTTTCTTAAAAGAGGGCGCAGATTCAAAGAATTGAAGGTGCTTTTCAAGGATACACCCTAGCAGTAGCAGGTGCATCAATTTCATAGAAGAAGAGGCCTAGAAGGCCGGTACCATGATACAAACGCACACCACGCCAGACGAGAGCTCGCCTTGCCCAAGCTCCTACCAAAGGTGACAGGCTAAACAAGCCTGTGAAGTATTATTTGTTTGTTCACCAGCCTGTTGAAGTTTGCTCCTTATTTTTTGGTGAATCTGGAAGAGTAAATGTATTGTGATCAAGATTTGCTTCTGGCTGCTCCTAAGGGACAGGCTAAACACTAGAGATATGATTCAAAGAAGACAATGGAATGTCATTTTACCTACAAAATATACTTGTTTGAAATCTGCAAATTAAAATATAGACAACCCTGAAAGATTTTGATTGGTCCCGATTCATCTACAATTAATACAATTAAATATCAGTAGATGCAATAAGCTTTTTCACATAAGGTTCAGATTATTTCAACAACTAGTACAGAGCTGAAAATATACAGCTTCCTATGTCATGTGTTCTTCCTGTTGCGTATAAGCTGCTCCCCTTGTCAATTCTTGCCGACTAAGCAATCAATCTGAAGAGTATGTTTGCTTTCTTGCTTTAAGCAAAAAGATAGTTGTAGCAGGTGCTCTTTTTTTATGTGTGTGCACTAGCTTTGCTAAGAGAACCCCGTAATCAGTTTTATTTTTGATTTCCTGGTTATTCATCTTTCGCATTGCTGAAGTCCCAAACAATTTATTATATCATCTAACTTTTGCCATTATTTTCTTTCAACAGGCAACAATTCTTCAGCTGCCAGCTGATATCCTAACTGTCACATATCTATTACTTTCACCGAGAGATGCCCTATGCCTGAAATTGGCGTGCAAGAAATTTTGTCTCACCATGCCACAAATTCCCTCAGATCAATTCTCCTCTACTTGTCGACCAGCTATGGGCAAAACCCTTCAGCCTCTTTTGCTTCAAACTGAACACAAGGTTTGTCCTGCCTTATGAATTCCATAGAGCTGAAGTAAAATTGTTCTCCACGGATGAAGACTTGGTTCTGTTGGAATGAGACTCTCAATTGTTTCTCTTGAACTTATCAACTGTCTGCATGAAACTACTCCCAATGCCATCAGAGCCCTATACTTCAATGATCCTACAGGCCCTTACCAGCAGTAGCTTTCAGGTTCAGATCATTGGTCTCTCTAGCCCAAGCCCTTTCAACCTCAGATTTGGGTATTCAGAGGGTGAGAATTGAGAGGAGGAAGTACTTCAAAACAATCACCCTTTTGAGCTATCAGGTGTCACTGGAGCCATTCATTGATGATGAACTGTTTTGTCTTGGTATTGACGGAAGTGTTGGACACTTCAGCAGGGAACAGTGGGAGATCATTCCGTATAATGAAGAGTTAGCATTTGACGTGTCCAATGCATATCTTTGTGAGGCAAATAACTATGTCATGTATCTTACTTGGGAGGTCTAAGGTTTTAGCTCTTGTCCTTGATTTGGAACAGGGGATGTGGCAGAGAATGGCATCTCTCGAAGGCCTTTCTGTTGTCAGTGGCACTTTACAGTCCTTTTCGGTGCAGGGAGAGGCTAGCGATACCATCACTCTTGCATTTTTTTAAAACAATCACATGTTACGAAAGCAAGTACAGGAAAACTTTGAAACAGCTTTGTATGTCTCGTCGATGAGGTTGATGAATCTTCTTGGAGGAACAACCCAAGTTTGCTACTGCAGTTAGGATATCCAAATGGCTCCCTTGGGAAGGCAGGCGAATTTGATGCCGTAACAGAGTCAATATGGGTCAGGCTGAGACAAGTATTGATCATGTCGGTTGTTTGACGAGCGGGCATTATTTTTTAGGATGACTACTTGTCCGATACAAGGTGAGAGATTTTGCGAACTGTCGCTTTATGACTGCCACATTTGGGTTTGGAGCAGACTGGTTGTTCTCATAGCTAGTGGATAGGATTATGGCTTAGTATCTGCAGCTTTCATCATGTAAATGAACACAATTATAGGAAGCAAGAAACACAAACCTGATAATAATCAGGTGTCATGCCCTGAATACCGTGCCTTTGTTCACCATTGTTCATAACTTACCGTGCCTTTGTTCACCATTGTTTGCCTTTGTCTACAAGTGCCATGTTAATACATTAATATGAAGTGTTTTTGGATCCTTAGAATTTGATCTTTCAACATTTTTTTGTCGTTGATTTGCTTGCGCCCTACCACTAGTCATTACTTTTGGGTTCAGAGGATGTGTTTGCACCCTGTTTGTTCTATGTTCTATGTTCATAACTTACCGGCGTAGAATATCTAAGGTACGCAACTTGATTTTTGTCGATACTGATAACATGAGGGAATAGGTGATGATGATAGATAACCGTAGAGTACACGATTAGAATGTAACAACAATGAATGTGTATTGGTTTATTTTTTGGCTGGACTATTGTTAATATGTTGGTTCATTTTGTCTACCTTTTTATACTACCTTTGTCCCGTATTATAAGACGTTCTGGAAAGCTAAAACAGCTTGCCAATCTGTTTCGTTCTGTATTAGCCAGACCAAATGACTATAAATTCATCATTCTGTCATGCATATCTGTCCTTGTAGTAAGCTGTTACACTGTCAGTTTTCCTCGCTTCCTACCCTGTTCAGTATTTTTCCTTCAGAAAGTGCACCTAGAGTAACGATGCTATTTAGAAATTTGTATTTATAGATCAATGCATGTGCAGTGGTTTGAAGGGTGAAATGAACGTGTACCTTGGGCACATCCCTATACTCCTTGATTCTGAGAAGTCATGCGACAGCTATTTAAGCTTCAGAGTTAGCGTAGGCCAGATCAACAAGGGACTTCAGGGTTCACTTTTACGGGATATGGCAATCAAAATATAAAACATCAAGGGCGTTCAAAGAAATTTCATAGGATTCCAATCCATAGTCATTTTTTCTATGGAGTCCATTTGGTTCAAAGGAATGAATGCTCTAAAATTCCTATGGATTGCTTTCCTGCACTATAATCCCATAGGAATTCTAGCAAGAGGGTGGACCTCATGGAAAAATTGCTATGAGTATATGACAACTATGATTTGTACCCAACTTCATAGAAAAATCATGTGTTTTTCCTGTGCTGCAACCAAACAACTAGGGTCACTGGTTCCTGCCTTTTCAGTTCCTGTAGGATTCAACATGTCATCACATTCTATTCTTACATTTTTGTCGGGGGGCTACCCCCGGGTAGGGTAAGTTGTGGTATAAAGAGCTATAAAAAGTGGACCGGGTCATGGTCAAACCGGGTCAACCAAGACCCGGAGGGACCGAGACTTGGTAAGACTGCAAACCGGTTCATGGCCACCGGGTCATGTTAGCCAGGTCATCTTGTTCTTTCTTATGTGCAGGAGAGATACGAGGAGAATCCGGCATATCCATGCCGGGTTAAGGAAGAGAAGAAAGCTTGCCTCGGTTAAGAAGTCAATGGCTTTTGTCTTCTGGCCTGGCAGAGGAGCACGCCTAGCCGGGGAACCCGGAGCCTGACAGACCGACATCCCGGGATGGGACAGCCCGGATAAGCTGGGACAAGACAGGAGGGGTCCTGTCATGACAGAGCTGACCCGAGAACCCGGAGGCGCGGATCTCCTGCGGGAATCCCGGAAGATCTCTGCAGGAGCCCGTGCTGCCAGCGTGGAGGAGAGAGCCGTTGGCTCCTGGACTGCTATAAGTACCCTTGTACCTCCTCCTGCGTGAGGGACGGAAGGAGAAAGAGCTCATTTGCCCCCTTTGTGTTTAGCTTCGTCTTCTACCTCGTACCACTGTTCATAGTCTAGTAATACAGCTCAAGGAGCAGATCTTGTACTTGTGCTTGTGCTTCGCCCATATACACAGAGAGAGGCAGGAGTAGGGGTGTTACCTCCCCACGAGGGCCCCGAACCTTGGTAAATCGTGTGCGTGTGCTTGTGTGTTCTTGGTTTGATGTTCGTCCGTGCGCGCTCCACAGCGCGCAAGCCCTCCCCGGATACCTCCAGCGTCCTTTCGGCTCCACACTTAGCCATACCCATGGCATCTGCCGTGACACCACCACGACAATTTTTCCTATTCCTGTGATTTTCAATTCATGTGAACCAAAGGCCCTCACAGTTGTCTCTGCTTCGTTTTCCCTTTCTACTACTCCATGGTTCATTAATAGATTTTCTTAATAGTTCATTGCTGCTTAGTTCGAAGTGCTTTATGATTTTGCAGAACCATTTATTTCCTTGTTGGTGTTTATTTGATGATTTTCTTGCGTAGAGTGTGTATATCTTCGTATATATAGTGTTAAAATCTCTGCTTACTGATTCGATGGACATTTGTTGATTGCGTGTTAGCTTCAGGCGAAGGTACATTTGCAAAGTCTCTGCTTACTGATTCGATGGACCTTCTTTCACAAAGTCCACTTATGATGGCATCACTAACTAAATGGCACATTTGCTTCACAAAATACATATGTCAAACATAAAGGCCTTACATAACATAAATCGAGCATGCATTTTACTTGAAAAATTCCGTACCATATGACCTATGAGTAATCACATTATAACCATAAGTAATGAAATAATTACCTACTAATTTACTGATACCTCCAAAACTTCTACACAATTAGACATTTAGTGGCTGTTATCTACTACTGCAACAAGCAGTTCAGCTTGAGTAATCAGACATGGCAAACGAGCAATTTGAAGAGCCGCCCATCGGCAGGGCGCTCCGAGCCGGAGAACGCTGCTCGACTTGACCAGGCGCCGCAGCACCGCACGGCTGCTCCTTCCCCTCGTCACCGGCGCTCTCGGGCGGCCGCCTGACCTCCTTCAGAAGCGCGACGACGTCCTTCATCGCCGGCCGGTCGTCGGCGCGGTGGCTGATGCACAGCATGGCCACCGCGAACACCTGTAGCATCTCCTGCACCTGCGCCTCCGTCTTCCCGCGCAGCCGCGGGTCCAGGAGTTCCGCCACGCCGCGCTTCGCCTGCATGTGCTCCCGCACCCACTGCACCAGGTGCGTCCCGCCCGGCAGCGTCGGGTCCAGCGGGTGCCTCCCCGTCAGGATCTCCAGCACCACAACCCCGAAGCTGTACACGTCGCTCTTCTCCGTGATCCTCTGCATGGACGCGTACTCTGCTCCAACAAGAATCTCAATTAGTAATCTGTATATCTGATGATCTGATCACAAATTATGACATCGTCTAATCATATTCATACCTGGCGCCATGTATCCGTATGATCCGGCGATCCGGGGCTTGGACGTGTCCAACTTGGCGGAGCTGCCGGGCTCGATCACTCCGGACAGGACGCGGGCGAGGCCGAAGTCGGCGAGGTACGGCTCGTTCCTCGGGCCGAGCAGGACGTTCATGGCCTTTATGTCTCCGTGCAGGATGGCGGGCAGGCAGTCGTGGTGCAGGTACGCCACGGCATGCGCGACGCCCAGCGCTACTTCGTACCGGGTGCCCCAGTCGGCGGCGCCCTTGACGCCGCCGCGGTGGAGGAAGCCGCTGAGGCTGCCGTTTGGGAGGTAGGTGTAGAACAGCAGCTTGGTGCTCCGGTTGGCGCCCCACCCTAGCAGCCGAATGATGTTGCGGTGGCGGATGGAGCCCAGCGCCGAGATCTCGTTGCGAACGCGCCTGCCTCGTCCGATGACCACATCTTCTTCACGGCGAGCGGCTCGCCGTTCGGGAGTTCGACGCGGTACACCACGCCCGAGCTTCCAGTGCCGATCACGTTCGCCGATGTCAGGCCGCGCACCACGTCGTCCACCGAGAAGTCCAGCTTCTGGTACAGGGTCACCTCCCACGCCTCGGCAGCGCCACCGCTGATGGCACTGCCGTTCCGGCGCCGCGAGCGGGCGAGCACGTACGTGGCGGTCACAAGGAGGAACGCGCTCACCGCCACAAGGATCGTCATCGCGAGCTTCAAAGTCGAGACGGCTGCTCGACGGGAGTTCTCGTCGGCACCGGAGCCGACGACAAGCAGGTGGTTGCCGGCAATATTGCTGAGCGGGAGCTTCTGGAAGAAGGGCGTGTCGGGAAGCTCTCCAGAGAAAGCGTTGTAGGATATGTTGAGCGTGACGAGGTTCTCCAACCTCCCGAGAGGCGCTAGGCTGCCGGAGAGTTGGTTGTAAGACACGTCGAGGGAGGCGAGCTTATCGAGGCTGCCGAACTGCGACGGAATCTCGCCCGATAGGCGGTTGCAGCTGAGGTTGAGCGAAATCTCTAAGAATGGAAGCATACTTAGCTCCGCGGGATGCCGCCGGAGAGGGCGTTGTCCCCGAGATCCAACAGCTGCAGCTTCTCGCAAGAACCGAGCTCCGGTGGGATGCCACCGGAGATCCGGTTCTTCCCAGGCTAAGCTTCGTCAGTTCCGGCAACCTCCCAATGCCGGGACCCAACAGTCCGGTAAGGCGGTTGTCGGAGATGTCGACGATCTGAAGACTGCGTGGAAGCTGGTCGGGGAGTGCACCTGAAGCGAATTGGAGTGCAGGTCAATGAACTCGAGGTTGTCGCACCCCGACATGGACGCCGGCAGAGGACCGACGAGGCGGTTGCTTCCAAGGTCGAGGAAATTGAGGTTCTTCAGGTTGCCGATCTCGCGGGTATGGTCCCCGACAGCTGGTTGCCGTTGAGCCGGAGCCGGTAGAGATTGGTGCAGTTGCCGATTTCCGGCGGTATAAACCCCGAGAGTTCGTTGCTGAGAAGCAGCAGCTTGGTCAAATTCTGCAGCGCAAACAGCTCCCTCGGGACGGGCCCGGTGAGGTTGTTGTACGAGAGGTCCAGCGACTGCAAGCCCTCGCACTGGGCCAGGCCAGCCGGCACGCCGCCGGTGAGCCTGTTCTGCCACGCGTAGAACAGCGTCAGGTTGCGGAGCCTCGGGAAGTCGATGTCGATCTCTCCCGACAAGTCGTTGTTGTCCACCTCGACGTCAGTGAGTGACGTGCAGTTGGAGAGTTCCGTGGGGATGGTGCCGGTGAGCTTGTTCGTGCTGAGCTGCAGCTGCTGAAGCATGGACAGCCCGCCGAAGCTCCTCGGGATGGGGCCAGTGAGCCCGTTGAGCGACAGGTCGATGAGCACGAGGTCCTTGCAGTTGCCGATCTCCTGCGGTATGGTGCCGACGAGCTGGTTCTGCCACAGGAGCAAGGTCTGCAGCTTGCGGAGCTGGCCGAGCTGCGGCGGCACGGAGCCGGTGAGAGAATTCTGGTAGAGGTACAGGCTGGTGAGCTCGGTGCAGTTGCCGATGCTCTCGGGGATCGGGCCGGTGAGCATGGCGGTGTAGATGGCAAGGGTCTGGAGGTTCTTTAGCTGGCCGATCGTCTCAGGGAGGCTGCCGGACATACCGGTCTCGGCGAGGCCGAGCATGGTGAGGCCGGTGCATCCGCCGATCTCCGATGGCAATGGTCCCTTCAACGCCGAGTTCCCGCCGGCGCGCAGCACCTGCAGCTTCTTCAGGTTGCCGATGCTGACCGGGATCGTGCCGCTTAGCTCGTTGTCGTAGAGAGTTAGTGACGTGAGGGCGGTGAGGTTGCCAATGCAGTCGGGGATGGCACCCTGCAGCGAGTTGGTGTGGAGCGCCAGCGTCTGGAGCTTGCCGAGCCGGCAGAGCTCGGCCGGGATCGCGCCGGAGAGGCTGTTGCCGCTGATGTCGACGGTGGTCAGCGCGGCGTACTGCCCGAGCTCCTTGGGGATCGCGCCGGTGATGTTGGTGCCGAGAGCACCAGTGTCTCGAGCGACGGCGCGAGCGGCCGGAGCACACCCGCCGGCACGACCCCGCTGAGGTCGACGGACTTGATGATCAGCGATACGACGCCACCGCGCTTGTCGCACGCCAAGCCGGTCCACTGGCACGGGCTCGCGTCCGACTCGCTCCACGTCCCCAGCGCGGCGCTTGCGCCGGTGCCGTTCGTCAGCGAGCTCTTCCATCGCAGCAGCGCCTCGCCCTGGTCGTTGACGCCGTGGGCGCCGCAGACGACGCACGCGATGAGCAGCAACGTCGCGATGACGCGTAACCGGGGAGGAGGAGGCATTGCTGGCCCGGCGCGGCGCGCGTGGAGACAGGGAGAGAGAGGTGTGGACTTGGTGGTGGTGGCGCCTCCTATCTATGGCATTGGGATTGTAGAGTGGGAGGGAAACCCCGGGATTTGTTTATAGCGCAAAGGGTTTGTGCCTGGAGATCTGGATCCGACGAGCAAACCATAGCATAGCCTAGCTTTTTTGCAGGATATTCTTTTCAAATAAACTACCCCTACAGATTTGATTTGGGGCACTGTCTCAGTGTGAGTGTGTGTGTGAGTGGTTAACTTGATTTTCGAAAAAAAGGGAAAAAAATGTTCTTGGAGTTTTGGACGAGGAAGGAACATGATCATTTGTTTAAGCCGGAATGGGAGAAGGAAGACGGAAGGAAGGTGGCATACAATGGAGCCTCTTGATGCCATCATTTGGCCCTAGTTGATGCCATTGTTAATCATGTTTAGCCGGTGAGTGAGCGAAAACATCTCTTTCTCTCTCTCGGGCTCTGCGCTGCAATGATGCTGTTGTAATTCTCTATCTCGGTAACCCAACTTTAATCTAATCTATCGTTAAGTACGGTGTTCTAGCGCCTGTAGAAGTTTGTTCTTTTGTACTGCGTTTATGTAGTGTGGTCAGAACACAGAGCACAGAGGTTAAGCAGCTGATGCTTGTTTACTGTTTCCTTTGACATGCTCTCTTCTGTGAGTGTTACCCTCTCAATGTTTCTGCAGGTCTACAGTGATTCAGACCTTATTTTCTTTGCAACAAATAAAATCACTGTGCGTGTTACTTGCTCTAGATTTTTTTACAGTAGCCTTATTGTTTGCCAAATTATGACTTTAGCTATGCCAAAGTCGCATCCTACCTTAAACTCCATGAAAATTACAGTCCAATGCAGTACATTTTGACCACTCTAACTGAACTTGCCAGTAGTATTTTCTTGACTGTATTTCTGTTGCCCTAGTATGGCTTCTTGACGATGGCAGATCCAGAAAGCCTGAGTTCTTACAGAAAAGATCATTCAGTGTCGCAGCAGTGATACAGTCTTGCTGGTGGAACATGCTCTGTCCTCTTGGTAATCTAACCTCGTTGGGGCTGATGATCTACTCATTTCCTCTTCTTCTTCTCCTGCAGTTTCTCAGATCTGCAAAACTGACTGCCAGACACTGCAAACATACACTATCCTCTTGTCATGTTCCTCTCTGTGTAGTATTCCAGTAGAAAATTTTCCAAGAATTTTCCTGCTAACATACCAGCACATTCTTGCACTGTCGCACATGGACAGAGAATACAGCAGCACAGCCATCAGTTAATCTAATCCAGAAGCTTAACTAAATTACTCTGTCTGCGGCTTCCATACCGTACTATTTTCGCGAGGTTCAAAGCGCATGTTCACATCACATGCCTGACTTTCTGAACGAACCGAAAAAGAAAAACTATTATTACTGTCCGTGAACTCATCGTAGGCATCATCAGAGGTTTTTGTGTTTACAAAATGAGCAGGTGAGGTAGAGTAATCCAGGACTCTTTGGGTGCACATGGTCAGTGAAAGGTTAGTGTATTAGGAGAGATAAAATACAGGCGAGGAGGCAAACGCTGGAAAGAAACTGAAAAGAACAGAAGCTGTTGAAAACCTTACAACTTTTGGCAAGAACATGTAAAACGTCTTTGAGTAGAACTGTAGAAGGGACTGTGAGGGATAATAACATGTTAAGATAACAATTCTTTGTACGGTAGTTAGTAAAATCTATATACATTGGTTGGTTGGTTAAGTACGCCCTGTTTTTTATCACCCTTGTAGTAGCTATGACATGCGTTTAGTCAATACCATCCAACAAGAGGTAGGTAACAACACCACAAGAGCATGACCTTTATTAGTTACAGCATGCATTTTTCAAATCTTAATTCATATGCATTAGGTAAAACATCGACTAGTTATAACATGTATTAGGTTAAACATGCGACCAAATGAGGTTAGGGGACATATTAGGTGTCACACATGGCTCACAAATCACAACGCCTTGAGATGCATAGCGGCATCGGAGCATCATGGGAACAAAGAGAGTGGTTCGATTCAGATCCGATCAGAGCTCAAGGATGGATGGCAAGGTGAATGCCTGGTGGTGTGAGTGAGGCAACATGGATGGAGCTAGCAAAGCACATGGTTAATTTCTAGACGGCCGGGCTTATCGCGCTTTTGATTAAGATAAAACTCGTACCTTGCTCGAGCTGTAATGCATGTTCTTTTACATCTCATTCTCCCGTTAGTTCCCTGACACCAGAGCATTTTCCAGGCCTAGTTGCAGCCAAGATCTGATCTCTCGTTTAACTTAAAAAATATTTACGGAACATGGTCGATCGAACTTTATGAACTTGGATAGATCCAATCCGAGAATTTCTTTTGCAGGTAGTACATTGTCAAAAGCAAATCGTGATTGTTTTGTTATTACATTTTACAGAATGTGACTCCTGTCAGTGCAGAACATTCTGCTGCTAAGAGACCACGGTACTTAGCGTAGTTAAACAATGATGCAGAAAGGATAAGAATTAACAAAAGTAATTAGACACTAATTGCCCCAATAGATTTGAGTAACACTGTTGTTAAAATATAATACTTAACTATTGCTTGTGTTAGTTACCTTTTACCAGATTCAGTTACCTTTAGTTTGAGCTCAGAACACTGCCATCCACAGTAAACTATTACAGCAGATGGACCTGTGCAAGAGTTAGCCATCCAAAGCTGTATAGCCTAGCTACAATGTCAAAAGGTAAATTTGGTCACGGGGTTAGTAATTTTTACCCCTAGCTAGTGACCTCTGTAAAGACAGGAACATTCTATTGACAGCACAATGCAGCAGCTAAAGATAGCTGCAGAAAGGCAAAAGAGTAGAATAAATAGTCACTTCTTGCTTCCAAAGTGCAATACCTAAAGTGTAGTAGAGTTAGCAAATCAAGTTTCTAGCCTGACCACTGCTGGACCCAAGTTACAGAGATTGAGGGCATCTGTCTGCCTGGGAGTCTCACGAGATGGTAGCCTGATATGATTTTGCAGCCTTCATTGTTTGCCGGGACAATATAGGAACTATGCTCAGGTTAATGATATTGTAGTGAATTTTTTGGCTAGAATATTTATGGTTTACAAAAATTTACACTGACAGAACAAGAGATCTGATTGTGTTACTTGATAAATTCAGCAAAAGCCAAAGTTTAAGCACCAGATTATCTCTTAAAACGAATCTTCTTGTAGCTTCTCTTTTCAGTTCTCCACGTGTTAGCACATTGAGTAGCCACAAAGCGGATCAGGAGATTATCATGCCCACTTCGTTACCCTACAAACACCATTTTATTTGCAGGAGCAATCTCAAATCCATTCAAATAAATGAAAAATTAACATGATTGAGAAGGCCAAGCATGGAGGTAAAATCAGCAAGGGGCTGGTGCATTTGTTCATCAGCAAGATGTGGACTGCCACACCACCTCCTTGGTGGTTCCCTCGGCACTACACCATGTTTCTTTCCCTATAAAACTTGGCAAAAAGACTGTATTGTCGTGCACTTTGGAGCTGAAGCAACAAGGGTCACATCCACATCGATCTCTGCATGACCTTTTCATGTGTGCATTGAAGCCTACTCACCATAATGTTAAGATACCTGAAAATTTATATAGATTGCAGTGTGATGTTTTGAGGCTGCTGATGGATGGGGTCACCTCAGTGTCCCCTGGGCACAAGACCTAGTGGTTGGGGACAATATTTGCCTCCCTAATTTCAGGATTTTGTTCTCTTAATAAACATTAGACATCACTGTCTTTTATCTTTATGTCTCTGCAAGCATTTTTATATGGATGGGTGAACGGCCATTACCAAACAAACATCCATATTAAAGCACTACATGTGTGTCCGTGTGAGGGATTTTACAAGTATTTTCAAAAGATAAATAATTGCATGGCGCCTTGACCAAGCGTGCAGGCACACTCTTGCTTGTACGAGTGGAGCAATTAGAGGCCCAAACAAAAGTGTCAGTTGATTTGATTACCAACTCTATGATTGAGCCATCTGCCTTAGATGTTCTTCAGATAATGAAACTTTGGACTTTGTGACTCGCGAGGAAAACAATAATCATATATTAGAAATACGCTTGGGCCTGCAGTTAGGTTATGAATCTCTGCAGGCGTGCTGGGTTTGCATTCCGGCCGGTCAGCATAGGCATGATGTCCATTATCAGATTCGGTATTCTAATTGTTTTGCACGGGCACACTTAATGTGATGCTAGCCTACTTCTGCACTTGTGTTACCTACTTGATCTATGGTTACAAATGACATATCACTTGTCAATTCCGCAAACTGAGATTGTGTCGAGTATTCAGAGCAGGAGCGGAATCCAGTGGCACCCCTCCAAAAATGCAAAAATAAAATAAGTATGTACTACCTCGTTGTGAAATATAAGATGTTTTAGTGTTTTTCGGATTCAGATGTAGCTAGACGCGTTTTAGTGCGTAGATCACTCACTCATTTTAGTACGTAGTCCATGATGATATGTCTAAAACATCTTATAATTTGGAACGAAGGAGTACTAGCTAGTTTAATTTTATGTGTATTAGAATTTCTAATATAGCCCATCTATTCACTAAGTGCTAACAAGATAATATCAGTGGTTTAATAGCCGGCTATAGCCCCGCTATAGCTCTTTGAGCATATTACTGCTGAATAAATCCATGTACATTGTCCTGCTATATACCCATTTACTCCGCTATAGTCCCACTATAACCTGTTTGGAAGGTTGCCGCTATTTTACATAACCTGCTAATTAAAACATCAGATACTCTCGTATTAGGCTAGGTTAATGTTGGTAACCTTTCCACACAAACTTGCAACTGCATCCTAAAACTTGGATGGATCGCACACCAAGTTGACCACAAGCCTGATGATTGAAAGGCGCAGACTTAACAACGAAGAAGCGGGCTCAAGAACTGCGGGTGTAGTGGTTTTGAATCTCGGTTTCGGAAATATTTGGGTCATTAGCAAAATCACCAAAATTTAGTGACTTTCACCTATTCTCGTTTTTATTTCAGCCAAAGGACCAAAAATTCATCTAAATATTCAAAAATTGGAAAAATAATTTGACATTTCTTTGTACTCAAGTGTAGTACTAAAATAATTGACCGAATGTAGTTATTTCGGTATCTATAGATATCACTTAAATTAAGTGAATTTTGATGAAATATCAGTGAAGGTGATGGTTAGTTAAATGGTGCAAACTTGCTATTGTCAATTTATATGCAATTTTACTTTATTGTTCCATGTAATCTGAGCTTAGCTTATGTTATGATATGTTTCATTTAACGAAATGGAGCGGGGAACAGGGCTTTCGATCTAAAAATAAACTGGCTCGGTTGGTACCTTGACATCGGTACAGTGGATGTGTGACAAATGTACATGTTGTGCGTGATATTTTGACGAATTTTAACATATTTCTATTATAGGTTAAATAATGTATTAACAATATATCTTCATATAAGTTTATGTTGTTTTGACATGAAATTCAAATAATTAGTGTTAGCTTGGCACCCCCTGCTGTGAAGTCCTAGATCCGCCACTGATTCAGAGGCAATAGTTTGTTCAGGCCTGAACTTAGATGGGTGATTATTAGGCAACCACATATGCCCAGCTGAATTTCCTTGAAAACGATGAAAACGCAGCAGCACGCTGCTCTGACTACTGGAGCAAGGGCTTCCCAAAGAAAAGAAATATGCGGCATGCATAGCAGAGTGCAGGTGCAGGGTCAGCTGAGGAGTCTGCCTAATGCAGGAATTCAGCAGAAAAAAAGATGCAGATAAACACATCTCGCAGCAACGCAGAAATTCCACCCGCTCGTTAGCGTCGAGGCCTTACATTGGACTACCTGATATCACTGTGGTATGTTCAAATAATTTTTGAATTCCTTTTGCTGAACTTCCAAGTCCTTAGTCTACTGGACGGCAAATATGTCCTTTGTTAAAGAGTTTGGTTAGATGGTTCTCTGCTGGCTGTTAATATCATGGGACATGTCCTCGTTTCATGGTGCTGGCGGAGAATGTCATGTAAGTCGTGATCTGAGGACTAGCAATGGTGGTTCGAATCTTTCTGCCGATGAGGAATTGGCTTGGTGTCTCGTGACTTGGAGAAGCGACATGTAAGTGGGGGCGACAACATACGTGAAGTCCAAAATCCTACCTTTCAGAGTGAAAATCTAAGGTCTGGCCTTAATTGGTTGTGTCTGACAGTGGTCTTGCTGAAGACATTGTTTTGAGAGCGAGGACTATCTTTAGGGTGAAAGCCCAAGGACTGACCTTAATTGGTTGTGCCTGGCACTGTTCTTGTTGAAGGCAGTGCTTTTGAAGAATTGGACGTCAGGTGTTGTTTTGGTGGTGGTTGTGCGGCTGCTGCAAGGACTGTAACTCTGTAGCGGGACTTTTCTTTTTATTTCTTCTTCTTATTGTCTTTCGGCTGTGTGCATCCGTAACAGCTTTGGTTGTTACGTTGTTGCAGAGGCTGGGTGTAATTTGTATCTCCGCGATATTAATATACACTCTTTATCTAAAAAAAAGATGGTTCTCTGTTCTGTATTTTTAGCTTCATTTTCCTAATACTCAGCCGCCTGGGAAATTGGTATGTCTCGACGCTAGGCTATATAACTCACCCATTCCTAGTTTCTCGGTCGAGTGCCCCTATAGCCACCTTTTTGTTTTGTCCGTGGGCTTTTGCACATGTATTGTGTGGGTGTTGCAGGCCACTCAACCAGACACAGCCCATATCAGCTAATCAACCCAGCCTCCAGATAAAAGTGGGGACTAATTCTCAGAACAAAAAACTAGAAAAATGGTTATCCTAAAAAAAGTTTAAAAAATGGTTGTACGCGTGTCTCTATAAAAAGGGCAAACTTCAAATAATTGCAATTCATAGATCTGAAATCCAAAAAACTGTTATGTTCAAACTATTGTATTCTTTTTTTAGATGCTAAAAATAATAGCCAATGCGTAATTTTTTAGATGCAAGATCATTTGTAATCCATGTCACGGAAAGTGTATAAAACTTGCGGGTTGATTTTTTTCTTAATTCTGGGTGGTGGCACTTCTCTCAAGAAAAGTTCACTATGGGTGGCAAAAAGTGCAAACTGCAAATAACACAACAAAACAAAAATACACACATATAGAATGTTAATTGATCTTTTATTTGAATTTTGTTTGGGACATAATACAGACACATATACTCATATACACGCGCATACGCTCAGCCCTATGAACATACACACGTTCACCCTACCAACATCTCCGAGAGACCGAGCCGCCGGATCAGGTATTGATATGATGAAGTCACCACAGGCAACTCGTTGTCGACTAGAACGTTCGCCTCCCACTGAATATATTCCGGCTAAATGAGAAATATCAACGTCAAAACTGGAGTTTGAACTCTAATGGGCTGGGGGTACAAACACCCTTCTAACCATCCAACCACGGGTTAGTTCTCCCTCTTTTATCGATTCGATAGTGTATTATATTAAAAAAGGGATTGAGTAATTAAGAACCACTTACGACTCAAGGATGCCCACAATTTCTATATACTAGCTAAATGCCCGTGCGTTGCTACGGGAAAACTGCCTCCTAAGTCCGCGCATAACCATCCGTCACGCTCGACCACTTTTGCAGGTTAGGTTTACATATATAATAGGAAATAGTTGTACGGTTGAATTTATTTACTACTTGGTTTTGATTTTTTGACTTCGCATTCTTATTGGAGAAATAACGCCACTGAATTACATAACTTGATATTGTTTTTTCATTACCCAAGATGATACATTTTTTATAATTTGACATGGGCCAATTACCAAATCTTGAAGATAAAAGTTAAAAGATTCAACGATAAGAACTCTGCGGCTACAAAATTCTTGGTTAGTTTGATTTATATTATAAAGACTCATTGTCTCATCAATAAACATCTTCCTCATAAATAGAAAAAAAACAGAGTGCCCCTCACGCATCTCAAAGACCAAACCCAGCTCAATAGCAAACAATTTCCCTTTTCAGCAACAGTGTAAACATACTCCTTGTCAAACAGTCCTTTGAGAGTAAAAGGATACACAATATAGTTCAATAATAGTGTCGTTAAAAACGAAAAAAAGATAATGGGTACTCATATAATGGGTACTCATATAATGGGTACTCATATTAATATTAATATTTGGAAGGAAAATTGAACCGGTTGGTGTAACTTGTTTGCAAGAAATCGTACCAATAACCATCACCTGCGATCACAGACACCACATTAGTCTCGTTGAACACTTGCCTCACGAATGTGGTGGCCTCTGCCTTAGCATCAACAATGGAAGGCAGGATGCTTGCCATGGTCCCAGAGTACAAGGCTCTGAAACTGCAGCACGATCATCTGAAAACCTCCACGGCCCTTCAAAACAATCATGTGTGAGTAAACCCTGAAATCATGGCATTCGAAGAACAGTTATAGTTGATATTGTTCAGCACTCCAGTACTTCTACCTGAATCAAAATGATGGCTATGGATTAACGGATGACAATACAGTAGGCTTTATTCTGCTTAGCTAAATCAGAAGAGGCAGCAAGAGCATAAGTAAAACTGAACAGCAAGAAATATAGTGGACTTGAACAAATCAGAACAAGTACATATATTCGATTCAGCAAATAGAGTATTCACTTTTGTAAATATAACACGAAAGACATACAGTTCTATGAAGCAACTAAAAAATAAGTAGTAAGTTAAAATTAACAACAATAAAATGCATAGTAGGGTACAGTAGCCATTCATCTTGCATCACCAAAGAATGGTAATTGTTTGAGTTTACAACTTTAAATAAATTAACTACATGAACAAACACCTGTTATAAAAATGATAACTCTTCGAGCTTACATATAATTTCTTGTTTCTAAATTAATTAATGGTCAGACATCTTGATTGGCCCTTTATAACATCACATAGCTCTTCATCTTCATCGGAGAGGTGGTTCTAGTGGAAACATATTCCTGATTTAATTCTGACATGTACACAGTCATATCAAGTAGGTCAAGAGGTATCATGAGATCCACAGCGACTATCCTTTTCTACATATAGCATTCTCCAATGAAGTGATCATGTATTTGGTATATCTGTGAAAGGACAATACAGAGAAAATGTAAAAAGTGAGTAATCCTACCCCCAAAATAGCACCAACATGCAGGTTGAGGTAAAAGTGAGAGAAAAAACAGTGCAACGGAGAAAATATCACAATCATTCAGTAGAACATAGTCCGTTTTACCATTCCACACTAAAGCAACCAACATCGTTGCTCCGTGCCCGAGGAGCTGGTAACCCACAGTTGAAGCGTTTGATCAAACATCTATTAGACTTGGTGGGATGGGCATCAAAGCGGATGTAAATTATGTACTTACCATGATGGTGGATCTCTGCTGATCTCTGCTGCGTGCCAATGTCTTTGTAGCAGTCGTCTCTTCTGGTCGAAACAAATGTTAATAGATACTGTAAAAGAGAACATCATCTGTCTGAACAAATGATTTATACAGGACCATGAACCTCAATATCATGTGAACAGAGAGCGGTACGGCAGGCTGGATGAGAGCTTTATGAACCTTCTGTGGTACAAGCAGCCGGTCGAAGAAGACAGTATCAGCTCCGGGTGGACGCCGGAAACTGCAGCTCCGGGCGTGCGACCAGAAGCTCATCACTCGTCCCTCCACGCACGGTGAGGTCCTCCCGGCGGCCGCGGGCGGCCCCGAGGGCCACCATCGTACCGTCTTGATCGTACTCGCGCTGGCCGTCGACTCGTCGAGGGCTGCGCCGGTCGCTGGCGAGGTCCTTCCGGTCGGCAAGGGGATAGTCACTGGGACGACCAGGACGACGGTGAGTGGTCCGATCGACGGGGAGTTGGCGGCGACGCATCTGGATTGGGAAATTGGGAAGAAAGGCAGTCGAAGGAGAAAGGGCTAGGTTCGTGGGGATTGAGGCGGCTGATGACGTGAAAGACACACGCTCGTTGGGAACCCCAAGAGGAAGGTATGATGAGTGCAGCAGCAAGTTTTCCCTCAGTATGAAACCAAGGTTTATCGAACCAGTAGGAAGTCAACGTTGCTCTGAAGGTGTTGGTGGAGGAATATAGTGCGGCGCAACACCAGAGATTCCGGTGCCAACGGGGAACCTGCACAACACAATCAAACTATTTTGTCCCAACGAAACAGTGAGGTTGTCAATCTCACCGGCTTGCTGAAAACAAAGGATTAGGCGTATAGTGTAGAAAATGATGTTTGTTTGCAGAGAATGAAAAAGAACAATGATTGCAGTAGGTTGTATTTCAGATGTAAAAGAATGGACCGGGGTCCACAGTTCACTATTGGTGTCTCTCCATAATAAAATACTAACATGTTGGGTGAACAAATTACAGTTGGGCAATTGACAAATAGAGAGGGCATAACAATGCACATACATATCATGATGATCACTATGAGATTTACTTGGGCATTACGACAAATTACACAGACCGCCATCCAGCATGCATCTGTGTCTAAATAGTCCACTTTCAGGTTAGCATCCGCACCCCTTCCAGTATTAAGTTGCAAGCAACAGATAATTGCATTAAGTATGGTGCATAATGTAAACAACACTAATATCCTTAGACAAAGCATTGTTGTTTTACCCCTAGTAGCAACAGCACATCCACAACCTTAGAACTTTCTGTCACTGTCCCAGATTAAATGGAGGCATGAACCTACTATCTAGCATAAATAATCCCTCTTGGAGTTACAAGCATAAACTTGGCCAAAGCCTACACTAATAACGGAGAGCATGCAAGATCATAAACAACACATATATGATAGATCAATAATCAACTTGACATAGTATTCAATATCCATCGGATCCCAACAAACACAACATGTAGCATTACAATAAGATGATCTTGATCATGATAGGCAGCTCACAAGATCTAAACATGATGGCACAAAAGGAGAAGGCAACCATCTAGCTACTGTATGGACCCGTAGTCCAGGGATGAACTACTCACGCATCACTCCGGAGGCAGGCATGGCGATGTAGAGCCCTCTGGTGATGATTCCCCTCTCCAGCAGGGTGCCGGAGGAGAATTTCTGAACCCCCCGAGTTAGGGTTGACGGCGGCGGCAGCGGATGTTTTCTGGAATAATGGCTCGGTCTTTTAGGGTTTTCGCGTCTGGAGGAATAAATAGGCGAAGGGGCGACGTCGGTGGAGGCGCGGAGCCCGCTCCCCATAGGCTGGCGCGACAGGGGGCCCACCTGCGCCGCCATGTGGGGAGGGCACCCTGCTGCCCCCCTTCGTCTCCTCTTCGGACTTCTGGAACGTGTCGGGAAAAATAGGCATCTGGGATTTTGTTTCGTCCGATTCCGAGAATATTTCCAGAACAGTTTTTCTGAAACCAAAAACAGCAGAAAACAGGAACTGGCACTGTGTCATCTTGTTAATAGGTTAGTCCCAGAAAATGCATAAAAATGCTATGAAGTGTGAATAAAACATGTAGCTATTGGTATAAAACTAGCATGGAACATAAGAAATTATAGATACGTTGGAGACGTATCAAGCATCCCCAAGCTTAGTTCTACTCGTCCTCGAGTGGGTAAACGATAACAACAATAATTTCTGAAGTGACATGCTACCAACATAATCTTGATCAATAATATTGTAAAGCATATGAGCTGAGATCAAATCATTCAAAGCAAAAGTCTATAATTGATATAAAAGACAACAAAACAAGTTAGTTAAACAAGCTAAAAGTTTTCATGAATGATTGCTTTAAAGATATGAAACCGTACAAGGTTCATTAAAGATGTGTTAAGTATCCAATGTAGGAGTTGTATCCTTCAATTCCAAGCATCAAGTAATCTTTCACAACATAGAAGGATTCAGCCAAGAAAAAATAAACATGAACATCACGAATCAACTGTTTCGAAGTCTACTCAACCGGTGAGCGTAAGCATTTGGTTTTGGCACCAGGATGTTATGGCTAAAAAAACATTAATGGGGGTTTGGAAGGCCAAAGGAAGAAAGTCTCACAAAGTTATAAGTGATCATTAGACAAGAGGAAGTCTTATAATCGAAGCTATGTAAGGAGTAGTGTTTGCCATGCAACGGATGCACATAGAGCTATAAGTGTATGAAAGCTCTCCAATGGAACTAGTGGGGGTGCATCCAACTTGGTTGCTCATGAAGACCTAGAGCATTTTTGAGGAAGCTCATCATTGGAATATACAACCCAAGTTGATGTAGCCCAACCTAGGACCATCACCATGTCAAGTACTCCAACACTCCACAAGTCACCATGGACATCAAAGGTGAATTCCTTCCTCTATGTGAACCTCGATATGACACTTTGGAATGGTATACTACTTGACCATCGTCACTTTGTATTGCTAGTCATGACAAGTACGAGCCCACGGGAAGATGGCCAAGGCGCACGAGGAATGGAGTCCGACAAGACGGAGCCTTGGAAGAGGAGAAGGAAGAAGTCCCAGGAAGCAGCGGTACTACCGCCGGTCCACCAGCGGTACTACCGCTACGGCTCCAGTCCAACGTCAGGCGCGCACCGCCGGTACTGCCGCCACCACTACCGCATAAAAGGGCTTCGGGTGCGCATCAGCGGAACTACCGCTGCGACGCCGGCACTCGCCGCTGCGGAACGCCAGCTTCAGTCCCGCACCAGCGGTACTACCGCCGCTGCGGGTCGCCTGGAGCTTCAGGCCCGCACCAGCGGTACTACCGCCGGTCACACAGTGGTATTACCGCTGCTGCGGGAACTAGCAGGGAATATTCCCTTGTATCTCTCCCCACCTACCCCTTTGTGGTCAAGCCTATATATAGGCACCTACCCCCTCCAGATCGAGATAGACTATGTTTTGAGATTAGAGTAGAGCTAGACTCCTTCTTCTCAAAGGTCTCCTTCCTCCCCTTGTGGGGATGGTTCCTCCCCTAGTGGAGAAGATCCCTGCGTGGATTCAAGACCTCTACTTGTAGTTTGACTACTTGCCAATCTTTCATCTTCGGGTGACTTTATTGGAGCGGTTCGGTTGACCGTTGGAGAAACAACCATTCAAGATCCCTTCTTGTATATACTTGCCGATCTCCCACCTTCGTGTGGATTCTATTGGACCGGTTGGACCGACCGGTAAGGGAAATGGTTCTTGTATCGTGTGTGTGTTCTTGTGTTCTTGGTGTTCTTCCTCGTGTTCTTCGTGTTCTTGCGTGAGTTCGTCCACTCGTTCGTCAATCCGTGAAGATTGGGCCACCCTAGAGGACTTTTCCTCATCATATGGTATCAGAGCATGGTTGCCACGGATTTGACATGTGTTTCCACCCCCAAATCCCCTAATTTTTCTTTGATTTTGAGAAATTCGAAAATTTCCACCAAAAATAGCCCCAAATTGCTTTTGGATCGATCTGTGAATCTTGTGCGTTTTTGTAAGTTTTGATCCGTGGATCTATTGCTAAACTTGTTGATCTTGCTTCCTTTGCGTTCCTAAGACCAAATTCCATTGATTTCCCCTCCGATTTGAGGTTTTTCGGGCCATTTTTCCGCCCAAAATCGCGAAATTTCGAGTTCTAGATCCAGATCTGGGCCCGAGCGGTACTACCGCCCTCCAAAAAGCGGTACTACCGCCCCACCAAGTCAACCCACCCACCCCGACGCTACTACCGGCCTCGGTACAGCTTAAACAGGCCTCAGGCGCACACTAGCGGTACTACCGCCGTTTTCCAGCGGTACTTCCGCTCCCGCAAAAACTGAAAAATTTCAGAAAATTGTTTTGGTCATATCTTTTGATTCCGGACTCCTTTTTTGTGTTCTTCGGCTCGTTTCGAAGCTACGATCAAGGCCTTCGTCACCATTGCGGAAGATCCATCATCTACCACCACCAAAATTCGTGGGCAAGCATGAAGCTTCTACATCAACGGGTGAAGAACATCGACGAAAGGTATAACATCGCCCATCTTTACCCCTTGCCATTCCGTTGATAGCCACACTATATCTTTGCGATTACCATGTCCTATTGAGGCTAGCTCTTGATGATTGCTTGGGCTTTGCACATTTGCACCGTGTAGTTTCCGAGCAAAAGTACATGCGCTAGTTCATATATCATATATCTTGTGTTGGCATAAAAAGAAGTGGGTGTGCAAAATAGAAAAGAGTCAAAAGAGAAAGACTCAAAAGAGACAAGAAGCAAAAAGTGCCAAATCAAAAGAAGAGAAAAGAAAAGAAAGAAACACCACTTGCCATATCTTGTAGGAAAGCGCAAGCTCGATGAACATCTAGTAGGTGGTGCATTGTTGTGCAAATCTTGTAGCCCACCAAATAATTGCAATCGAGCTAGTAGCTCTCCTTGTACTTGTGCAACACGAGCTTATAGTCTTCGCTAGGATCATATGGTTCTTTAGCTCACTTCTTGGTTGCATAAGTCCCATTTATCTCTCCGCGTGTGTGTTTCCTATCTTTTGAGATTGACTTGTATTTGCTTTGTGATCATCGTGGTTCTCTACTTGCTTTGACAATATCTTGGTTTCCGGTTGGTTCAATTTGCTTTCCACCTACCATACCTTCCTACCAACTTTTAAGCCGTGTGTGTTTTGGAGTTTGCTTTGGATACTTGAACACAAGCATTTTACTTTGTGATCGTTTCCCTTGGTTGTCCACGACGTCCAATACTATCTACAAGGTGAGAGGTTGTGTTCTAGTTCCTTTCCATCCACATATATACACTTGTCTTGTGAGTTGACATGTCTAGGGAGAGCGAATGCAACTATGGAGCCTATGAGGAGGACTACACGATGAGTCACATGTACTATGATGCCCAAGCATTGAGGACATGGGGGACTACTACGACGACTACACCGACAATGACCCCCATGACATGATGGATCATCACCAAGACTTCCGCTACAACTACTCCGACTACGACTCCGACTATTCGAGCGTCACGACAAGGAGCGGTACCATGACGTCGAGCAACCTTCATCATATGTATCGACTCCAAGTACATACGAATCTACCACGACTCCGACTACACGAGCTCCAACGACAATGAGGCGCAAGTGTCTTCACACGCCTCATCACATGGTACCAACTTCGACTACAACGACATGGTGGAGCGCCACGACTACGACTACCACTCCGATGACATGGTGGAGAACGTCTACGACTACTACTCTTGTAGCATGTGCGGCGACTTCGACAACATGCAAGAGGAGAGGACCCCCACCACCATGTTCAAGAGCGGCACCACCAAGCGTCATGGCACAACCTACTTCTATGGTTCAAGCTCAAGACGGTGCTCCGACAAGAAGGCCACCATGAGTTCATCCTATGGAGCTCCATCTACTTCCAAGAGTGCCAAGCTTCGCCATTCGCCATCAACTTCAAGAAGGAGCCATGACAAGGCCATCGCCAAGAGCGACAAGCTTCGACATTCTCCTTCAACTTCAAGAAGGCGCCACAAGAAGTGCATCGACAAGGCCAAGCCAAGTCAAGGCCCATCTAGCTCATCAAGGCGCCACAAGAACGTTGCCAAGGTCGACCACAACTTGTCCAAGCTCCAAGACGACATCTCTTCACTCGCCAAGCTTCGAAACATATCACCAAGCTCGAGTGGGAGCTCCAAGTCAAGGTCACCAAGGCAACAAGCACGCCGACGTCAACATGAGGAGAAGCATCCAAATGACTTTCGCGACACCTCCACTCAAGAGCGTCAACGTCGACATGAGAAGAAGCGGCGACAAAGGCACATCCTATGGTGTCCCCTAGTGCTACCACTCCAAGTGCGCCAATAACAGACGAGATCATGGCCAACTTCGACATCTTCATCGAGAAACTCCAACGTCGACGCCGGAAGAAGCATGGTCACACACGTGAGGCCACAACCAAGACGGCACCCTTCTCAAGCACTTCTCATGATACGGTCTACACCAAGTGCCACCACCACATTGGCCCCCATATGGCAAGATGAAGACCTCCTATGCGACAATTGCCAAGGCCAAGACCATGATCCACGAGAATGTCCCAATCTCTTGTGCCCACTATGCAATAGAAGAGGTCACATGATGTGGGAGTGCAAAGTTGGTGAACAAGACGGTGACCAAGAGTGAAGATGGTCGAGCATGGGATTTTCCCTTCGACCAAGGAGGCGAGCATGATGATGCTATCACCTTTGACCATGGGTCAAGTGATGATGATGCCGAGCATGGGATGTTCCCTTCGGCAATGGAGTCAAGTGATGAAGCGGAGCATGGGATTTTCCCTTCCGCAAAGGAGTCGAGTGATGATGCCTACACTATGGCATTGACCTTTGGAGGCGATGGTTGAGGAGGTTGAGCATGGGAGTTTCCCTTCAACCTTGGAGGCGTATGGAGATGAGGAAACCGAGCATATCCCTATGAGCTTGAGTTATGAGATGGTACCAACCCATGTGAGCATGAGAGCCACTTAGCCCACTTGAGTGAGAGTGAGAGTGAGTTGAGTGCCTCCACCATATGTGAGTTTGAGTGCTTTCACTTTGAGGGAATGAGTGATACACCACTTGAGTTGAGAGAGGTAGTTGATAGGTCTTGTGAGGCCATTTGATTTCTAACAACTTAACCTCTACCTCTAGTGTGTTTTCTCATTGTGTGCTAGGTTCCATGGATGATGAGACACCTATCCTCGACATGATGGTGCCTCAAATGGAGAAGATGTACATGGAGGATGATGATGATGCCACCCCATGTCTACTTCAAGATGAACAAGTCGGCTACATGAAAGCCCCTACTACTTCAACACCTACTTCACATGAGCGGGACTATAAAGGTATGGGTGTTGATGTGACCATGATCCCGCTAGTGGACATGATGAACTATGATTGTTTGCATGCTATGGATGATTCTTTGAGTCACATATGATTCGTTCTTATTCCCATGTGATACTTGTTTGAAACCAATGTTGATCATGTGGAATTAACTATTTGTGATGATTTTGCCATGAGCATGCCTTGTTTTGAATTTTCCATTTTTCTCCCATTGTGGCTTGCAACATGTTGAACAATTTCTCTTTCACATGTGTTGCTTGCACTAATGTTGAAATGCTTGATAATGAGATTGCCCCCATAGCTTTCTCACATTTTGGAGATGTTTCGTTTTCTCTTATGGACCTTGTTCCATCCTTCACTTTGCATAGTGACTATCCACATATGTCATATTTTCCAATTGATTTTTGTGTGGTTGGTGATGTGCAAATGAAGAGACACTTCATGATGGATGATGTGTTCATATACCGTGCACATAACTTCTTCATATGTGTCTTGTGTGTGCCGGTAAACGCATGATAATGTCAACCTCAATTGAGCATGAGTTGACAAAAGAGCTCTTGAGAGCATACATGTGAGTTGTGGATCGAATCGAACTCTCAAATCTTTCTCATGTTTTGCATCAAACAAGTGGAACAATTTCTCTTGCTTATGGTTTGTTTGCAATCATGATGGTGTTTTTGGTCTTCCCTATGACAAGTATGTTTCCTCGATCTTTCACATGGATGATTTATGTGTTGCCACAAATAGGATGAACACTTGTTCTTTCCAATGGTTTGTTTGCAACAATAATGACATTTTGTGCATGTCTTGTCATGAGTTCATTTCAAGAAGTTGCTTGCACATTGACCTTGCATATGCTATAAATTTCACATATTTGTGGTGTGCTAATAGTGTAATGAACATGAATGGACATTTCATTGATGATATGCTCCTCTATCTTGCGCACACATGGTTTGCTTGGTCTTTGATGTGTAGGTCTTACCTTTGGACGAGCATCCATGAGTTCCTTCAACCACGCATTCCTATGACGGAAGATCTCACAAGAAGAGCACATCGACATCTTGCTAAGGTGACTTCCTTCTACATAAGCGCTCATGCGATGACCTTCAAGAATTGGCTACTCTTTGAGTGTTGTTTTGTCTTTCTTGTGAGTTTTGTAGGCTACTTGAAAGGCGAAGGGACATTGAAGAAGTGCAACATCATTTCCATCGACTACATGGTGAACCACACGACAAGGTCTACACGTCTACCTCCTGGCCATGATGATGAGCAAGAGTCGAGGACGACTCTTTTTAAAGGGGGGGGGGGGGGAGATGATGTAGCCCAACCTAGGACCATCACCATGTCAAGTACTCCAACACTCCACAAGTCACCATGGACATCAAAGGTGAACTCCTTCCTCTATGTGAACCTCGATATGACACTTTGGAATGGTATACTACTTGACCATCGTCACTTTGTATTGCTAGTCATGACAAGTACGAGCCCACGGGAAGATGGCCAAGGCGCACGAGGAATGGAGTCCGACAAGACGGAGGCTTGGAAGAGGAGAAGGAAGAAGTCCCAGGAAGCAGCGGTACTACCGCCGGTCCACCAGCGGTACTACCGCTACGGCTCCAGTCCAACGTCAGGCGCGCACCGCCGGTACTGTCGCCACCACTACCGCATAAAAGGGCTTCGGGTGCGCATCAGCGGAACTACCGCTGCGACGCCGGCACTACCGCCGCTGCGGAACGCCAGCTTCAGTCCCGCACCAGCGGTACTACCGCCGCGACGCCGGTACTACCGCCGCTGCGGGTCGCCTGGAGCTTCAGGCCCGCACCAGCGGTACTACCGCCGGTCACACAGTGGTATTACCGCTGCTGCGGGAACTAGCAGGGAATATTCCCTTGTATCTCTCCCCACCTACCCCTTTGTGGTCAAGCCTATATATAGGCACCTACCCCCTCCAGATCGAGATAGACTATGTTTTGAGATTAGAGTAGAGCTAGACTCCTTCTTCTCAAAGGTCTCCTTCCTCCCCTTGTGGGGATGGTTCCTCCCCTAGTGGAGAAGATCCCTGCGTGGATTCAAGACCTCTACTTGTAGTTTGACTACTTGCCAATCTTTCATCTTCGGGTGACTTTATTGAAGCGGTTCGGTTGACCGTTGGAGAAACAACCATCCAAGATCCCTTCTTGTATCTACTTGCCGATCTCCCACCTTCGTGTGGATTCTATTGGACCGGTTGGACCGACCGGTAAGGGAAACGGTTCTTGTATCGTGTGTGTGTTCTTATGTTCTTGGTGTTCTTCCTCGTGTTCTTGCGTGAGTTCGTCCACTCGTTCGTCAATCCGTGAAGATTGGGCCACCCTAGAGGACTTTTCCTCATCACAAGTTCTATAGTGTAAATTCCCCACATAGTTATACTAGTAAGACATGAAAACTCTCTCACAGGGAGTACAGGTGCTAAACATGAGCACAAATGATGACTATGAATAATGCAGGTGCTTCAACATGAGCACAAGTGTGGATAAAGGATAGTAATGTTGCCCCCTTTTTCTTTATTCTTTTTTCCTTTTTTCTATTTTTTTTCTTTTTCTGTTTCTCTTTTCGATGGCCTCCATGGCTCTTTTCACTTTCGGGGGCAACACTCTAATATGACAACACACTTTTTGTTACAAATAACTCACAACGTACTAAAACATGATGTAAACTGTATCTCTGCCAGTGTAGCAGGATATGCAATGATCTAGCGTAACATGGGTAAACCGCACATCAGCTGTATAGAATCATGCAAAGCAATATGTATATGATGCATGACAGCAAGTCATGTAGTGTAAGATGGAAGTTGCATGACAATATATCTCGGAACAGCTATGGAAATGCTGTAGTAGGTAGGTATGGTGGCTGTTTTGAGGAAGATGTATGAGTTTATGTGTAGGAGAACAAGAGAAAGTTCTCCCACAGGTTTGGATGTACTGGCGAAGTATGCACAACTCTCAATGTGAGCAGAAGGCAATGCACAACACCGAAGAGGCTAGCAAATATGGATGGTGGAAGTGCCAAAAACCGTAGCTCAACATTAGTCAAAAAGAACTCACAAGCTTATTGCAAACATCTAACAGGTTCAACATTAAGAACATGATTAAAGTTTACTCCAAGAAGGGCCGTTCACGGCGGTACAAGTATCCCGTTAGATCCCTCGACCTTCAGCACAACTTAGTTATTACGAATCACTTTTAACATGGAAAGCTATCAAGTCCAACTACACCTTCAACAATTTAAATAGAGTTTGTAGTACGGTACAAGCTTAAAGACAACTATCCACTCATAATTTTAACTTAGTTAACCAGCAAGCTTTACCATCTAAATACCTCAAAACATTTGCAAAGAATCAAGTCATCAAAGTTCAATGATCTACAAGACTATGCAAGTTATTACTATACCACTACCACATGCAGCATTTTCTGAACCAACACATCAACCAAGCAACTAAACAAAAACTCTCCAAATGATTTACAAATGAAACAAGAGAGTACTACTCCTCAAGAATTAACAGCTCTAAAAGAGATGCATGAAAAACAGGAGCTAAAAACATACAGTAGCTAGAT
Source organism: Poa pratensis (assembly GCA_947311845.1). NCBI lineage: Eukaryota > Viridiplantae > Streptophyta > Magnoliopsida > Poales > Poaceae > Poa > Poa pratensis. The sequence goes on along the minus strand of CAMZMU010000044.1, from coordinate 8,850,411 downwards.
AAGAATACTCAAAAGATATAAGTGAAGAATATGAGTATTCACATGAAAAAGCGGAGCGTGTCTCTCTCCCACACAAGAATGCTAGGATCCAACTTTATTCAGAAAATAAAAACAACAAGCAAAAATAAAAGCACACAGACGCTCCAAGTAAAATACATAAAATGTGGAAGAATTAAAATATAGTTTCACTAGAGATGACCTGATAAATTGTTGATGAAGAAGGGGATGCCTTGGGCATCCCCAAGCTTAGACGCTTGAGTCTTCTTGAATATTGCAGGATGACCCACGGGGGCATCCCCAAGCTTAGGCTTTTCACTCTTCTTGATCACATCATATCATCCTTCTCTCTTGCTCCTTGAAAACTTCCGCCACACCAAACTCAGGTAACTCGTTAGAGGGTTAGTGCATAATCAAAAATTCTCATATTCTACTGTGACACAATCATTACCAAAGCTTCTGGACATTACTTACAGCCACTGATGTTTAATGGAGCAAGAAATCCAATCAAACATAGTAAAAGAGGCAATGCAAAATAAAAGGCAGAATCTGTCAAAAACAGAACAGTCTGGAAAGACGAATTTTTTCGAGGCACTTAACTTGCTCAGATGGACGAAGCCCAAACTAATGAAAGTTGCGTACATATATAAGGATCATGCGTGTGTTTTTCAGAATTTTCGAATTTTTTGTAGCGCATACAGCTCAAAACGGTGGACAGCAAAAATCTGTCACTGCGCAGAAATCCAATTTTAGCAACAACTTTCAACTAGAGACTTTACTTGGCACAACAATGCAATAAAATAAAGATACAAAGGAGTTGCTACAGAAGTAAACAGCACCTTGACTCAAAATAAAATAAAATGACAGAAAATAAAAAGATGGGTTGTCTCCCACAAGCGCTTTTCTTTAACGCCTTTCAGCTAGGCGCAGAAAGTGAAAATCAAGTGTTATCAAGAGAAGATGCATCAAATCATAATTTGTTCTAGCTTTACGTTTACTCTTTTTACCTTTAGTCTTACTCTTGGGTTTAGGGAATAAATGCCCGCCTCCTGGCGAGGTGGTTAAGTTCAAAGTACCTTTTCCCATATCCATTACAGCCCCCAAAAGTTTGAGTAGGGATCTTCCAAGTGTAATTTGTCCTGTCCCTGCACATTCAATGACAAGATAATCAATGGACACTGTTCTTCCCATGAATTTTGTAAATACTCCTTCAGCTATCCCATTAGGTAATATAATGGTGTTATCAGTAAGAGTTATTCCTTCTCCCTTCAGTGAGTTCCCAAAGATTCAAAGATTCATAAAATTTTAGGCATAAGGCAAAACTCTGACATAATATCACAACGAGCATAAAAGGTTTCACCACTAATAGCAACTTTTACCGTAGGGACCCACATTGAAGGTTCAAAATTTATTGGAACGTAGTCATAACATTCCCGAATTTGATTATATCCTTCCTTTAAACAAGATATATTTGTCTCAAGAGTGTTTAATCTAGCATGAATGCTTACAAGGGCCGAATCAATTTTATCAGTTGAGCTAGAAGTTGCAATCAACCTTTTTATGGCATTAAAAGCTTGATCCCCGTTGCAACGAAGGAAATCTCCTCCAACAACAGCATCCAAAGCATATCTATAACAAAGGACTAGACCGAAGTAGAAACTACTAAGAAGCAAGCTCATAGTCATTTTAGGCTCAGTTTTACCATAAGAATCAGAAATTCTAAACCATGCTTCTTTAAAGCTCTCCTCGCTCCCTTGTTTAAAAGTGAAGATTAATTCCTCAGGTGACATAGTGACAGTCATGGGACTAGACATGATGATAATAAAAGACAAAGCAAAACCGAAATAACAAAAGTAAAAAGTAACTAATTTTTTTGTATTTTTGATATAAAGAAAGCAAACAAGACAAAATAAAAATAAAGCAAGACAAAAACAAAGTAAATAGATTGGGTGTGAGAGACTCCCCTTGTAGAAGCAATTCGACTCCCCGGCAACGGCGCCAGAAAACTGGAGCTGTTGATGGGGAGGCAAACTTCTGAGCAGAAACACCTCGACTTCCCCGGCAACGGCGCCAGAAAACTGGCTTGATGACGTGAAAGACACACGTCGTTGGGAACCCCAAGAGGAAGGTATGATGATTGCAGCAGCAAGTTTTCTCTCAGTATGAAACCAAGGTTTATCGAACCAGTAGGAAGTCAACGTTGCTCTGAAGGTGTTGGTGGAGGAATGTAGTGCGGCGCAACACCAGAGATTCCAGTGCCAACGTGGAACCTGCACAACACAATCAAACTACTTTGTCCCAACGAAACAGTGAGGTTGTCAATCTCACCGGCTTGCTGAAAACAAAGAATTAGGCGTATAGTGTGAAAATGATGTTTGTTTGCAGAGAATGAAAAAGAACAATGATTGCAGTAGGTTGTATTTCAGATGTAAAAGAATGGACCGGGGTCCACAGTTCACTAGTGGTGTCTCTCCATAATAAAATACTAACATGTTGGGTGAACAAATTACAGTTGGGCAATTGACAAATAGAGAGGGCATAACAATGCACATACATATCATGATGATCACTATGAGATTTACTTGGGCATTACGACAAATTACACAGACCGCCATCCAGCATGCATCTGTGTCTAAATAGTCCACTTCAGGTTAGCATCCGCACCCCTTCCAGTATTAAGTTGCAAGCAACAGACAATTGCATTAAGTATGGTGCATAATGTAAACAACACTAATATCCTTAGACAAAGCATTGTTGTTTTACCCCTAGTAGCAACAGCACATCCACAACCTTAGAACTTTCTGTCACTGTCCCAGATTAAATGGAGGCATGAACCTACTATCTAGCATAAATACTCCCTCTTGGAGTTACAAGCATAAACTTGGCCAAAGCCTACACTAATAACGGAGAGCATGCAAGATCATAAACAACACATATATGATAGATCAATAATCAACTTGACATAGTATTCAATATCCATCGGATCCCAACAAACACAACATGTAGCATTACAATAAGATGATCTTGATCATGATAGGCAGCTCACAAGATCTAAACATGATGGCACAAAAGGAGAAGACAACCATCTAGCTACTGTATGGACCCGTAGTCAAGGGATGAACTACTCATGCATCACTCCGGAGGCAGGCATGGCGATGTAGAGCCCTCCGGTGATGATTCCCCTCTCCGGCAGGGTGCCGGAGGAGAACTTCTGAACCCCCCGAGTTAGGGTTGACGGCGGCGGCGGCAGCGGATGTTTTCTGGAATAATGGCTCGGTCATTTAGGGTTTTCGCGTCTGGAGGAATAAATAGGCGAAGGGGCGACGTCGGTGGAGGCGCGGGGCCCGCTCCCCATAGGCTGGCGCGGCAGGGGGGCCACCCGCGCCGCCATGTGGGGAGGGCGCCCTGCTGCCCCCCTTCGTCTCCTCTTCGGACTTCTGGAACGTGTCGGAAAAAATAGGCATCTGGGATTTTGTTTCGTCCGATTCCGAGAATATTTCCAGAACAGCTTTTCTGAAACCAAAAACAGCAGAAAACAGGAACTGGCACTGTGGCATCTTGTTAATAGGTTAGTCCCAGAAAATGCATAAAAATGCTATGAAGTGTGAATAAAACATGTAGCTATTGGTATAAAACTAGCATGGAACATAAGAAATTATAGATACGTTGAAGACGTATCAACGGTCTTTGGTGATGCCGGAGTGGCCGGCGAGGGCGCGCCGGCAGCATGACAAAGCTGGTGTGGTCTGGATGACGCCGGGGAGGGCAAGGCGACGGCGGCGGCTGGGTTCCCGTGCGTTAATACCCTAGAACAAAGGAGAACGATGTGTTCTGTCTCCAGGCAGAAAATGATTGGTATGCGGGTTGATTTCTAACTATTTGAGGGGGTAAAATGAAAATTGCACAACGTTGCGATGGAGCAGGTGGTGGAAAATTTTGGTGGAAAACGGGAGGCTTCACCGACCTACGCCCAACTCTCATTTAATAGTAAAGAAAAAGTACAATTTTGGTGTGATAAAATACATAGAGATAGTGGTTGTGATGTTTTTTCATAAAGTACTTGCATATTTATAAAAAATAAATGTAACTATAGTATGACGAAAAGAGCAACATGTAAATGACCACACAAATGCATATGGATGAAGTTGAAATTCGCAAAACTTTCGGTTGCACATTTTTTTAAGTGCAATTCTTTTGAATACCAATAATCTCTATAATCCTAATTTATGTCTAAAGTTCATAGATGTACTCTAACGACATCGAGGGAAAGGTCCCAGCTTTTAGGTTCCAGATGGTTAGTAATCATTTTTAAAAATTGTATTCAAGGCAACCATGTTCATTATGGTAATTGCCTTCTTGGCTGAACTTTGATATCATGTAATGTTTTGTACAGTTCTGATACTAGTCAACATTTGTAGGGATTAAGCGAATGCCTATTAAGAGATCACCTTATGTCTCAGTTGACCCACATACTTTGGTGATATAGAGAACACTAGCAATTTCCTACTCGGATTTCCGACTTGTTGTTGTCAGTAGTTAGCTTTCAACCAGCCAGCAAACATATTTGATGTGTTATTCATTTTATGATCTATCAACTCTTACTTTCCTCTTTATTCTCATTTTTCTTGTACGTTGTCATTTGGTTTTATTTATTTTGTATATTTCTTTCATTTCACTAATCTCATGTTTGCTTATTGTGTTGCATTCCTATATATCTTTTCCTTATTATTCAAACTATGAGTTGAAGTTTGTCTTCATATGTTATATGATAATACATTATTATTAAATACAGTTTGATCTATTTTTTTGTCTATTCTTGTTTATTTCATTTCACGATTGCATTTTCCCATACATTATAGTTGCATTTCCTTAGTGCGTCAACCATATTTAAATGTCCAAATTTTATTTTCATGGTTTTAGACCTAATTATTTTATATAATTTTAAATGGACTTGCTAGATATCTATTGCTTGATGTCTTGACTCCAGTTGATGTAGTGATCCTTCAATGTGTCAGTCAGTCGCAATAGTTGAGTGACAATGAGCATTTTTAGGGTACGAAGCAAACTGAGCTCTTATCATAGGCTTTTTTATATTATTTTTCCCTTTTTTCATTGTCCATTGGGGTGAGGTGTGTGATTTTCAACCATGTTTCGTACATGGATGAATTTTACGTCTTCATTTTCCTCCTCTTTTCTTGTTTTCAAGGTGGGTGCATAGATAACAAAACTGTATGCTAGAGAGAATTTTACTATTTCTAGATGCATCTACGTAAAAAATCCAATAGGAGTTTTAGTTTTCGAAAGAAACGTACAACTCCAAACGATATTCAGTTATGGGTTGCACTTTTCTAATGAAGAAATAGGCCATTAGCAACGATTTTTTGAAACGAGTTGCACTTAAAAAAAGAAAACTAGCAAGTAGCGTCTGGATTTAACGGTTTTCGATTCGAGTTGCATTTTTCTCAAAAAGGTGCAACTCCAGCCAGTTTGTTAAGAAATGGGCAACTAATAACTGATTTTCTAAACAAGTTGCATTTTTGTCCACAAAGCTGGAACTCAAACCGGTTTTCTACATAGTTGCATATTTCCAGCGACCACGAGGCCGACGGCTCCGGCGAGGGGGTTATTGTGATCTTCGACGTGGAGTAGAGTGGTGTAGTGTTTTTAGCTTATGATATGAATTGTATATCGTCTTGTAGTTAATTATTAATCTAGTTGTATATGAAATTATGTAATGAATCCCGCCTTACAAGGATTTTGCATATATATATGAAGATTGAAAGAGGGTGGTGTGGTTGTGGTAGGGCCGTATAGGGGTGGTCGACTCCTGTCCACAGACACAACGATCAAAATAGTTCAATTCGGTTGGAAATGCTCTTTATTTTAATCTTAAAAAGGAATTTGGTTCCACATTCTGCCTTCCTTTAGTTCAACTCTCAATTTAAAAAAAAACCCGCAAAAACAGCCAGAGAATAAAACATGGCTATTAATGTTGCATACAACAAACTGATCCTAATTTCACTCCTTCTCTCTTAACTTCCTATCTTACACCACGAGTTATGTCTGCATGTACTCCTGATTTGTATGCAACTCGGCAAAAAAATTAATCTATGGAATCATTTGTTCCCGCAATTGAAAATATTTCTTGCAACTACCTCTGTTTTTTAATTATAAGATGTTTTAGTCTATCCACATTCATCTATATACAGATGTATCTAGATATGTTTAAGTGTGTACGTTCACTCACTTTAGTATGCATCTAGATAACATGTTTAACACCTAAAAATATTATATTTAAAGATGGAGGGACTACTCCTTAGGCCATATGCCATTTTATTCTTTTTGTGATTGAAACATCGGCGATAGAAGCACCATTGGTCTAGAATAATACAAAGAGTTTATCCCGAATCGGTTGAGAACCTAAACAGTAAAACTTTGATGAACTAATAGCATGCCGGGAAACCAAAGAAGCAAGGATGACGGTGTATATAGAATAGAGAAATTACAAAAAGTAAGAAATATAATATTAGATCAGTTTGTGCACAAAATGAACACATAGTCATACCACATGATGTTTTATCTAACAATGTGATTTTTATCTTAACATCTTCATGCAGTATGCAACTTGTAGAGGGTTGCAACCGAGATTTGTTGAGTTACACATTGGCTGCAATTAAAAAAGTTCTCTTGACACAAAGAAAATTTCACGCAATTAAAAATCCTCACATGCTGCAAAATTGATGGATAATGTCACATTTTGTTTTTGCGGAAAGGACTCCACCAATAAAAGAAACATCGAACAGTACAAAACACCTCAACAAAAATAAAAATTACAACAAAATCCCTGAGATTTAATTCGTCTTCAACCTCCAGATCATGTCGATGGTACGTCGCCGTTGCCGCTCCTCTCTGAGATGATAATTGTTGGCTGTGGACGGGATGTCGCCGAACGGGTATAGAAGACCACATCCGTCGTAGAGACGAAGAAAAAGGAATAACCGTCAATCTAGCGCCGCCGTGTCCTCTTCCCTCCCACTCTCCCCGGCTACCTCGCAGCCGCCCCCCGTGCCCCTTGCTCCCCAACAGTGGAAGCCGCCGCAGTGTGCTACCCATCGCCATTCAAGAGGGACAACTATCCTCCACTATGTGTCTGGCGCAGATCGGCGTCGATCATGACTTGTGTCCCCTTCCGACTTATCCGTTTTTGGGATTTGCTAAATGTGAGTGAAAATTGTTTCCATCATGTTCTGTCTATCAGTCAGAGAATCATCAAACAACAAGCGCATGAGTCATGAAAGGTGACGTGGAACACGATGTAGCCAAATATCGTGAGCATGTAATGAGATAGTATTATGGAGAGTGATATTTTGTAGCAGGTTACATGTAGCCCTTTGTTTTGGCTTTTCAAAAAATAACTTTTAAAATTTCACAAAACCCCCCCAAAAATGTAGATGTAGCCACGAATAAATCTTACAATTGTGCAAAATCCCAATCCTAAATACAATTTATTTAACACTACACAAAAAAGATAAAATTATAGATCCGTGTGTCAATAGTATATGTACCCACAAATAACTAATTTCGGACTGAAACTTTGCACAACTATAGGATACAATATTGCCTACCTCCAAATTTTCTAAAAAAATCTAAAACTTCAAGATACGGTTTTCAAAATTTTAAAATAAACGGCATCGTCGACTTCCAATTTTTCTATAGGATAGAGTATTGCCAACTCCCATTTTTTCTATTTTTTTTTTGTAGTCTCATGTCTTTACTCAAAACTTGACAATGATGATTGTGCACAAGAATTATAAAAATTATATGTTTGAATCACAAGAATATTTATACATCTGTTGCAAAGCACAGGCAATTAGCTAGTAGATACGAACACTCTTTTCAAGATTTCACCTCAACCACTTTTACTACTCCAATATATGTATAAAACACATAGGGTATATATAGTATGGATACTCTTGATGCAGACCTAAGTACAAGTTCCGTAATGTAAATGGTTTCTCTTAGCTATATGATTCATCTACATGGATCAATTTGTACTAGAAACTAGTATGCTTCAATGATTATCTACTTTATCGTGTTCCTCATATGAACCCTAGCTAAAAATTGACGCCGATGTGAACCCTTGCTAGAACCTTACCCACTAATTTAAGGGCTCCTTCCAAGTCCTCAAGCTAAAAAAGTGAGCATAAACCCAGCCCCCACATTATTTGTGACGATTATGCGAGCACAGCTGCCCACCTCTCCCTTTTTCCTCTTTTTCTCCGATTTATTATTTCTTTTTAGCAATAAATTCCTCGCTTTCTCCCCATATCACCATGAACAAGGGGAAACCCCTGACTTAAGCAAAACAAAACCAAGGGCGGGCGGGCCGCTCCTGGACCACAACACCCACAGCGCGGACCGATTCCTCCGGCCGGAGCGGCGCTACCGGGGACGGACGGGGCCATGCCGCCGCTGGAAACCCTGCTCGGCGCCACCGAGCTCTGGCGCCCCACGGCCCGTGGCGGCGGCTGGGCCACCGCCGCCGCGCTCCTCCTGCTCCTCGCCTCCCATCTCTCCCTCCTCCTCGTCCGCCGCTACCGCCGCGGACGCCCGATCCAGCCGGAAACCGCGGCCTCGACGCCTGCGCCATCCGCCGCCGCCTCCGGCTCCAGCACAGGGTTTGTCAGATACCCGTTTCCCCTTTGCCCCTTGGCATGGTTTTCGATGTGTGTGTGCTTGATTTTATCGGTGGGGGCGCAGGATAGGGGGCCTTGTGACGGAGGACGATCTGAGGCAGCTGGTGAGCAGCTTGGGGGTCAGCGCCCGTGAGCCAGAGCTGGAGGGTTGGGAGCCTGTGATCGCCATGGGGAATGACACAGTCTCGTACAAGGCGTGGTGCGAGAGGACCAAGGTAGTCATAACTTCTTATTCGTATCAAACACATGTGTGCATTAGCACTTTGTCAGATTTCGGCTAGGGTTGTTTGGTTCAGTGTGGAGATACTAGGCCAGAAACACATTAAGGATTTTTTTTTGCCACATACTAACTCATAAAAGGGGCTCGGTGGTATTAGTCGGCCACCAGTATCGAAACATCTCAAAGACCCACCAATAGGACTCTGAATATTGGTTTTGTAATTTTTGGCAAATGGACTTTCTCCCCTTTTACATGAAACTTAGATGTGAAATTAATGATCTGCAATTAGTTAGAACTCATAAATCATAATGGTCGCAAAAGTTATCAAATGTTGACCAACGGGGAAGGATCCCTCCCTTAGCTTATACTCCCTCCGTCCGCGAAAGAGTGTGCTTTTGGAGATCTACACATAGATCAAGAAGACACCGTACTTTGCTCCATGGTCTAATTAATACAGAAAAGTAGCAACCCCATGCGTGCATGCAACCATTGAGAGAAGACCATTAAATGAATGTTTCCCGCATGCAGTAATTAAGTGAGTAACCCAAGAATATGCAGCCAATAGCTAGATCACAAGTTGCACCATGAGTCAATTAAAAACTAATGGATTAGAAGTAGTGTGCATTGGGAGTGTAGACGTACACTCTTTTGTGGAAAAATACTAGACCCCAAACGTCCACTCTTTCAAGGACGGAGGGAGTACGTTGTTAGATAGATGAGACCACTCCGGGCGATCTTTGATCGCGGATAGCACCTTGCTTAGTCCGAGCGCTTCAACGGTGACTTGAACTCTGGTGGGCTGGGCACACACCTGCAGCCACTGCCGCTGAGCCAACGCTCAGTTCTCGGTCGCAGAAAATTATCACTGATCGACTTGTAGTCTTCTTGCAATTTCATATGACAAAGTATTTGTTGCTGGATTCTAAACAAGAGTGTACTATGATAGTTTGATATATTTATTTATATATCCTATGCTTTGAAATTGCAGGACGGTCCACCTAAGTATCTTAGTGTGACAACTTATGAGGGATGCTCAACAGAGCTTTTGAGGGACTTTTACATGGATAATGAGTATAGAATGGAGTGGGATAACACTGTGACAAAGCATGAACAGCTGCAGTATGATGAAAATAGTGGAATTGAGATAGGGCGTACACTCAAGAAGTTCCCTATTTTAACACCAAGAGAGTACATATTGGCATGGAGAGTTTGGGAATCAAATGATAATTCTTTCTATTGTTTGGCCAAGGTTAATCACATCTTTGTCTCCTCCCTGCATATTGCATTCCGTTCACAATTTCACACTACCGTGCATCGTTTATGGAGTTATCTGCACTTGTGTTATTCTTTGTTATTGTACAGATGCAGTAATGTACTCACCATACATATATTCATGTACAGTTATCGTAATCTCGAAAGCTTCGGGGGTTTTTCTCGAAATGAAAATATGATAGCTAATCTTATATCACGTAGCAAGGTTCTCGGAAACAATTACAATTTAAGTTGAGGAAGCTGCTGGTACATCTAAAATGTTCAATGTTGACTGAAATTCAAGATTGAACTGGTTTACACCTTATGCTTGAAAATTCACTGATCTGACTGCAGATGCACTTATTATAGCAAGGATGTTATATAAACATAAAATCACTTGAACTAAGGTTGACGAAAACAAATCTTTTGAATTGAGGTTAAACAAAAAAAAAATCACTTGAAATGAAATTGAACCCACTAACATGGGTTGGAGATAATATGACTCGAACCCCATTTGACGAAGGAATTCTACAGTAGTTCACAAATTCAAATCTGCCAATTGCTCTCTAATAGCACCTACTCCCATGGATTTCCCGTTTTCTTGCTGGCTTCAAATTATTCTGAAAACACAAGTCTTATTGAAGCCTCTTGCTCATATATCTCATTGACTATGGACCAGTTCTGAAAATGTCGAAGGTATTTTGAGTGATGTGGACAAAGTAAGGGAAAACTATGTCGCTTGAAGTAAATTGAGCTAGACTTCTTAAGAAAATACAAGTTGCCACCCAATTGAAATATGAGTTGCTCCATATATAGTCCAAATAAGAATCACCTATTACTATTGCAACAGCACCTAATTGACTTGTTTAATATGTTCATGCTTGCAGGAATGTGAACACTCTCTTGCGCCAACACAAAGAAAATTTGTTCGGGTACGACTTCTGAGATCGGGATGGTGTATTAGGAAAGGTAAGTCAAGATTGATACCGGACCTTCTGTTTGGTATTTGCCGTTCACTCCGAAATACATGACATTGTAGACATTGACACACTGATGCCACTACGTTAGCAAAGAAACTAAAAACATTGGAACATTTCACAAAAATCTATGATGTTCCATTTGACCTGTCTCAGTAATTCGTTTACATATGAATAGTCAAAGTTAGAAGAATTTGTCTGCATGAAAAATTCGAACGCAGGACATCATAGTTTGTTATCCATTTTTAATTTTAACTTCTTACAGTCCCTGGAAGAGATGCATGCCAAATCACCGTGCTGCATCATGAGGACAATGGCATGAACATCGAGATGGCTAAGCTAGCCTTTTCCAAGGGAATCTGGAAATATATTTGCAAAATGAACAATGCTTTACGCCGGTATCCTCAGCACCATGGTCAATCAGTATCAATTTTGACCATGCGAAGACTTATCAAGAAGGTTGGTGATGTGTACTAGTTTATCAATTCATGTTAATTTATTGCTTGTTATGGATTTTATTTTGTCTCTTGTTTGCTTCCATGATCGAAATACAAGAATGCAGACAGTGCAATTGCTTTTGGAGATTGAATATGTTTATAAGTTGCAGTGGCCTATTCTTTTTATTTCTGTACCCACACAATCTGCGGATGTTTTCTTGTTGTTATTTATAGTTCTTGCTCTGATGAAGTTCTGTACGCATCAGTTTCCCCAGGCCTTACAGACAAACATGGATGAAAGCCAACGATCTCCAGCGATCACAGCTGCAGCTGTTGTTCCTTCTACAAATTCGTCTGGAACTTCACCCTGCAAGCAGCTAGGAAAGAAGCCAACTCGGGAAACGATTGCAAGTGGACTTTTGCTTATTGGAAGCATCGTTTGTCTGTCTAAAGGCCGGTCAAACCTTGGCGCTCAGCTTGCGATGGCATTCTTTCTGAAGAAGGCCTTTAAGAAAGACAAAGGATCAGGCTCACCAAGGGGAAGAACTGATGCAACGGTGTAAACCCACTCGTAGTAAGACTGGTTTAAACTGATGTAACGATTTATCCCTATTTTTAGCAAACGAGAACTCCATACTTGAAAAGGCACGGTTGTACAACGTTGTAGCAAATTATGTAAATAATAAGTTTTGAAATAACCTCTCTTCCCAGTTTATCACTTGGTGATATTTAGTTATCTTCTCAGCTCTGTGATTAGTTGATGCTTACTAATTAGAGCATCAGCTACTGGACTCGGCTAATTTGAGCACTATTATGTCCGTGGAAAGATCAGGATGTGTCTGTGGACAGGAGCCGGACAACACCCAGCTGTCCTCTCCCGCAACCACAATCCATACTTTCAAAACCCCAGAAACATGTAAACACATGAACGTAAAGTTTAACACGAAGTCATCACCTATGGTGAATCCATTTGTCACCGGATTTGCCCATCCCCTTGCATTTTTTTTGGAGTAGATACCCTCTTCGGTTGATCCAACAACGAGCCAATCTGAATGGCATTCTGTCAAGTTGATCATACAAAGTACTCGTCCACTATCAATCAACATATGCAATAATAAGTGAAGAAACAACTAAAATGAAGCAAACGAAACTTACATTTTGCACTTGGGCATAGCATCCGACAAACTTGTCCAAGGAGTTTTGGATGCATGGCCATCTATAGCGGAGAGAATACTCGATGTGCTTGGTGGTGGGTGTATGCGGATTTCATTATGACGGATTTTTGCCCAAAGTCCGAGGCATTTGATGCATCAATGGTTTCCTTGCTTGTGGCCAACCAAGGCTTGCAGAACAACTCATCTTTATGGACATAGTAGAAGTTTTGTCTCAGTGTCGTTGGGTCTAGCACTGAACCAACAATTATCACAATTAAGATACCGTCCTAAACATCATATCCTACAATTGTAAACCAGATGTAGATGGACAAACTTGCACATGACTAGGCAGTGGGTGGGTGCAGGAGTTGCCCGACCCCGCCTGCATTCACCCTGGGCACCCGCCAACACATATCTCTTGTCCTCCTACGAGCATCGACGAGCGAACTCCTCGTCATTCGGCGTGGGGCTATAAAACACCTCACCACAAGCGCATCCTAGTACATGTCGGCTTCGGACCCAGATCTGCTGCTGGAGCTAGCCATGGTCGAGGGAGGAGAGGGGAGAGGACGGGAAGGACAATGGAGTGCAGTGCAACAGAGCGAAATCTATTGAGTGTGAGTTGGAGTTTGGTCTGAGGTGGGATGGAATGGGGTTTATGTGGGTTCGGGTGGAGCCATCCCGAGCCAGATCCGATGTGGCGGACGTGTCCGGGCAGCCCCATTTCCGTTTAACATATGGATTAAATTTTAGGTTATCAGACATGACCGAATGTTTCTGATGAGTATGGGGGGGAGTTGGATGAGTGTTTTCTGTCTAGATATGGCTGACCTTTCCGCCTGAACACGGTGGGCGTTCGGGTTACCCGAAAATATCGGGTCGGGTAATTCGGGTTTTTAGAAATTCGGGTTCTGAGAAATGATACCCGAAACAGGGCCGAAAAATCAAAAACCCGACATTTCGGGTACCCGACAATTCGGGTTCGGGTTCGGGTTTTCCCGATTTACCCGAATTAGAAATTTAGAGGAGGGGTTGGCGAGGATATACACAAGCGGAGAAGAAAGAGAAAGCAGCGGCCGGCGAGGAACGGACGACGAGCAGCTCCTGGCAGCCTGGCAGGCGACCGGCGACTCTTCCTACCTTGCAGCTTGGAGGAGAAGGAGAACACGGGCCGCGTCGGCCGCCGTCCGCCGGCGGACTCGAGGCTGCTAGTGCTGGACGGGGACGGACGCGAGGCTGCTAGCCCTGGCCTGGACGACGGCGGATCGGCGGCGCGCCGGCTGCCCGGCACGGCGGTGAGGCGAGGGCTGCGGTGTGCGGGTGTGGCACTGGTGGCTGCTAGTGCTGGACACGGACGGGGATGGACGTGAGGAATCTGGCCTGTAGAAAACCTAATTTGTGGTCAAGTTTTGGGCTGGGCCTCAAGCATTTGTGGACTTTTGTTGGGCTTTTAAACATAGTTCGGGTTATTCGGGTAATTCGGGTTCCGTGGCTTCAAACCCGAATTTCCCGAATTAAATTCGGGTTTTCAGATCTGCTACCCGTTGCGGCGCTCAGGTTGGTCGGGTTCGGGTAGTTCGGGTTTGGGCTCAGGTTTTTTGGGTTCGGGCTTCGGGTTTCGGGTTTTATGCCCACCGTGAACATATAGGAGGAAAGTGAGGATCCTGTCAAAGATTCTCTTAGTTTTACAATCTGTCTAACTAAAATGTGTGCATGTGCGACTCACGCCACTGAAATAATACTACATGTTTTTTGATTCTCATTTATCTTTATGTATCTTGCTTCTTATTTACATTTTGTTTACTCGGTACTTAAACGGGTCTCATGTCCCAACGGTGAAGCGTGTGGGTGCGAAGTACGTACATGACTGCAAATTTAAGGTACTCCCTCCGATCCATATTAGTGGGCATAGATTTGTCTAAATTCATATGTATCTAGTTAAGTATTTAGACTAGATACATGTGTATCTAGACAAAGTTGTGCCCACTAATATGGATCGGAGGTAGTAGATTTTTTTCTCCGTTTTCGTCCATTTTCATTCTCTTCTACGGAAAATAGTTTTCCTCTTATTTTTTAAATGGATGAAAATTACAAGAAGTTTCTACTAAATTCGAATCAATACCAATACTGGCTAAAACTTAACTTGGACGATCAAAACTACTGTCACTGACAAGCATTAAGCGCAAATCGATTGAACTGAAGAATTCCATTTCAAGGCCTGTATCCTGTATCCACCTGCAGTCCTGCACTCGCTGACCCTGTAAACATCCAACGGCTCAGTGGTCCTGACATAGGCGAACGTCCGGCCGTATCCCTCGATACTGCCGATTTCCGTTCCCCGCTTCTTCTCGCTGAGCCGCAGCACGCCGCACTGTAACCTTTTTTTTCGAGAGTAACGGGGGGAATGTTTCATTCATCGAAAAGTAGCCTGACGGGCCATGTTCTTGCAACAGAATAACAGTTGTACAGAGGATACATGGGAAGAGAAACAACGAAATACATGAAAAAAAAAGCAACTAGAAGAGGGAAAAGCAAGAGCCACCAAGAAGACACAAGAGGTGAGGGGTGTTGTCGAGAGATCACAAATGCTAAGAGTCGGCAATCAGCCTCACGCACCGCACCGGCTTGCGACTCGAACCCCAGGCGCAACCGAGGAGCACCACCATCATCATCGGAGTGTCAAGCCTAGCACCTAGCACTACCCTAGACAGTGAGCTCCGCCACAGAGGTCGAGACGAAAAGCAGATGGGGGAGCCATACATTGTGTCTTCATCGAACAAAGGTGAGCCGAGACGCTACCAAGAGCACGAAGCTCCCACACCGCAACAGTGACCACTGGAGGTTCCCGGACAAGCACAACCATGTGATCAAGACCACGAGAGGGCTTGCCAAAGTGAGAAAACACACCGCCGTCGGCCCCAAGCTGGCCGAACCCGCCAACTCACGCAACAACAAGCCAAACTTTGGGGTCTCCAAGATGACGCCTCCAAGGATGTCGTGGTGGTATCACGGCAGAAGCCATAGAATGGCTAATGTGTGGGGCCGGATGGACGCTGGTGGATCCGGGGAGGGCTGGCGCGCTAAGGAGCACGCACAGAAGAACAACCAAACACACACGAACACGCACGATCTACCCAGGTTCGGAGCCCTCGTGAGGAGGTAACACCCCTACTCCTGCCTACCTCTCTGTATATCTCAGTGTCTCACAAATACAATGGTGCTCCTCGAGCTGTATGTCTCATCTATGGAGAAGAGCTCAAGAAAGAAGATGAAGTAAAGGGGGAAAATGGATCTCAGGGCATCGTCCCTCGTGCAGGAGGGGGTGACGCCCTATTTAAAGGCTAACCAAGTTACGGTAATGCCCCTCTTGGTGCACTGTAGCCACGCCAACGGTGTGTCATGATGGCACTCCTGTCAGGGACAAGACATGGCCTGCCCATCCCCTGCAGCCAACGGTACAGCTAGAATGTACCCTACTGCAGGGACAAGACATGGCCTGCCCATCCCTAACCTCGTAGCCCTTTTTCCCCGGAAGCTCCGGAGTCAGCGGTCAGGTACAAGCTTTCCCGCCGTTCCCACAGCACGCTCCCCTGAATTCTCCGTGTCAGGAGCTCCCGTGCCAGAAGGGACGTGACAGCAGCATTGACTCCTGATCCGACACTACGCTTCTCTGCTTCTTTAACCCGGCATGGATATGTCGGGTATTCCCTGGCTCTAACCCGGCTTGGCTATGCCGGATATTCTCCTTGAGCTAATCCGGCATGGATATGCCGGATACCTTGCCTCGGCATAGACTCCTCGCCTGCACATAAGAATAAACTTGACAGTACCGACATTCTTATGTCGGTAAGGTTATGTCAGATGAACTATGTCGGATGAGCTATGTCGGTTAAGACATATCGGCCCCTCCGGACCTGTTTACCTCGGTCATTTCCGTACCTTGATCCACACTTGGATACACTTAACTCCATCCCATGACCCTACCCGGGGTAGCCCCCCGACAAAGGAGGTAGTGATGTCAAGGGCACAACACCGTCATCCGACCCGGCGAGCCGGGTACAGGGTTTTCACCCGGAGACCACCAAAGAGCCGTAGGTGCTGGAGCTCCACAACGACACCTCCTGTGAGGAGACGGCGTCCAAAGATGCCGCTGCCGCCGGCAACGACAAAGTCGATGCGGGGTTCTCACCCGGAGTTTGAGCAACCGTACAGCAGAAGGCAGTCGACCACCACCAACCATCACCGTAGCCAGCCGTACCTCACGGAGACCACAGAAGGCCACACTCCAACGCAAGCGCCAAATCCTCCGAAGCCACCGGACGCAGCGCCAACCACTGCACCCCGCCGAGCACCATGCCGACAGAGGCGGAGGAGCGCTGCCCGAAGCCCAGACCTGCCATGGTCCCGAGCTGCAGCCTGCCGCGTGCGCCGTCGTGCCCCATGCACGCCATCGCACAACCGCCAGGGGTGATTTTGCGCCGAACTGTCGAGATGGGGCGCCCGGCCCATCAAGCCCAGATCGGCCCCGGACGGGCCGCAGCCTGCAGAGCATCTTGACCGCCACCACACGCTGGGCGCCGCCGCCACAGCCGTGCCAAGCCACCAGGGAGCCCGCAGGAGCACGCCAGGGGAAGGACGCCGGCGCGCCGCCGAATCGCCGATTCTGGCTGGGCCCCGCCGCCCGGGGACCCAGTAGGCCGCGAGGAGACGCCCCGCCGCCGCCGTCGGCCACGCGGGCTTCGCCCGGCGGCTTCATCCGGCGGTGGCGCGGGCGAGGAGGGGGTGGGAGGCGGCGGAAGTAGGGTTTGGGGGAGTCGCCCCCATGTCGGCCTGGGCGAGAGCGACGCGGGGTGTGGGGCGTTCGGATCGATCGTCTATCTGGTCTTCGCAGCACTGTAACCTCCTCACGTCGCCCACCCTGTTCCCGTACACGAACGAGCTCCGATCTCGGTAATGTTTCGGCAGGACGTACTCGCCATGAGCGAACTGCGGCCGTGTGAGCAGCTGCCGCCACTACACCACGGTAGGTATTTAGAGGCAATTTGTGTGAGGCACTTAGCAAAGTGCCCCAATAGGTACTACCTATAGGGGCAGATTTTCAAAGTGCCCCAAAAGGTACTACATATTGGGACAGATTTTCAAAGTGCCCCAATAGGTACTACCATTGGGGCATATTGGAGCTAATTTTTTTTTAATAATACATTTTTTTAAATAAATTCGAAAAATATTACGCAAAATAACGAAATTTCAAAAATAATACGGCCTCGGCCAGGCCTGGGCCGATTAGGTCCTGTCGGCCAGGCCTGGGCCGATAAGGTACTGTCGGCCGGCTCTGCGTGTGGCAGAGAAACCGGTCGGCCAGAGCTGGGCCGACTGGGCCTATCGGCCTAAACTGGGACGACAAGAGCCTGTCGGCCCAATCTGGGCCGAGAAGCTCTTCTTCCATTTTTTCCCACCTCTCCCTCCTCTTTTTTAGCTGCCTGAAGAACCAAGTCCAACTTTCAGTGTTCTCGCTCTCCACAAAAGCAAATGCAAGTGGCACGATCTGATTGTTGCCATCCTGACCAATGGCAGTCAAGATTTGTCCCCTATACTTGCCAGTAAGAAATGTACCATCAACACAGATAACTGGTCGACAGTTAGTGAAAGCTTCTATGCATACACCGAAAGAGAAGAACACACGATGCAACACCTTTACGTTTGGAAACTCTGCCATCCAAAAGTGTTTGACGTCAACATATGTGCCTGGATTACGGGCCTGCAATGTGTAGAGGAGCCGAACAACTGAGTCATATGAGTCTAGGAACGATCCGAATCTTTTCTCAAGTGCCATCTGCTTAGCCCTCCAAGCTTTGCCATAAGATATTTTGTACTTGAACCTGGTGAACACCTTATGTATAATAGCCTTCGCTTCCATAGCTTTGCCCTGTACTATTTCTGAGTACAGCAACCGAGCTATAAGCGTCGACGAAATGTTACGATGATCTTGAGGAATACTCTCAATTCTACATGTGTGCTGTACTACGTCGCTCACTTTCCAGTTTATGCCGAAGTGAGGACGATAACCGTGCACCCTTCCAGGACACCCTGCTACCTCACATTCCATTGTCAGATATTTTTTACTCGACACCTTGGTTTTGAATGTCTTGCAAGTCGACATTGCCCACTTAATGATTGCATCTTGCAAATGTTGCTTGTCGGTATATAGAGCACCCGCAGAAACCTGGTTCTGATGGTATTCCCAGGCAGAATCATGACCATCGTTCACTGTCATTGACGACGAGAAATCATGACTCCATGACGCAGGATTTGGCACCACATGTTCGTCATCCGACTCGTCGGAATCATGCCCATAAGCACTACCACCATCTTCGTCTTCCTCTTCCATCATTTCTTGGAATACATCGTCTGCTGCTGCCTCAGCAGCATCTTCATCTCCCTCTTCCATATGCTCTGTATGACTATTTTGGCCAGATTCATAACTACCACCTCCAACATCTTCCTCTTCCATCTGCTCTGTCTGACTATTTTGGCCATAGTCATAACCACCACCTCCAACATCTCCCTGATTATAATCATGTCCAGAAAATTGCATCTCCTGACTACTCTGGCCAGGATCGTGCCCTCCCTCGCCTTCACGCGGAATCACCTCCTTCGCGACAGGTATCAGTAAGGCATGAGGGGTACATCCCCTGGTTGCGCAGCCTTGCAACCATCGCACCATCTGAGAGGTCCGTTCTATCGGCCTCAAATAAAAAAACACCGGGGACCTTGTCTTCGTCCACAGTGCATGCACACCGACGGTGTCTGTTTCAGGAAGCCCTAAACACGCTGCCAACCAATCTTTCAGCTGACTTATAGACCATGTTTGTGGGTCACTCAGTTCCAACTCTGACCATCGAAACTCACCCAAATCAGCTCCATGCTCATTTACTACAACTTCGCCAGGACCGTAGAAAAACAAACATTTCACTAAATTACTCATCTCAACAACCTAAAAATGTGACACCAATTTACTGTTACAACCGGGAACAACTATGTACTTAATATTACTAGCAAAATAAACGCATACCCTTGAAGCGTGCCGATTCAATGGACCAGCAACGTCACCACCACCGCCAATGCAACACCGCTTCACCACCACCACGCTGCACCATCCACCACCCTACAGCAACCTCCACCTAAACTCCACCATTACTCCAACCAAACAACACGAAATCACACAATAATCCAACACATCTGTAGATCTGAGCTGCCTTAACTCTCTAACACTTGTAGAAGGAAGATTTGGTGGCTGGATGGACAGATCGCCGCTGAAACGCAGTAAGGAGCTGCTGGTTTGAGAGGAAGAAGAAAAGGAGAAAGAGGACGACAGGAGGAAGATGTGGGCAAGGCTGGTCTTATCCAGCGTCCTATCGGCCCAGCCCTGGCCGACAGGCCGGTCGGCTGAGTTCTGGCCGATTAGTGCCCACCCGTGACGCGTAACGGCCTGTCGGGCGCAGGCCTGGCCCACCATGCGATCTCGTCGTCCCAAGTCTGGCCGATAAGGCCAAATCGGCCCAAGCCTGGCCGACGGGCCCTTATCGGCCCAAGCTGGGCCGAGGCCGTATTATTTTTGCAATTTCGTTATTTTGCGTAATATTTTTTGAATTTAATTAAAAAAATGTATTATTAAAAAAAAATTAGCCATATTGGACATCACGACCTTGGCCAGCTCCACAAGTCGACCAAAGACCTGGCCGCCACTGAGCTCATCCGCCACTCCCACTGCTGCCTACACCATATAGATCGAATACATGTCCGAGTAAATATTTTCAAATCAATAGAATTTCAGCTGTGTAAAGTGTCGGACATAATATCCATTTTCACCCCTATATAGTTGGCTATTGTAAAGACTATCATCCTGAGTTTACAAAATACTCAAGTATTAAACATAACAACGCCGCAACAAATAACCTAATACAGCATCAGAAACATTACGGTTTAATGATATTGTTATCTTTATCCTTGGAGGCGAAGCAAAATTATCCCTATAGCTAGTAAAAGTTTAAACATAACAATTTCAACAATGTCAACTGAAACATGATCCTTCATTGCATTTGAGCACAACACGACATGAAAGAACTCAACGTCGGCTTTCACAAATGGGGTGATGCTGGCTATAGCTATAGATTGCACCGAGAAGCCTCTCGTTCAGTTATTTCTCCATTAATTCATCAAAGTCAGGTTCCTACAACAAAAATGAAAGACCCATTATTTTTGTCCCAGCAAACAACATTAAGTGAAAAGATTATGATGAATATACATGTGTTGCATTTATGCCATTGGAAAGTAGACAACTGCCGGCAAACAATATTAATTTTCGTTTGGTATATATGCAGTGGAAGGTGAAATGAATTGAACGATGGCCGCTACCCCTCAATACAGGGAAGGTGAAATGAAATGAATTGGAACACACTTTAACAAGGGAACATGTATTACCGTTGTGCATGATTATATTTAACCTCGGTTACAGAACAAGCTTGGAAGCACCAAAACCAGCAGTCCCCTGTAACCCACCCTCAATTATTTCATCTGGATACCTCGCATTGATGCTTTTACAGCTCCCATCGACCAATAAATACTCGCTTTATACCCTAGCCCATGAAAATGATCTACACACAGTCCTTATGGATCCCTGGAACATCTGTACCACTACCAAGGAAGTAGGTGAAACTGTTGTAGCCAACAAACAACGTCCATCCTGCAAGGCTCATTGTCCTCACCCACACTCGATCATCGCCCCACAGGAAAACTTTGTAAGCGGTATCATTGGATTTTACCATGAAGATAAGCAAGAGCTCACCGCAGTCCCAAACAGTATGCCACCTCTGCTCTCCTGCATCGCCTGTATAACATGTTCTTTTAAATTTGCCTGCAAGCAGACACAGATTCTGTGTAAACCGACCCAAGAACTGTGACACGAGGAACCAATATAGATGGATTATACATATATTCCTCCCTCTGCAGTTCACAATTATCATTCTGCCTACATTTGCAAACATGCTGGCATATTACTATTGATATTGTCAGACTACATTGAAGGATCCTTTCTCGTAGCAGTTCAACAACCATAATAACTATGATTTAAAAGCTTGAAAGAGAACCAATTCAGCTTCGAATTTTCCATGTAACTAAAATAAGACTGTGTAGGTAGTTTGTCAAGAAGTTAGCGGCTTAACGCATACACTCAATTTTGAATACGGTATACTATATAACGCTTTAATTTCTTTGATATACATTCATTATCAGCAACAGAAAATCTCTCATTCAAAAGTGTTATGCATGAGAGAAAGTAATAGTTGGTTTGGATTGACAAATAACACAAAAATATATTCAGGACCAATATTCATACACCTACTTTAATCTACTTATCAGGGATAGTCATGAAAAGACACAATCAATAGTACTATGTCACTCGTTCCTTCCAGGCATTTAAGTTGTGGTTCCCCAAGCGTTGTCGTGCAAATGAAAGTTCAGATATATTAATTCTATTCTTTCTTCAACTTTGTCCCAACAATCTGCACGGCATCATGCTTTGGTGTGTAGGGATGAACATGTATTTGACCACAACAATGGATACCTTTGCATTGGCGTAGACGTTTGTCGCTGTCAAGGTCATGAATGGAGGGGGCGACAAGCTGAAGGCGTTCACATCGGCAGCGAACTGGTGGGCGTCGCTCCTGGTAGGTACGTGAGGATATGGTACAAACGGGGTGGTCTGGCTCGGCGGCATCAATCTTGAGCGCTTGGTCTTGGTTTCGTCTGCAGGTCTTGCTCGGTGACCAGAACACAGGAGGTGACGAACAGCAGGGCCACAGCTTGGGCAGGGGATTCCCAGACCGACGGTTCTGTTCCTTCTACCGGAAGAGGAAGGCGGCGCTTAACAGAGTGGCCTTCAACCAGTGACTTCAATCTGACCAGCCCTTTTAGTGCTCTCAGTGCCCTCCTTGCCTAGATAATATTCATGTTGAAAATGGACATCAGTAATTCATTTAGTTCTCCAGCGTGCAATAAAAAAATTGGTCGAGAATCTATTAGGATTACAAAAAGTGTCAAGATGGATTACAACGCGCATATTGTCCTGTTAAGGCAATGGCAGACGACGTGCCCCACAAAGAAGGAAGACAATTAGCATAGAGAACATGATCAAGTGAATCACTACATTGGTGAAAGGTTGTTGCTACCATCAACTGAAAGTTGTCTAATTTTATAGTATGCATGATTAATCTGCAGGCCGTCGAATCAAGCTAATCCGCCGAAATGAAAAGAAAAAAAGATGGATGAGTTAAAATTTGCTAGTTAATAGAATGAAACATATGAATGGAATTCGAAAACAAACTTGGAAGTTCAGTATCACTGATTACTCTTCCTTCTGAACTAGTAACAGTGATTGTTCATTTGTTTTCTTTCACATAATGTACATATACTAAAGATTGCGTATTGTTCCAGATGCTGCCTATGAGCTCGAATATGAGGATTAGTTCCGACATTACCAGGTACCCTCGGAAGGCGGTCTGGATCTTGGTCGCAGCTCGGTACTCCGACAAGCCAGACCCACCCCCTCCAGCAACCACCGGCGCCGCAACAGGGACCGCCTGATTATGCTCCGTAGCAGCTGGCGCGGCACGCTCTCGCTGCTCAGGCTCATGCCGCCGCGGCCGCTTATCTTCGGCCACCGGGGCAGCAGGAACCGGGGCAGCGGGAGGCGTGAGCTCGAACTCCTCCTCCACGAAGTCGCCGGTGTGGGCGGGCGGGATGGCCGAGGCGTTGGCCTCGAGGGAGGCGGAGGGCGTCAGATCCGGCGGGTGCGGCGCGCTGCCGGCGGTGGAGCGGAACCAGCAGGCGGCAGCACCGGATCCGGCCATTGCCGGCCGGAGCAGCAGGCGGCGACGGCGAGAGACGAGAAAGGGGATCGATCGAGAGGGAGGGTGAGTGAGTCGCGTGCGTGTGTAGTGTACATTTTGAATTTTCTTAATTTTAACTAGACTAGTTGACATGTACGTGCAACGCACGTTTTCACAATTAAATGAGGGCATTTTACATGTGGAAAAGGACTATACCATGAATACTTCTTTTACACGTTTGTATCAGTCATAAATTTTATATTGTAAAGAGAACCATACATACTTATGTAAGCATCTTGTAGTTCACAAAACTTAGACAGAAGCCAACGGACCTGGTACTCGGTGATGAAGACGTGCTACTTAGGAGTCTTCCCGGTAAAAATTATGTAATATCCTCAATGTGCCACACGTCTTTCGACACGACATTTCAGTGGCGGCACCGCGCCTAGGACATCATCACCTGCAAGTCGAGGGGAAGAGGAAAAGCGCATGAAGTAGGCAGTGGACATAAAGGTCTTCGTCATCCTAATCGTTATTGTCGTGGAATATGCCCTCGGCCTGGCGGGATTCACGTGGCGCTACTGATCTGGAGCATGGTAGCACACAAGTTGAACCCTCAGGAAATATACGGAGCATCATAGTCGTCTCCATGCCCATGCGCATGTACACTGCAATCAGCAGCGACCTCTGCTTCAGATTTGTAGTCCATAAACGTGACCAGCATGTTGCCTCCATGGGACTATCACAGGCCACGGTCGGACTTGAGTAGGTTCAGGGCCAATTGTGGCATAAGTCTGGCCAACTCCACGACGGGAAATCACGATGGCGGATGGAGGCGATGAAGTAGACGGCCATAGCGTCCTTGGCCACAACGTGGTGGACACGTGTGCACGCAAGCGGCCACCGATCGATCCCGATGAGTGGAGAATTCTGCTGAGTCGCTTTGCGCATGAACGATTCCGCCGCTGTCGAGTTGCCGTAGCATGCGGACAGAGTCGCCGCCGACGCAAAAGGCTACGACGACGATGGCGAGCAGCGGCAAGACGCCCGCGCTCTACCACGTCCGCGCACGGCAGCAGCGTAAGAGTAAGGTGTTCGACCTGCAGGACTCTCCGTCGTGCCCGTCCACTCCGCCGCTCCGGTCCCGCATCGTCACAGTGCCCTTCTTGTGGGAGGACTCGCCCGGGAAACCCAAGCTGCGTGAAGCCACGACGGCCAGCGCTCTGACGTTCTTCCCTTCGGCTGCCGCCGCGAGCCCACTCCCCGATGATGGCGGCGCCACTGCCAGAGCAGGCGGTGATTACAAGGTTTGTGTCGTGGCGCGCCCCGCGCCGCTGAAGCTGCCGCCGAGGCTGCAGACCTTGGCCAGACCGAATCACTCCTTCTCCTCGCCCAAGACCGTGCTTCAGGGTCCCTACGTGCGAGGCGACGGTGAGAAGCCGACAAGGCCGGGGAGGAGGAGCGGGAGCACGGCGAGCTGCCGATTGATGCTGGGCGCCGCCGGCGGGGGCGCGTTTTCCTGGAGGAAGGACACGGCGGCGTCAGCGTGTGGCAAGAAAGACGGCCATGATCACGACGTCTCACGCGCACGCTGGTGTTTTATCTAGCGGTGGCAATCCCTGTAATTATAATCAGAATGAAAAGGTGTGTTGAGTTGTCAAACATTGGAGCGATCTGGATCGTCGATCGAAAATTGAATGATATAGATTTAATGTATCCCAACATGTTTGCTCTTTTAATAATACTAGAAAAACCAGTATAAACGCCGCACCCCTGTAGGCTGTATATTAGTACACATGAAATCTCTCTTTCAACGCTGGTTTACAGGCAGAGGACCCAACAATCTCGACAACATTTGTCAACAAATCGGACTATCTTGCTTCGAGCGACTCTCTGATAAGCTTCTGGGTGAGCTCCCTCGGCAGCCCTCGAACGCTGTCCGCCGTACCCACCTGCGCAAGCAAAAAATTAGCCACGGAACCAGAGCAGTGAGCTGGGAAAATACCGCTCCACGGTCGGCAAGGACGAGGGTCGTCGGAACTTGGAATGAACATTGCTCACCAGTTCCTCGATGAATGGCAACGCTGATGGATGCGTCAGCTTGAGCCCCCCAGCCACGCAGGTCATGTCTTCTTCCTTCACCTGCAACACATCCGAGAATGCGATCGTATTTACCTCCCCTTTTCACACTCTTTCTTGGTACAGAAAAAAGTAGTGCATAGCAGTAATGTTCTCAGGTTACTTACGAATTCTTCGATGAACGCCTCTGGTATGTGGCGAAAATGTATCTGTCCATCGAAATGCACGACCAAATCATCTGTGAGTTTCAGTGTCGTTTTCGTAGTGAACCAGCAGCTAAATTCAGACGTTCCAAGTTCAGTTACGCACCTCGGGTATATCCCACCCCCCTTTTCTGTCACCGGTGGTGAGGTTGGTGACGAGAACATAGTTCACCGCAAACGCCCGATCGCCGGAGTAAGCTGAAACGAAAACATCTTGTTATTAGCCGCATTCCATACTGTATCTTGCACGCAGTCACAAGAAGATGGGGAACTTCGTTACCCTTGATGAACTCCCTGGCTTCTTCCGTGCTTCTCGGCCTCTCCCTTATCAGACCTTTGCTTACCATAACCTGGTCAGAGGTGATCAGAAGGGTAGGCTGATCTCGAGCGCAGCCGTCGGGAAGGTTCAGTTTAACGGCGTCGGCCTACAGACATTCAGTCCGATCAAGAAACACCCCAGGATTCAGGATCGTATCACAAGTTCATCGCAAGTAGCAATCAAGAAGCGTCGTTCTGATCGAGCCGTGGCTGGACCGCTGGAGTACGTACCTTGGCTTCGGCCAGGGCCTTGACCAGCTCCTCCGGCTTCTCCCTCCTGATGGCCTTCTCGTCGATGTCAGCGCTCTACAGGCAGCACAGAAATCAAATAACCACTTCAAGACAGCGAAATTACTTACAGATCAGAAGCACGCTACTACTACATCAGGCGAATCTGGAAGCTTAATAAGCGGAGGGCACTCGACCATGACGGTGAACTCGTATCCCATATCGCACAGGATCTCGCGGCGCGCCGGCGACGACGACCCGAGTATGATCTTCAGTGCAGGGAGTAGCAGGAAGCATTAGGCTTATAGGAGATCGAGATGGACCTGGACGGATAATCTTTGCAAATGTTGAAAGAGATCGTAGGTCGATAAGACAGAGATACGCGTACCTTGAACGACGTTGAGTTGTTGGAGCTGGAAGCCATGTCCGGTTCTTCTCCTGCGGAGCTCGATCAGCTCAGGATTCTGAACCGTGCAGAGGCTCAATGTCATACAGGCTGCTACTCCCTCCGTTCACAAAAGGATGTCTCAATCATTCTCAAATTTATATGTATGTAGACATAATTTAGCGTGTAGATACATACATATTTGAGATAGTTTGAGACATCCTTTTGTAAACGGAGGGAGTAAATTATATGCCGCGGGCTTCGCGGCTTCCTTGGATTCCAAGTATCTCATGCTTCGTTGAGTGGATCAGATTTAAAATTTGGTAGTAAAGTACACAGAGGGGATTGAGTTAGATCATCGCTGAAGCCATTTCGTCTTCTGTTGACGGTTGACCGGTGTACGTGGCAATATGCTGCCTGGGTGCAGAGTGGGACTCTTCCTGGAACCTTCTACAATGCATAAAGTTCGCTATTTAATAAATGCTGCACTTCGTTTACTGATGATTGCTTCTCAAATTAGCACTATGAACATTGACATAAGCCATTTTGTTGTTCTGTTGATAACTTTTGTTTTTTCAAGGTACTAGTGAACGTGCACGTGCAATGCACGTCTCATAATTTTTATAATATTGTTGAGATAGATGTCATAGCAAGTTCCCTTTTCATCAGATTTCTTAATAAAGTTTCCCAAAAATAATTGTACAAAATTCTAAAAAAAAATATGGTTAAGTTTGAGCAGCTAACCAATTAATTCCTCTTCATCTACATTCATCATACGGTGAGCATATCAGATTCTAAAATCCATCAGGGTTAGTCACAAATTAACAGAGAGCATATGAACTATATCACAGAATGGGCAAACAAAATAATTTTAAAAGTAAATGCCTATTATGATAATTAGTAGAGACAATCACAAATAGGATTTGCTAAAAGAACAGATTCAGATTCCTGACCTAGCATTTTGTCAGAGTCAAAACAAAGAGTGGCCAATGCTCTACCCTCACAGCTCTAGTTTCGCAGTAGCATATGATGTATAAGCACCATCACATCTAGAGGATCTAGAAAACCTTGTTCTACTAATAAATATCAAGCTTGTTTGGATAGCGTGTAGGTAATGCATGCAATGAGGAGAATAATCAACTTAACATTCAGAATAAGTGAAGAGCATTCACGTTCAGAATCTGTTGTGGCAGATTCATACAAGCATTCCTTATTACGACATGAAACTGGAGTTGCTAATGCTGATGTGCAGATTAAGTTCAGAAAAGTATAGAAAGCCGAAGAAACATGGAGTTTGCCTTGCCTGAACCGAGGATTTTATGGGCAGCTAGCTGAAGCAGATGAGAGTGTGGGAGAGCTGTGCAGTCCGTGGAGGACAGAGCGATTCTGTTCGTTGGCGGCAGCAATAGAACTCGGGCCCTTCATTCTGCTCACACCGTGGAGGAACGCATCGCGGCTCCCGGCGGCCGCTAAGGCCTCCAGCACGGCGTGCAGTCGGCTGTGTAAGAGAGGGGATCGGCAACATCGTGATGGGGCTACTACTCGGGGCAGCCAACACGACATGGGATTCAACGATCGATCGGTCAATGCCGCAGCCTGCGGGCTACTCCAGCTAGACCCCAGATCCGCCTCCTCATCGCACAGCCGCACCGCTCCGCCCAGGCGGCAAGCCAAGGTGGCCTGCGGTCCGCGGTCGTGTAAATCGACCCCGTCTCCGGAACTCTGCCGCCTCCGCTCAGGGAAGAAAAAAGGGGATCGGGTGGAGGAAGCTGCATAAAACTGAGATCGTGGGTGAGCGGCCGCCGGAGCACCGTGGGGATCTTGGAACCATAGCCGAGGCTGCGCTCCGGTGGCATGGCCGCGTGGAGGCAGACTCCCCTGTCGCGATCAAAACACGTACAGTAAAAGGTTACGTACCGTTTCGGGATTGGGATTGCATCGGGAGCGTTGATTAGATTGGACGGCTGTGATTTAATGTATCATGATAGTACAACACAAGTTTGCTATTTTAATAGTAGTATAGACTAGTAGCCGTGCACGTGCAACGCACGTCTGATAATTTATTGTAATGTAAACATGTCTTTGAATCCCATGACAACAAAGTTTTATCTTAGTCAAATTGCAACAGTAAACACCACAAGATAAGGAGTCTACTCCTCAAAAGCACCAAGCAAGTTAGACATTTACCGGGCATCGATGCCCTAGATTAATCCCCTCCAATCTTTTAAGACGTGCACGTAGATTCCTCCATCCACCCTCCAATCTTTTAAAATCGAAAGTGAAGCAACATTTAACTGACCTGAAGCGTTAAAAGTTCCATGAAAATGCATACTCCACAGATACTATCCTTCATCAAATGCACACATATCAGCACTCAGCTGGCAGTACAAATCTGCTGTGCGTGCGCAGGACATTAAGCTACCAACACACCACAGATCAAAATCAGCTAGCAGCAAACCTGCATGTTAACGCGGGGCTCCAGGAGGTCACGACGCGAACGCGGGGCTCCAGATGGTCCAGGTGGTCGAGGACGTGGCAGCGACGGACCTGGCCGGCGTGCCACCAGCACGCGCTGCTCCATGCCTCGAGGCTCGAGCGGACGCGGGGCTCCAGGAGGTCACGACGCGGACGTGCACTCGCGTCTCCCCGTGCTCCCCGTGGTCAACTTGGTTGCTCTTCCAGATGCTGACCGGCGAGGAAATCGGCCACCCAAAATAGCGAACACCTTGTGCGCCCCTCCTCCGTCATCGGCGCGCCATGACACAGACCACCCCACCGCCCCGTAGCTTCCGCTACCGCTACCTCACACACACCCACTCCGCTCCAATCCCACCACCTCCTTCCCCATGCTCCTGCGCCGTGGCCTCGCCGTCCTCCTCCGCCTGTTGCTGCTCTCGTCCGCGGCGCTCGCCCAACAGGGCCAGGGGTAGCCGCTCCGGCCGCATGACCTCGACGCGCTCCACGGGATCCGCCCGTCCCTGGGCATGCGCGCGCGGGACTGGCCCGACATGGCAGACCCCTGCGTCGCCTTGGCGGGCGTAGCCTGCCCCGCCGGCCGCGTCGCGGGAAGTACCTGCCGTTCTTCACACCACTGCTCCTCCGTCATCACCAGCCGAGCCGGCGACAGCACATCGACGCGGCCCCTCCGCTTCATGTCCCGGCTGGATGGCCTCCCTGCACAAGATGCGGCCGTACCGTGCGGCTCGTCCTCCTCGCCGTGACTCTGCGGAATCGCGGGACGGGGTGTGGGACGACGGACGTTCCGTCCAGAAGAGAAATAAAAGAAGGAACCGATACGGTGGCAATTTAGTAGTATTATGTGATTTAGTGGGAGGGTAAAACGGAAAAAATCGGACATTGTTATTAGTTAGATATGTCCTTCAAACATCCCCTGTAGAGCACCAGCTCTCATTCCTGCCTTATAAAAGCTTCAATCTACAAAAGTAGAACTACTGATGACAGGTCTGGCCTACAACTGACTTGCTTTCAGACTTACTGGCTGAAGAGTTGTCAAACATTGGGACGATCTGGGCTGTTTGATCGGATATTGAACGGTCCAGATTTAAAGTATCCCAACAAGTTTGCTCTTTTAATAGTAGTATAGAAAAAGATCAAAATGCCCAAAAGGCCCTTGCAGGTCCGGTCAACCCAGCCCACTCCCCCCCGCGCGCGATCTCTCTCTGTCT
Organism: Poa pratensis; assembly: GCA_947311845.1. Classification (NCBI taxonomy): domain Eukaryota; kingdom Viridiplantae; phylum Streptophyta; class Magnoliopsida; order Poales; family Poaceae; genus Poa; species Poa pratensis. The sequence goes on along the minus strand of CAMZMU010000044.1, from coordinate 8,819,894 downwards.
CTCGGTTCTCGTTTCGTCGCCGGCGTCGCCTGCTACCCCGGCTGTCTCCGGCCGCCTCCGCCTCCGCCGCCGCCATGGGTCGCAACCCGACCGCCTCGCTGTGCTCTTCCGTCTCCTCCTGTTTGATTTGTTCATCGGGCTCTCCCGCAGCTTGCAACCCCAAAACTTTAGCTAGGGTTTCGGTCGCCGGAGTTCTTCGCCGTGCTCTGATGCTCTCCGCGCGCCTCCTGCTGCTCCCCTCTACTTAGTCAACGAACTCTTCGTCGAACCCCCGTGCTCCGGCAGTCCGGCTCCTCCTCGCCGCCTTGTTGTTGTGCGGTTTTGCGTGACCGTGTGGTGACCGACACACCGCCACTTGATGGTGTTGTTGCCCGCTCGGCGTGCTCTCTAGCGCCGCTCTCGCGTCCTCTTCGCGGCCCTGCTCCTCCGACCCGGTGCCTTCGAGGCCTCCAGCGCAACTCTCCAGGTACAACTCGAGCCGCACGTCTTCTGTTCGACAGAATGCCTGAGAGAAATTTGATCATGGCACTGGTTTCCATATTCTAAATTTTATGGTTCCTCTAGCTAGGTTGTAATCAGAACAACATACGTTGGATTTGCATCCCAAAAGAATTACAAGTTTACAATAGTGCATAGGTTGAAGTTTGTTTTCGTGTCATCTAGATTGTACAAATAGTGCATTGATGTGCAAAATTGGAATCCTATCTATTAAGTACCAATAGCTATCCCAATCTGCTACTTCACAGATACGCCATCTACAGTTTGTTTTTGTTGACAGATATTTGATGGTGCTACAACAAATAGTCGCGAGCTCTTTCACGATTAGCCCGAGTCTAGTGTCTGTGCTCAACATCTCGCCGAATGGCAAGTTCAAGCGGAATATAAAGTCATGGATGTGTGGTGCGTTTCTGGGGAGTGGCTCGATCTAATGCATTTTTTGCTTTCTCGCGGATCCATAGAGGTACGGTAGTCCTCTCTTGCTAGGAGATGGGTGCAGCTCATCATTTAGTATTTAGAGTTTACAAGTCCACAACATTATAATATATTCATTGATATCTATTATTGAATATTTCTGCAGTGAAGGTGCGTTTTTTACTGTTAAGGAAGTGTCTTTGCTTGACCAAGGAAGCAATGCACAATAGTCTATTATCGCACTTGAATAGGTTAGCTGTTGTTCTTGATTTGTCTCATAGTATTAATCATGTGATATCTGTTGTTTTCTACGTCACTTTCTCATGCTTTGACATCTAAAGCTTTTTGCTGTTGTTTATGCGCTGCTTTAATTTTATGTTTTTTTGCTTCTTAGGAAATCGCTCTACTTAGTCAGTTCGAACATAAAAATAGTCCAGTATTATGGAACTGACAAGTTATATTCCACGTTCCTTTTGATGTTGCTTCATTCTGCATCTGAGTTTTGGAATTTATTTGATTGAAGTAGTAATTATATGTGCTTGTATGCATAGAGATAGGGAAAAGGTGTGCAAAAAGATTTATCAGTTTGATCTTTTTTCCCACCTTCAGAAGGATGAAGCATAAAATACACAGTTGTCCAGTTTAAACATAGATGTGCAGTAATATTTCATTCTAAGTAATAGAGACGTTCCAAATAGAGAATGGCAACTAATTAGTAACACTGCATAAGACGTGCTTCTTTTGTATGACAGTGGTTCAGAACGAGTACATTTTCTTAAGTATGATGTTTTGGTTCCTCACTGAACACTGCATTGTTTCCAATGTGTGAGACAGTTTCTCACAGTACCTTTGTCAACTACTCGTATGCTTGAACAGGTTGATTGTGATTAGCATATACAAGGGTGTGTAGCCGACGTGGGGCAAGCTGGTTGTCCATCCCAACCATCTCAAGGCTCCCAAGGACTCCACTGACCTCCGTGCCGCCATCGAGCATGTCCAGGTCCCCTCTTTCTCCTGCCCTTCTGCTGCCTCTTGTTTGCGTTTTAACTTTTAAGGCTAAGGTTTTGTCTGAGTCTGATCATCCGTATCCATCTTGCTCCATGCATCATCCAGCATATACAGAAGCTACTAGTTGAATTTGGCGTGCCGGCACGGCACGCCCTTGGTGAATTTTTTTTGTGTAATATATATATATTTTTTGTTCATGAAAATGTTAGCCAAATTGGCATGTTGGAACATGTTTTTATGTTGTCATGAATAGGTAGCATTTTTTGTGTACATTTTGGATATATTGTTTATAATATTCAAATATTCGGTGGGTTAAAATGCTCGAGAAATTTTTGTATTTCGACATCAATATTTAATTGAAAGCAGGAAAATTTAGCTGGTTTTGAGTCCACATTTGAGAAAAGTTTGCTTGTGTGGTGTGTAAAATGTTGGCGAAATCGAAATGATGAAATATATTTGTAACATGCTATAAACATAGTGCGGTTCTTTTTTGTGAGCATTTTCGTTATTTTTTATGAATTATGAGGAAAATTCGCTAAAATGTTAGCGTATTTGCAATTTGTAAACATGTTTTCTATTTTGTTATATGTAAATAGTAAAGTGTTCGTTTTTTTTATATGTGGTGTACAATATTCAAATATTTATGAGTTAGAAATGTTCGAACATGTTTGTATGTTGGTGTTAAAATTTAATTGAAATTAGGAAAAGAATGAATATGTATTATTTCCATATGGTGACAAAATTTGAATATTTTGGGGATTGAAAATCAGCGTAAGTATTTTTCGTCATATTTTTTTCTAATTGTTTTGATATGTACTTGTATTTTTCAGTGGATATATTTAGAGATGTTCATTTACATTTTGTTTGAATTGTAAAGTTGATGAAAGTGGGAAGATATGTGTATGTTTCCTTTTTTTTGTTGCAAATTGTCAGGTTTAGAAGATATTGGAAATTTTGAAATTTTCAGTTTCGAAATTTCGGACATATGGCATAAATAGTAAATGTATATATTTTATGTGGGCATGTTGATATATATTTATTTTTCCCAACGGTTAGGTTTAAAGATATTGGTCTAGTTCATATTTTACATTTCTTTTATCCCATTTCTTTTGCTGAAAATAAGACTTCAAATGTTTGGGGTTTTTATTTTTTGGAGTGATGATTTTGTTGTTATTAATTACTGTCGCGTCTTTGTGAGAAATAGTTGTTCTGATTAAGTTTTAATTTGAAATTTAAAACTTGCTTAAATATCACTATTTGGAATTTGTAAGATTTTTTTTTTTTTTTTGGGAAGACCTGATTTGAATTTGGTGTGAGGTGATTTTAATTTGTGTCTTTCGTTGTGAACATTTAACTGAAATTAGGAAAAATGCATTTGTGTTCCCTCAAAATTATGGCAAAATTTGGACAGTCAGGAAAAAATGTTAGCATAAGTATTTTATATATTTTTACTGATTGTTTTGATATATCATTCATATTTTCCAACAGATATATGTAGGGATATTGTTTTTCATTTTGTTTGAAATTCAAAAATTTGTGAAAGTGGGAAGCTATTTGCATTATTTCCCGTCTTTTAAATGGTCAAATTTGGAAGCCATTGGAAAATTTGGAGTTTTCAAACATGGAATTTAGTCGTACGGCATAAGTAGTAAGCGTTTATTTTTGTGTGCTAATGTCGACATATTTGTCATATTTGTGAATACGTTGGCGGGTGAAATTCAAATTTGAAGATGCGCACATAGAAAAGTCGTTTCGATTTGAATGTATTGGAATAAAAAAGAAGAAGATTGCATTTACAAATTTTTAAAATTCGAAAATTGGTAAAAGCTTTTCTCATGTGAACTATTTTCTTATGGTTTTTGAATGCTTAGATTTAAAGGGCATTTGGAATTTTGAAGTTTTCAAACTTGAAATTTGATCAAGTGCTGTAAATAGTAGGTGTCTTTTTTTTTTTTTTTGGTGAATGTTGACATATTTGTCATATTGATGAATGCTTGGTAGGAAAATTTTAAATTTGTGAAGGTGCAAATGCAAAAGTAATTTATGTTTAAATATTTTGAAATTTGGTAGGCGAAGGTTACATTTACAAAAAAAATCTGTTTTAGTTAAATAGGGCACACCAACACGTCAGGAATTTAACGGTTTATGAAATTATTTCTGTGAAGGAAAAAATATGATACATTTTACAGTATGTCCAATTTATGTCCAATTTTTAAGAAAATTGGAATGTTTAAAAATGGTTCTATTTGTTTTTCTATTTCTAATTTATAAGTCCATAATGAGTGCGAAAGCACATTTATTCAACTGAAATGCCATAATTAGGAAGTTCGTTTTCTGAAATTCAACTCCGTATAATTGATCATATAATTGGAGCAGATACATTGTTGTTGTTTTTTTGAAGTTTTGGTTAAATTGAAATGTCTTGTTCATATATTGTAGAACACTTTCAATTTTTAAGCAAGTTGGAATGTTTTAAGATGTCTCCTTTTTCTAAGTCTGTATGAATGGATATGCACATATATTTAGGTGAATTCCATACTTGTTTTTTTTTAAAATCCAAATCTATACAATTGTCCAAATAGTTGGAGTGAATGTTTTTTTAATTCATTTTTGCTGAATTAGAATATTTAAAGATGTTTGTAGTTTCTCCTAATTAGTAATCAGTTAAACTTTTCTGAAATTGGATTGGATTGATTTGGAGCTGCATTTGAAAAGCTACAGAAGTGTGCAAAATGGATAAGTACTATTATTGGAATTCGAAAAGGATCTCGTTCTAAGAATGGTTGGATTTTAGAGGTTGCTCAAAATTGGAAATTGTTGTAATCTGGAAAAGGGAAAATATGTTTTAGGGGCGTTTAAATTTTAAAAATTGGTTAATTTTAAAATGTATTAAGATTTGATTTTTTTTTCGCATTTGTAGAACGATCAAGTTTTAAGGAATCGTAAAATTTGGATGTGTTCAAATTTAGATGGTGCTTTGGATTCAAAAAAATATTTGTACTGCAGAAAGAATGTTCAGATTTATTTGAAATGAAGACAAAATCTTGCAAACGGTTTTCATTTTTTGTTAGATGTATAGTTTAGCTCAATAATTGGAGGAAATACATTATATGAAATTTTTGGGATATTTAATTTAAAACCAATCCATAATTAGGAGATTTTGTATCATTTGCAATTATTCATATAGTTAAGCATTTGTGGGAAATTTTGCCTTCATATATTCATAGGAAATCCAATTGGATCCTTTTTTATTATTTGAAATATTGGCTCTTTTTATGGATTTTGGAGACATGTTTGTATTTTGTCATAAATAGCAAGAATTTATTTTTTCTGTTGGGTTGGATATGTTATTCATATTTTTTCTGAATTATTCAACGTCTTACGAAGTGGACAAATTTCAAAGGCAGTTACGATTTTGAATATCTAAATTTTAATTTCGATTACATGTAAAATATATTTTTTAAATTTTTCTGGTTGATATTTGTAAAAATTACGAAGTGGACACATTTCAAAGGCAGTTACGATTTTGGAATATTTAAATTTTAATTTCGATTACTTGTAAAATATTTTTTTTAAATTTTTCTGGTTGATATATGTAAATTTTTTGGGTTTATGCTATTTAGAATATTTATTTACAATTGTTTGAATAAGGTGGGTAAAAAAAAATGACGCGTGGGGCCCACTGTGACGTCGTGATGACGTCACAGTGGCCAGATCTGGCCGCGGCGGCGCGAAGGTCGCCGGCGGCGCGCCGCCGCGATCTGGCACAGGCGCGTAGGCGCCCTGGATGCGCCCGCTCGCGGCCGAGCCGAAGGAGGCGGCGCCGCCCCTTGTGGGTCGCCGGAGCAGCGCCGGCGGGCCGCGGACGCGGCGGAGGGCAGCGCGCACGGGCGCGACGAATCCGGCGCCTCCGCGGCATGCCGGCAGGCGTCCGTCGGCGAGGCGGTGGAGGCGAGGACGGCGGAGCCGCCTGTGGCCCTGGATTCGAGGTCGGAGCAGCGTGGCGGCGGCACGGCGCCGCGCGTGAGAGAGGAGAGGGGCTGGGGGGGTGTCGTGGCTTTTTTATGAAAAAGAACCCGTACTTTCGCATAATTGCGAACAGGCCCCTCGCGGCGAATTTTCTGTGAAGAACATTGGATTTTCGGGACACGCTGGATCTTTCTACAAAAAAGCCAGGGGCGCTGGGTCGCTGACGCGCGGGCCCCACCACGCACTGTAGCATACTGTAGCTAGCTACAGTAGCGAGGGCGCGGAGAGGCCGAGATTTTGGCCTCCTATTATACAATCGATGATAGATCATTTCATGCCTCCTTGTTTAAATCAAGCAGCACATATGTGCCTTAAGGTAGCTCCTCTTAGTATAGATTGGCCACTCCACACATCGAGTTTGATTAACATTAGCTCTTAATATACCCTGCGTTATTTGGATCCCTTACTTTTAGTCTGTATGCCATTTTCTGCAGTATATGTGTACTGTTAGTGTTCCGGAAAAGATAACATTCAGTTCTTCACCATGGGCAGATAGTATTCCGGAAAGGATAACATTCCGGCTAGTCTGTTCAGTAGCTGCAATTCTTGTTATGAATTATCGTGCGTCAGTAGCAATGAAACGTGTTGGGTGGTTCAACTTTTTGTAGGTGCAGCCCTTGTTTGGCTGACGTGTTTGTTTACGAGCAACTCTGTTGTCTTGATTATACATGTTCCATTCACATAGAGCAATTATGCCATTTAAGCTTTGTTCACACGTCGTCGAGTCGAGTCGAGTCGAGCTCGAAGAGTTGAGTCGACATGTCGACATATCGACGCCTAGGCGACAATTGGGCGTTGGGCATAATAATAATAAATAAATAAATAATATGGCAGGACAATGTAAATTATGCATCATATGCCAGCAAATTTGGAAATTTAGGAACAGAAAATATAGCCCAATAAGGCCCAGTCTGCTTTTCGTATAAAATATAGCCTAATAAGGCCCAACAGAAAACCCTAGTAGTACTAAAGTATCAGAACCATTCAGTTTTCACAGCCGCATCCCTCCTATTCCTCCCTCACGCCGCCTCTCTCCCTTGTCCTCGATCTCTCTCTCTCCTCCTCGTCATCTCCCTAGAAACCTCGCCGGAGTGGTCGAATCCTCGCCGGAGCAGCTCGCCCCTCACCGAAATCAGCCGCCACAACTCCTTTTCCACCGCCTCCAGCCTTCTCCCCTGCAGCGCTACCTCCTTTTCTCCCCAAAGTTTTCAATCTTGCCGGCCCAGACGAGCGGGGCGACGACTTTTTCCCTGGGCTGGCGCCCAACTCGAAATTCCTGGGCGTCGCTCCCAGTCATCGGCTCCAGCGCGACTCGACGCCTTGGCGGCGTTTAGGCGTCGATTAGGCGACGACATGAAAACAGAGCATTTAAGAATTGAGTAGTTGCGTGATTTAACATGATGAAAAGAAAGTCAAGCTGATGCCTTGCTGCTATGTGAGTCTATATGATCTTCCAGTATTTGCTGCTACGCTATCGACAGCGCTTATAGATTCCGATGACCCTTTATTTAGCTTTTGACCATACGTTGAACATGTTTATTTCCTGACACACCATTATGTTCCATTTGCACAGTACACTATCTGTCAAATACTGACTGCTGATATGACCAATCTTGACGTGCTGACGTGACAAATCTTGGTACAGAAAAACATGCAGAAATGTAAAGTTTGTTATTCCGGCAGCTACTGTGCTTTGCAGGTACTTCACTATTCCAGTTTATCTCATACCAATTAAGATTTTATTATCCAAGTGATGCATAGCATGACACTTATAGACTAGAGAGCCACTGTTAGTTTTGGACATATTTAAGATTGTACTGCTTGAATTTTTCTGCAACCTAGGCGTTGACACACGAAAGAGGGATCACTGTATTAACAAATCTCCACTCGTTTTCTAATCTGAAAATTCACCTCCTGGAAGAGAAAATGTCAAATACATTTGCTATTCAAAATTGATGAAATAAATGATCAATAACGAATTATCAATGTGATACTGTGTTTAGCTCTTTTTTTCATTTTGAGAAATGTATTTCAACTCTGTTTCCAAATGTTGTGTACTAGGGTTAGGGAGAGGTAGGGGGTCTGAGATGGATGCGCTCAGTGTCAGGTTTCTTCACTAATTGGCCTATATTATTCAGTAGAAATTGCAGCCTAGCTTGAACCTTGGTTCAAGGTGTCCTTCAAGGTTTCTTATTGCACTTGATAATAGTTTTCAGAAGTGAACATTTGCACTATTTATAGAAAACATGCATGTGGCTACATTTTATATTTCTCAGTGAGGACACAGACTATCATGAAGTTGTATTTATGTCTCTCTTTGGTACCAGCAGCTATAAGAAATACTAGGGATCTTAGCGCGGCAATGCCGCGCGTGTTTGGTTAAATTTAAATTTGAAAATGTTGATATTTAATAGGAGTGAAGATTGGATATTTTTTTGAAATGGAAAGAAATTCTGATGGTTAAAATTGTTTGTACTTCGAAATGTTGTAGTTGATGTGAATATTATGTTTAAATCAGTAGAGTTTTGTATAAAATTCATAAACTTTCCTTAATTGTTGTTGTGGTAAAAAAAATTATGAAATTAAAACTAAAAAATGTGAGGAGCTCCATATTTTTATGTTATTGTAAGATTGTAATAATTTTATTAAAAGTTGAGAAATATAATTTGGGAAATACGTTTGGAAAATAGGTAAAAATTAGTGGTGTTCTAAATTTGTGTAAGTTTGATCACTTCTTACGGTCATTTCGATGTATTTATGTATATTTTAAAATATTTAGTAAGTTGAATTATTTATATGTGACTATATTTTTTTTCTTTGGTTATGAGGTATCCATTATTTATGTGAGATAACATGGGAGGTATTTATATTTTAGAGTATCTCTTTTTTTGTTGTTTTTTTGTAGCAAATTAAATTCTAGAATGGTTTTTTGTGTGGTAAGCTTGATAATTTGCAAATTTTTTAATTTAGACTTTTTTTTTGGTATGTTGTTTATATTATTTTGCATTGGAGTTTTGAATATATGGTTTTTTGAATTTTAATACTTTTAAAAGTATTATTTCGAATTATAGATTCAAATTTATAAGTTTTGGTATTTTTTCTTATTTTAGAGTATCTCCTTTTTTTGTTGTTGTTTTTTATTGTAATAATTTTAGTAAAAGTTGAGAAATATAATTTGGGAAATACGTTTGGAAAATAGGTAAAAATTAGTGGTGTTCTAAATTTGTGTAAGTTTGGATCACTTCTTACGGTCATTTCTATGTATTTATGTATATTTTAAAATATTTAGCAAGTTGAATTATTTATATGTGACTATATTTATTTATTTTTGGTTATGAGGAATCCATTATTTATGTGAGATAATATGGGAGGTATTTATATTTTAGAGTATCTCTTTTTTTATTTTTTTTGTAGCAAATTAAATTCTAGAATGTTTTTTGTGTGGTAAGCTTGATAATTTGCAAATTTTTAAATTTAGAATGGTTTTTTGTATGTTGTTTATATTATTTTGTATTGGAGTTTTGAATATATGTTTTTTTGAATTTTAATACTTTTAAAATTATTATTTCGAATTATGTATTCAAATTTATAAGTTTTGGTATTTTTTCCTATTTTAGATTATCTTTTTTTTGTTGTTTTTTTGTAGCAAATTAAATTCTAGAATGGTTTTTTGTGTGGTAAGCTTGATAATTTGCAAATTTTTAATTTTAGAATTTTTTTGGCATGTTGTCTATATTATTTTGCATTGGAGTTTTGAATATATGGTTTTTTGAATTTTAATACTTTTAAAATTATTATTTCGAATTGTAGATTCAAATTTATAAGTTTTGGTATTTTTTCCTATAATTGTTGATATATTGTTTGTATTTTTTTTGAAGCGTAGTTTGAAAGGTACCCGTTTTTTTTGAATTTCAACATTTTCTATAATTGTTGTTTTAAAGGTATGCATTCTTTGTATTTTAATATTTTTTGTAATTGGTTATTTTGAATTGTAGACTGAAATGTATAAAGTAAATTTAAAGTTTTTGAATTTGTGAAAATTTTATAAGTAAGTGGGGCCCATTTGACAGGATTTTAACATTTTTTGGATTTCTTTTCCTAAAAAAAAAACTGGCAGCCTGGGCCCACGCTGACGTCATAATGACGTCAGCAGTGCCCTGGGCTGCGCTGCCACTGCCGCGGCGGCGGTGTCGGCGGCGCCGTTGTTCGACGGCGATTCAGCACGCGCGCGGGGTCGCGCCCGACACGCCTCGACGCGGCGATCCCGTAGGTGGCGGCGCCGCCCTCTTTGGGTCGCCGTAGCGCCGCCGGCGGGCCGCGGACGCGGCGGAGATGGCCGAGCGCGGCGGCGTCGATTCCGGCACCTCCGCGGCGTCCCGTAAGCGGCGCTCGAGGAGGAGAGAGAGGCGGCGACGGCGGATCCCGTGGTGGGCCGTGATTTGGACGGGGAGGGGTGTAGCGGCGGCGTGAGGCGGCGGCCGGCGGCGGCGATTTCCGCGTCGCGGGAAGAAGAGAAGAGGAAGGGGGAGGGGATGGACTCGTGGCGATTTTACATGAAAGTCCCTGACTTTTCGGAAAATTGCATATCGGTCCTTTGCGGGCGGTTTTCTGCAAAAGAGCTGCGCCAAATATCGTGCGGGGCGACGTGGCGTAACGTGATTGGAAGAAATCCCCGTGCTACAGTATTACTGTAGCACGCACGATTATTGAAGCTATCTGGGCCGTCCGTTGGATCGATCGAACGGCGCACGTTTAGTGGGTGACGTGGATGCTAGAATTGAAGCTGAATCTGTCGTACTTTTATATACTAGGGAATTACGCTCACTGAGTTGCTCTAGATCCCGGCTGAGAAGGCGGCGTTGGTGGTGACACTCTTGCAGCATTCTTCCCCGCCGGCGACCTAGAGCTTGGCGGCGGCAGTGGAGCTGGTGCAGACCTTCTTGTGATATTTTCTTCTTCTGTTGTCACTTATCTGCTGTCTTGTGTAATTTTCTTGTGTGCGAGATGCTGATTTGGTTATACTATGTGCTTTGTTTAATGTAAATATGTTTCTGAAATTTGTGTGCATCGATGAGACATTTTTTAGTACGTGTAAATATTAGCTGGTGCAGACCTTCTTGTGATATTTTGATCCAACTGCCAATTGCAAATATATATTGAATTAGGGGCAGATTCTCAATGTGCCACTAAATGCATTTAGGGCAATTCCTCAAAATGGGCACTTTGAGAAAGTGCCCCAAAATGTATTTGAGGCATTTGAGAAAATGCCTCTAATTAAATTAGGGACACTTTGAGAAGTGCCCCTAAATATTGAGCTATTGGGGCACTTTGAGAAAGTGCCCCTAAAACTTTTAGCAACACAGGTATTGGTGACACTTCAAAAAAGTGCCCCTAATACTATTAGAGGGACAAAAGTGACATTTTGGGGCACTTCAAAGTGCCCCAAAAAACTCGACCGTGTTGTAGTGCGCCTCCAATACTGATATTCAGATTGACCCCGAGAGATATGCATCTGAACGTTGTACCGGCGGCTCCAGCTCTGTTTCTCCTTCGTACCCTCCAAAACCTAGACCTGCAAGTTTCATCACGCCGATCAAATCAGCGCTTCAGATTTTTCAAGAGAAAAACGAGATGCATCAAGTTTTTTTTAGTAGGACCTCGATCTTTTCCAGAGAAGGCGAGGCGTCGCTGATGGCGATGCCCAGCCTTCCGCGCACCACGGTCAGGTGGCAGTTGGGTCCGGCCAGCGCCGGCAGCGACTTGACGGGCGTGACACGATCCCCCTCGAGGTCAAGACACATTACCTTCTCGGTGTCCATCGTGAGCCAGTACATGGCGCCGTCGACGCTGAGGATGCCGGCGTCAAGGGTGCAGCTCAACTACAACACGGTCAATCTTTTGGGGCACTTTGAAGTGCCCCAAAATGTCACTTTTGTGCCTCTAATAGTATTAGGGGCACTATTGAAGTACCACCAATACCTGTGTTGCTAAAGGTTTTAGGGGCACTTTTTCAAAATGCCCCAATAGCTCAACATTTAGGGGCACTTTCAAAAGTGCCCCTAATACAATTGGAGGCATTATCTCAAATGCCCCAAATACATCTAGGGGCAGTTTGAGAAAATGCCTCTAATTGTTTTTGGGGCAATTTTAGATAATGCCCCTAAATGTATTTGGGGCACGGTTTAGATCAGCTACTAGTTTAGATCAGCTACTGACATCAACACAGTTTACAACACAATGTAGATCACAGATCTCAATCTGTACAAACTACAAACAACACAACAGTAATATAAACAGCAGTACAAACATCACAACTTTGTAACCACGAATATAAACAGCAGATTGCAACCACTAGTTTGTAACTTTGCAAGATCCTCACTATTCTCTATCTGAATTTACTTGGGCATAAATTTCAGCCCAAACCTTGTTGAAATCTGATCGACACCTTGACCATTCCTCCTGCTTTTGTTTTAGCCTAGTCAAGATAACTGGCAGTGCAACACTAGCATTTCTCCGAAGAACGTCCATCACATCCAGACCAAGGTCACCATATAACCGTTCAACGCACCTTAGGTTCAAAGCTGTAAAGCAGTGGTGAACAAGCCAAGAGGATAGTTAAGCTCTTCAGTTCAAGCTTTGCCTAACAATATTAACATACGCTGAACACAAGTGTACGTACGAGTTAAATGCTCGTCGATGCGTATCGGACTTTCTGGCTTTACTGAGTTGTCTTGCATTTTTTCTACCAGCTCCTCGACACGCTTCGTTGCTGCATTAACTGATTCCAACAGCATATCCAGCTCAAACCTGAAAAGGTTCAGACCAATATGTAACCGGCATGAATAGACGATTCAACAGAGTAATTCACATAGGATGATACGAATCATGTGACATCCATTAGTCATAGCTCCAACTGCTCTGTACTATGCTAAAGTGCCTGGATGAATTTCACCCCATGGCTCCACCATATGCAACAATTACACATCTATGGTATTAGAAACAAATACAAGCGGCAGAAATAACACTGCAAATATGGGTCTCCGTCTCCCTAAGGTACCAATCAAACAGGCTAGTGATCCTAGAAGCTAATTACCATTGTCCATTTAGGATAGGATGGATCCCAAAATGATTCTAGCTGAAACAAACAAATCCAGGATTCAACACTACTACATAATTAATTAGTCACTGTTGTGTACGTGACTTGAGAAGCTAACCATAATATCATTGACTAATGTGAGTTCACAGGTTTTCTGTTACTGTGTGTTTGCAGCCCTATGTAAGAACCAAGTCCCAGCTGTCAACAGAAGATCAAAATGTAAACCAATCAAATATGAGTTACTAGTTGCTACTTATGCAGTGATCAGCTACATAATATACATACTAGCCCTTTTATCAACAGGAACCTCTCTCTCTAAACCCTAGGACACAAGAAGCGCACAAAACAGCATCGAGCATCAATGGTAGGCCTCTAAACCCTGATTAACAGAAAAATAGTCTTTAGTCTCATCACAGTGCAAAGCTACATCGTATGACCAGAAAAACTCAGATAGAAATACATGAAATTTAAATGTGGCATAGATCCTACATGATTATCTCTACTATATAATATAGCTAGAGGTGATGGTTGGTACGTTTTTTTAAATTTCCGATTTTACCCCTGCACTGCTAAAATATTACACCTTGTGCCACCGCTAAGTAATAATGATCGGTTCGCTATTCCTAACCCAACCCGTGACTCCAGTCCGCCGCCGAAGTCCACCAACCCGCGCTCTGGTCCGGGCCCCGACCTGGGCACCGACGAGCGAGGAGGCGCTCCTCGATTCCCCGACTCCAGAGCGCCTCCTCCCAAGATTTCCCGCTCTCCCAGACTCCAGAGCGCCTCCTCCCAAGATTCCCAGCGCCGCCGCACCAGTCCCTACCCTGAGACCAAGGTTGCGGGAGGGGCAGGCTTCGGATCCATCGACCCATCCCGATTTCTCTTCAGATCCGGGTCCCTAAGCTTCTCCTCCTCCTTCTCGTGCTGATCATGGCGGCCGGGCTGGGAGCTTCGGCAGGAGGTCAGGCTGGAGCGTAACGGCTCGCCGCCAGCCTGCCACCCGCGGGAAGCGCTCGCCGCCGGCCTGCCTCCCTGCAGGAAGCGCTCGGTGCGCCGGCTCCCCGGTCGCCGAGCCTCCATGGTAGCTGCGGACGGGGCTCCCTGTCGCCACCGCGCCTCCTCCATGGTTGCCTCGCTCGCCACGGCTCCCGCCCCGACCCCACTGCCCGGTAAGACTGCCGGTCTTCAGCTCCTCCATGTGGCCACCGGAAGGAGCACCCGCGCCGCCGCATGGCTGAGCGTCCACGCGCTGCACTCGTCGCCGTCCCAGCGCTGCACTTGTTGCCGTCCCAGCGCTGGCTGCTTGCTCTCTCACACGTGCGTGACTATGTGCGTGTGTGCGACTGGTACGGTCTTTATTGCTTGCTGTTCCTCTCTCTCATCAATTCATGCTGCTGGTTCTTTCTGATCGCCTCCTCTCTCTGTATCATGCGATGTTGCTACTTATATTTTTCAGGTTCTGAAATTGATGTTGCTACTTCTCTTTTTCAGGCGTGTGCAGCGGCCGCTCTCTCTGTCTCTCCCTTGCTCCGGCAAAGCAGCCCTGGTCTCTCTATTTCTCTGTGCCGTGGAAGCGAAAGAGAAGATGAAGAGAAGAGAAAGGGCTGCATATCCTGACGGAGATAATCAGAATTTGTAAATTGATCAGCTACATCTACGTTCTACGGTAGGATTCAGAGAATTAGTACACTAGGTACTGTTGCACGCGCTGGGCAATTTGAGAACAGATGGCACTCTACCGGACATAATTCAGAGATGGCACAAAAAGAATTATTGTACAGGTTCTCAACATTTTTAAGAGCACTCAGTTTGCTCAAATCAAGGTTATTGCTCCACTAAACTTCTGTCAGTTAGATCCACATGTACATCAGATTTGTGGTGGTGTGTGGTAGAGGTGGATGAGAGATGGAGATATGGGATGGAGGCCAGAGTTCGATCAACCGAAAAAATTTAACCTAAACATAACATATCGAAACTATAGTTTAGAATGAGTACCGAAACAACCAAGACAAAAAGAAACATATGAATTGAAACTTTCTGCCTTCATTCTAGACACACATTTCCAAATTAGAATAACAAACTGATCAACATTTTTCGTCGTCCCGTAGCAACGCACGGGCACTATGCTAGTTTTACATAAGATATGGTGTATGCAACGTACCTATATTTTCACAATGCTCCAAGAATTCGTTAAAGCCCTCCATAAGGTCCGGGTAGTGTTGTAGTATATCATTTACCTGTAAATCAGAGAGGATATGCATGATTCATCTCTAAAAAAATAAGACCAAACTTGAAGTTCAAATACTGAATTAGCACAACCCACCAAGTTCTTCAACTCACTTCTTGTAATAATTTCCTGGCTGTATATGTGAAGACATTTCAAGAACTCCTGGTAAGCATCATATTCTAGCTTCTCCTTGACTTTCTCGCAGAAATGGAACTCCTGTGCGTATGCACCTAATGTTGCAAGGAAAAATGTAAATAATAGACGAGTGGAAAGCACACAAATATCTTCAGATAAGATCACTAAATTCAACCATCTAAAATCAACAAGCACCATTAAACTAGTTTGTAACTTTGCAAGATCCTCACTATTCTCTATCTGAATTTCCTGTTACTGAATCTTCATGCCTCACCCCTGCAAAGTGCAAACACCATTTGTTTCTTCAGATTGTTGCAATCAGATTCTGTAACCTGCAAGTCATTGGCACAATTTATGTTAACTAGCAAGGAGTCATTGGCACAATATGTTCAGATCATGGCTAATTACTTAGTAAGGAAACTGTTTGATGCATATCTGCATTATCTCAAAAGGGGAATATGGCAAGAATATAGGGTAACCTACTGTTTGCTTTTTATGGCAAGTACAAACTGGTGAGAACAGCTACAGACAATAGCTGATTGCAGAGAGCTTTTGAATGATTTTGTAGTATGAAACCGTTAATGGATATGATTCTCTAGAAGTATGCTGCAGCTTTATCTTGCTACGCATAGTTTGTACGATTAAGTTCAAACCATACATTATAACCGCTTCCAAATCCTATATTGAAACATCACACGTTTAGGTAATAAAAACATCATATGGAGCTATGATGTGCTCAAGAAACAACAACTCAAGAATTAATGGTACCACTACCACTATACAGTACTCAAACAACATCATACAATTCATTAAATATCAATTTACAACATAAACACTAGATAACTCTAGTACCAGATTGGGTGATCTATGAGTTAATAAACAATAAATATGAACATAACCAAGTAAAATTCATGACTTAACCATTAATCCACTAAAACATACCACATCACCGTTTTCAAAAAATAATGCAAGAAACACCACAGCCTTAAATTTGAACAAGAGGCGCCAAGAGGGCAGGAGAGAGAGGGTGTACCTGGATGTTCTCGAGCGCGGCACGGAGGTCGGCGGAGTCCTTGAAGCCTTGAGATGGTCGCCGATGTTTCCGACGACATCTAGCTGTCGACGATGCGCTCGAGCGAGATGACCAGCTTGCCCCTCCTGTGGTCAAAACCAGGGTTCCAGTCAGATACAGAAAGAGGAGGGCATACAGTGTTGGCAAACTATAGATATCGTATTGGAATTCATGGCTTAAATTATGCAACCATTGAGCTATTCTGGCTGGCAGCATAAAATTTAAAGAAACGCAAGAAAAGTAATCATGCCGCTATTGTTTGCTATTTCAGTCTTATTTGCGTAACAAAACAAATGAAAACATATTTTTTCGACAGAAGCATGATTTCTTTTGCTTAGGAAGAGTATTTTACTGATAGTACATACTGCACCTTATGTAACATTGACGGCTGTTAAGCGAAACCAGCAGTATAGTAGTGTATTACTATACTGAGCCAGTTATGCCATGGAGTGAAAATAAGTTGCAAACTTCAGTAGAAAGAATATACAAATCAGCAAATAGTACCATTAAGAATAGCAGGCTCAGCAGCACGATATAGAGCAAGCTCGGGACGGCCTCGACGAGGCTCACCTGTAGCCTACACCACAACAGGGGAAAATGCATTACCCCACCTGGACAACATTGTACTAACAGATCTGAGCTCATCAGAATTTGCATCTTAAAGCCTAACCCAGAACGCAATAAAGCAAGTAATATGTATGTGATTAGATAAAACCAATCTAGCATGCTAGGCTGATCATGAATCCTTTGGAAACCACACACAAGCAGTATACAAAAATATCCATTATGAACCTATCAAACTATTTTTATTGCATGATTTATACAAGGAAATAGTACAAATATATTGTCAAGTAATCAGCAGGCATGCTATGATATAATTTTAAACCAAATCATGCTTTAGGAAGCATTCGAGGATCACACCATGCACAACAGTAACACCAAGACCCTATTTATCAACCCAAACATGTGTAGGACAAAGATGCATCATAGGAAAAATTGAAGTTTCTACCTTATCTCGGGCATTCTAGGCCGGTATCTAAAATAGCTAAAATAGAGTGTACACTTACCATGGTTTCAGGATGCATCAATGGCATTCTTGTTGAAAGGAGAAACTTGCCTATGATAATCACAATCAACCTGTTCAAGCATAGTTGACGAAAGTGACGTGAGAAACTGTCTCACACATTCAAAACAATGCAATGTCAAGTGAGGAAGCAAAACATCGTACTAAAGAAGATATTTTGCAACTGAAAATGTACTCATTCTGACCATTGTCATACAAAAGAATTTGTACTTCACGTGAACAGGTCTTATGAAGTTTTGCTAAGTAGTTGCCATTCTCTATTTGGAACATCTCTATTACTTAGCAATGAATATTACTGCACATATATGTTTAAAACTGGACATCTGTGTATTTTAGAAGCCAAAACTTACGCAAGGATAACCTACTGGAAAAAAAACTGCAAGTATTCACGACGATCGAAAGGCTAAATAAAAATATAAATTCTAAGCAGCTGATCTACTTTGCAGGCAATATATAAATGCAAGTGCCCTCCATTAAAATTTTAGAATATATAGCTGAACACAGTCACACACAGAAATAACATATCTGGTAGAGGGAGAAAAGAAGGTCACGAACATTTATTTTTCAAAGCAATAGGTCCATGCCAGGAAAACAAAAGCTATAATCTAGAAAAAAATCTCCATCAGCTGCAATTTTTTTTGGATAATTGCACAGCACAACTCATAAATGAGCAGATTGGTACACATATTATAATCACATATTATAATCTGTAGCGCTGTTCTGTCAAGTGTCCATGGTGGACACCGCCGTGTCCCAAGTTGGTGCAGCACGTCCCCACTGATCGGACAAGGACAAGCGCTCGCGTATAGATCAGGTAATACACGGAATCGGAGGGATGCGCAGACGCCGCATGGAGGACGCGCTGGTGCGGCGCCTCTCTGTAGAGTTCTCCTAGATAGATTTATGTCGGTCTAATTAAATCAGGTATTTAACTAATCTATACCTAATAATACTAGCAAAATGCCCGTGCGCTGCAACGGGGTAATATATATTGAATACTCTTTGCTCATGTGTTGGTAACGGATGGAAATATGTCGTTTGTAGTTTTCGTTGCACACGCTGGCGCGGAATGATATTGCTCTCACTGACGTAAATTAATGCTCAAGTACAATGCATTTGGGTAACAAACGAACATAAATTTTATACCGTGTGTTGCAACCGGAGATACAATAATGATGAAGTAACATCTTGCTTGATTTGGGGCACAAAACCGGTATATTAGTCGGATCCATAAATATTTCTGCTAGTAGTGGAAAAGTTGCTTTGTTCTCTATTCACCAATGTAACAATACTTTGAACGATGACTCCCAACAATATCAATATTAGATTTGGCTAATTATTTGCAGACTTTATGTTGCGAATTTAGGATGGATTTGATTAGAGTAGTTTTAGCACTGCGTCCATAATTTTTGGTTTAAATCACGCGGTTTGCTTTTTAAGGAGTATGTGAATTACGGATCATGGTGCTAAGCGGCAGCGATAACCATGCACACAGTATATTTGCTTCAGATTTTTTGTACGTTCGGAGGATGTTGGATTAACTGGAGATGTACATCCAAAGCTTTGAACATTGCTTTAAGCATAACGACTACCTGGCTGTGTTATCGCAAGAAACAAATACTACTTGGCCAAGAGGCACAAGCACGTGGACACTGCTAAGCTTAGTCCACGTCACGTAGCTGACTGCTGACCCACTATCAACCTTATCTCTTCCAGGCTACCAGCACTTTCTTGTTCGTTCAATCCAAGCCGAGAGAGAAATTGAGATGGAGCGAGCGTGGGCACGGCTGGAACGGAGCTCACCGAGAGGGAGGGAAGCATAGGAGGGCCGCTCGGCTGGACCTGGTCGCTGGACGCTGGGGGACGGCGAGCCACGGAGTGGGCGGGCTGGAGGCAGCAGCTGGGCGGGCTGGACGCTGGGTGACGGTGAGAGATCGAGCAGAACGCTGCGACCGCGGAGCTTTTGCTCGAAGGAGTGGTAGATCCCATCGCTCGGATCCAGTCGATGGAGGCCGGATCCTCTCGGAGCTCGTGGAGGATTACGAGCACTTCACGGGCTGCCGGCTGCCGGCTGCCGGCTGCCATGTATTGCGTATTGGGGCTGTGCAATTTCAGGCCACTCGGTCGGACGGACCAAACATTTTGACTTTGCGGTTACCTTCCCGCTGCTGTTGTGACGGCCGTGTCGCCGGCGTTCGGCGCCTCGGGTTTGAGTAGCGAACAGACGAACCGAACCGGTACGCGACTTCAAAAGGGACTGCGCGTTGATTACTTGCTTTCTGAGGGGCAAAACGAAAAATCGCCGACGTACCACCAACAAAACGTACGAAAATTCGGGGAAGAAACACTGCTGGTATTATATAGTAGAGAAAAGAATTAAGTTTTCTTGTGGTACGTCATTTTTTTTGCCGATTTTACCCTCCCACCAAATCACATATTTACCCACCACTGCCACCCATAAGTCATATACCGGTTCGACATAAAAAATCACATATTTCTTGTGTGGTGTTTATTTCTCCCGATCGACAGCCAGGTGTGGGCCGGTCTCAAGAGCCTCCGTTTCGTCGTATCGATTGGAAACACCGATATAAAAAAAAAAGAACTACGACTATATATATAAAGCATCGGCCGATCGATTTAGAAACCATCGCAGCCGCCGCCGTCGCGCAGCAACGCCAGCCCTGCCTAGAACTTCGGACAGAGAGGAGGAGGTGCGGATCAAGGGATCCGCCGCCATCTTCCTCACGAACGGCGCGGTGCGCGGGTCGGTGGCGATCCTATGGTCCACCAGAAGGAGGCCCCTGCCCTTGAGCAGGTTCTTGTGGTACATGTTGTCTATCACCATGGGTGTGTTCCTGTCGTTCCGCGCGTACGCCACGTCGCGCGTGTCCTCCTTGGCGTCCGCCGTCGGGCACCGCTCCCGGAGGTACGCGCCGTACGCCGGCTTGATGGTGCCGTCCACCGCTGGGTAGAGCCGGGCCGACGAGGTTGAAGCAGTGGACGCGGCCGACGGAGTGCGTGCCCAAAAGCGCCACCACGCCCTCGGTGTCCACTCCGATGGACGCGAACCGGGACAGCACCGGCGACACGGTGTCGTTGTGGGTGGGGAGGTAACGCTCCACATCGCCGTAGTAACTCTCCGTGGCGTCCCGCCGCCCCGTCCGCATCGGGATGCCGGCGGGCCCGCCGAGCATGGCGATGCCGTCCCTGGCGGCGAGGACGAGTAGGTCGGCGCAGGAGACGGTGCCCGGGCACGCGTGCTCCAGGGCGGACTTGATGTCGTCGATGTACTTGAAGTTCGTCATGCCGAAGCTCCTGGTGGCGGACTGCTCGGAGACGACGCCCCTGGCGGCGTCGGACTCGAGGAGCAGCGACGCGTCGCAGGATTTCACGGTGCAGTCGTGGAAGAGCGCCCTGAGCCAGGACACCGCCGTGTTGCCGTGCTCCTCCTCCATCGTCCGCTGACTGCACCTTACCACCAACGTCGCGCTCGCGGACGTGCAGCTGTGCTACCGTGCTCGCCAGTCGCCACCTAGAGTGCCAGCGCTCGCCGCCCGGCTCGGCGACGAGCGGCGGCGTCCTCTCCCTCGCCGGCCGAGCGGCGCGCGGATGCAGGAGACCGGCTCGGCGGATAGGAGCTCGGCGACAAGCGGCGGCGTCCTCGCCGGCCGAGCGGCGCACGGATGCAGGAGACCGGCTAGGCGGATAGGAGCTCGGCGACGAGCAGCCGCTTCCTTGCCGGCAAGCAACACGCGGGTGCTGTAGCTGACTCGATGTCCGTCGTAGTACGTTTTCGTGCTGCATCGACCCTGCCTCTCGATTGGGAGCTGTCCGCTGCCGCTTCGTACACAAATAGGACTCGACACCGAGTACGCACGAGTCACATAATTGCCCAGGACATAAATAGGATGAAGGGAATCAATCGATCGATAACACGCGCTGGTAAGTTTCGTTCTGATCAGGCGCTAGCGGGAGATTATATTCATGGACGACGACGGCGGCGGCGGCATCGTCGCGACCGGCGTAGGCCGACGACAGAATCGACTTCTGGCCTTTGTGTTCCAACACGTGGATGACCTGGACGATCCTCGCCGCATCGGATCTCAACGTTCCTGGCTGGTGGAGGAATAGAGTATAGCCGTTCTTCTTCTCCCACGGTACAGGCCCTGCTATGGTCGGTGACGAGGACAGACATTGGTCCGTTCGGTTCCCTATTTTGTTGTTGCTGCTTCAGATCACAAGACCTCCCGAGTCAGTCCCCTTACAATTTTTCTGACGTCTGTCTGGCAGCTTGCTGTGTGAGACAATCCCCAAGCACCGCGACTCTGCCATATTCAAGTCGAGGGAAGCAGAGTTTGTCAGGAATGCTGACTCCTATGTACTATGTTTCGTCAAGGAGCACCAGTTCGTCCGAAAGATACAAGACGTTGGCCCAAGAAAGAGGGTACAGTTATGTCCTGGTTCGATGTGTGGGAACTTTGAACCATGTATACCTCCTTTTCTGAATTAATTGATCCAACTTTTCGGTCTAACAAGGGTGGGTGATACAGATGAAGAAAAAGACATCAGACCAGCAATTCGCTAAACAATTCAGGGATGAAACTGGTTTGGCATCGACGAAAATCATCGCAAGCCTAAGCTACGACTATGGTTGCTCTCCATGTTCTTATGGTCAGGATTAATTTTCTCATATTTCAGAAATTGATAATGTCAAGCTCTAGCTATTATATTGAGTAAACTCAATCAATTTCTCCAAATAGGCAAATACATATTTGTGATAAGCCTTCCATATATGTATATACGCACAACAGTTTTGTTTAACAAACTTACTCTACTAATAGTGATCACTGTTATGTTAGAAATTTGCTTTAGGTTGGAAAGATGCGGAGGAAGAGACGCGTGACGGTACTTGCCAGAAAAAAGCTCGGTGGTTGTGATCACTTATTTTTAAATCAGCCAATTTTTTCTTTTCTGTGCACCAGATTTATGTTTTGTGATTTAAAGGAGAAGGTTTTTTGTGTTTTCTTTTATTTGTCAATTTTTCACTCCCGTTGCAACGCACGGGCACGTTTCCTAGTTAGACTTAATTACCCTAGTGAAACCGAAGAAATATTCCAGTTAACAACATCTGGAAACATTCAGTTTTGTCAGAGTTAACCATTAACAACCACACATGTCTGGATGATTCAATCATCCAAGCATCACTACAGCTAAAGAGCCATAGAAACACGACCACAGCACAAGTTCATCGGCACATGGCCGGTCACAGAAGATTGCTCACCTCGAGTATTCTGCAGCAGAGGGAGAGCTTGGAGGTGATGTTGAGGTAGTGGACGAAGGAGGCGAAGTTGGGGTTGAAGTCGCTGTACTGCTGTCTCACCGGTGTCTTAGAGTGCGGCCAGAGGGAATCGAACCAGGAGGAGGCCGTCGTGCGGCGGAGCTAGGGTTACACGTGGTGTGGGGGCGATAGAAAGGAGGCGGCCGACGAGCGGTGGCGCGAGTGAGGCAGAGGCGAGCAAGAGCTAGGGTTCGCAGCCGAGCTTTGATTTGGAGCGTGTGGTGACGAATTGGTCACCACGGTGGTGGAGAATCCTAACTCTGCCTATGTCTTCTAGGCATAGCCGGTCCCAAGCCCGGATAAAGGAGGAGGGTTGTGATAGGCTTGGCGAGCCAACGTAAAAACTAGCCAGTCCCATGGATATGAAACCCATGAGAGTAGTACTAGGGTGGGTGACCTCCTGGAAAGTCCTCATGAAAGGTTTCATATCTAAGGGTTGTGATAGGCTTGGCGAGCCAACGTAAAAACTAGCCAGTCCCATGGATATGAAACCCATTTGGGCGAGAGTAGTACCAGGATGGGTGACCTCCTGAGAAGTCCTCGTGACAGGGTTTCATATCTAGCCTACCCCAACTTGTTTGGGACAAAAGGCTTTGTTAAGGTTAAGGTTAAGGTGGTGGAGAATCCTGAGAGAGGAGAGTGAGCAGGAGCAGCCATGGCGGCCGGGGCAGAGGAGCCGTGGCGAGCTAGGGTTAGGGTCTGCCCGGGGCTCGGGTTGATGCGGAGGAGGTGGCGCTTGCGGGGGATAACGACAAGGTGAAACGGCACTAGGGTTAGACGGACGCGGGTGCGCGGACGCTGGAACCTGGAAGGCGTCGCGACAGCGGGGCAGCGGGGAATCGGGGAATCTCCGACGTCATATACTCGGAGCAGAACCAGCAAGCGGCGGCGCCGGAGCCGGCCGGCAACGGCCGAACCAGAGGGGCGTGGCGGCGGCGACGGAATCGCCAGAGAAGAAAAGAAGGGAACGAGAGAGAGAGAGAGAATGAGAGTGAAAGAGGAGTGGTTTTTGGGTCGGTTTGACGCAAACCAGTTGGGCCTAGCGGGCCTCAGCCCAATTCAAAATTGGACACATCCCATTCGAATTTTAGGTAAAAATACCATTAAGAAAATTCTGAATGTACACACGCACGCGGCACGCACGCGACTCAGACTCACCCTTCCCTATCGCCGTCGCCACCTGCTGCTCCGGCCGGCAATGGCCGGATCCGGCGCCACCGCCTGCTGGATCCGGTGGAGCGGAGTGTTACGCCGGACTCTGCCTCTCGCCTCCCTTCTCCTCCGCCCTTGTTGATTTGGGTCCCCTTCTTTCCCTTTCCTCCTCCCCGCCGCCCGCGCACCTTCCTGGTCTGGATTGGTTCTAAGCGCGGCGGCATGGCGCTGAGGGGCGTTTGGCAGCTGCAGAAGCTCGTGGTGAACTACTGCGATTGGGAGGGAGTAGCAGGGGGATCAGGTATTGTCCACCACACCGATAGATAATACTACTACAGCTTATGCCGATTTGATCTGTTATGTTCTGTTCTCCTTTGATGTGGTCACAAGTTTCGATTCGGGGAGATTCGACTTAGTCGTTTGTGCCGAGCGAGTGTGAACGCTCCTTTGTCTGTACATGGCATTGTGATCCTTAACATAAGTTTACTCACTGATATCTTCATCTCTTGTAGTTCCTAATTCTTTATGATCCTGGGAGGTTCTTAGGGCCGATCCCCAATCGGTTAGAGGAGTAAACTGCCGAAAATTCGTTAGAGGAGTAAAAGTACGCAGCTAACCGATTGCCGTTCCTAACCGAACCCCAATAGTTAGAGGAGTAAATCAAACAAAAACCACCAAATTCAACGAAAATCAACCGAATTTAAAACTAACACATATATTTAACAAAGTTTATACATATTACAACCAAAAGTCGGCCGAATTTGAGAAAAATCGGCCGAATTCGACCACCTAACCCTAATCATCGTCCCAATCGAAGGAGTCGGAGTCGAGCTCGATCACCGCCGGCGTCGTGGCCTCCTCCTCCTTCACCGTGGCCGGCGCCGGAGCTGCCGACGGCCCCGCCTCCTCCTCCTTCTTCACTTTCTTCCCCGCCGCGGCGTCGGCCTTCCGCTTGGCCTCGGCGAACGCCTCCAGCGCCTTCCGTTCCTCCTCGACGAGCTCTGGGTTGTAGCCGGCGAGCATGGCCGCCATCGCCGCGTCGCGGCGCTCTGCCTCGAGGCGCTCGCGCGCCTCCCTGTCCTCCCGCCGCTCGCGGGCAGAGACATAGCGGAGCCCCTCCGGCTCGAGCTCCGGCACCGGCCCCGGCCCCGGCACCTCCAAGGGGAAGTTGAGCTCGCCGCACTCGCTCCCGTGGAGGCGGACGTTCTGGACGTCGTACGCCATCGCCGCCTGCTCCGCGGACTGGAAGGAGCCGACCCACACCTTCTTCCCGGTGTTGCGGTCGGTTATCTCCGACACCCACGCCCCCCAGGACCTCTGCCGCACGCCGCGGTAGACCGGCGTCGGCGACACCGGCAGGTCGAGGGTGCCGGCGGAGCGGCGGGCCTGCCGACGGCGTTTTGGTGGCGGCAATCGACGAGGAGATGGAGGGAAACGGCGTCGGGAAGTCGAGGAGGCTGCAGCTCGCGGCGGGGGGCTACGGGGCCGGCGAGCGCTCGGGATCGGCGGCGGAGATGGCCGGCGGGACGATCCGGCCATCGCGGGCAGCTGGGGTGCCGGCGGGAGGGAGGAATCGCAGGCGGCGCCGGAGACGGAGGAGATGTCGAGGCCGATGGGGAATTGTGAGTGTGAACGCGAGGAGATGGAGGGAATCTTTTACTCATCGGTGCGGCCGATGAGTAAATATAGGAGTCGGCGGCACCGATGAGTAAAAAATTTACTCCTCTAACGTGTTTTGGACTTCGGTTAGGTGCGGTTAGAGGAGTAAAAGAGCATCTTTT
Organism: Poa pratensis; assembly: GCA_947311845.1. NCBI lineage: Eukaryota > Viridiplantae > Streptophyta > Magnoliopsida > Poales > Poaceae > Poa > Poa pratensis. The sequence goes on along the minus strand of CAMZMU010000044.1, from coordinate 8,794,060 downwards.
ACTCCTCTAACCGATTTTTGTACATCGGTTAGAGATGCCCTTAGTTCTTAGTTGGGCTATGTTTGCATCAACTGATTTCTGATACTGATTTATATCTTGAGTTATCTACCATTACCATTTCATACAATTTATCATCTTATGAATCCTAATTATGTAATTCACACTTAGAACAATCTTTACCTTGACTGTTATAGCTGATTGTAAGTTAAACAACACTTAGATGATTTTCCTAAAGTGTGTACTGATTAACGACCATGGGAAAATTTGAAGAAAATGTGTTCTTGTTTTTTGTTGTTTGTTACAGTGCCACAGAGGAAAGTGTGCAGAAACTTATGGATGCCACACTCTCGCTAATTCTGGATGTTTTCTTCTTCTTCAACATGCAGACCAGTCCGTCAGCGCTCCCGACCTCCCAACTAGGCCTCTCTTACGTCGCCAACAACCAGCGGCCAACAAAGACTCCCGACGGCCGGTGAAGCTAGAGGCTAGAGCGGAGTGTGGATATGTGGCTTAGTGTTGCATCAGTGAAATGCTCTGCTTCTGCTTGCAGGTTGAGACCTTTCTCCTCACTGGTTTGCTTGCTATATACACCAGGATGCTATGACTATACTTATTAGAATTATGTAATTTTCCACGTGACTCTGTTGTCTAAGTAAGTGCCTTGGTGTTTCTTGCATTTCTGAAATCTCATTACGGAATAGGATTACTTCTTGCCTTGATGTCGTTGTTGCACTACTGGCCTGAGTTGGATCGTGTCTATTTAGCTGCATGTTTTAGCTCACTGCTTGCTTTTGCCATGGGATCTTACTACATATTGGGTGTTAAATTGTGATTTTCTCTTCCTAGGCTTATATCTTTTTCCTGAATTCAGTTATGTACTTGGTCAGAACTGCCACATGATACCTATGGTACAATAGCACAAAAGGGTTACAATATATAATTGCCACTATCACAACACGTAATATTTTTTTATCCTTTTATTTAATTGATAACAAAGTTGAGTCAGTATTAACATTTTTTATTCATGCAGGTGTAATAGCTCTTCTGATCTTCAATCTGAATGTAATTACACCTACAACGAAGTCATATGAGATGATTGCTGGTATGGAGAACCCTGTACATTTACGTTAGATGAAGCAGGTAGTTTTTACTGGCTCAGCCTCCATAACCTGATATAAGAGGTTAATGTTCTATTTCAAAGCTCTGTCACCAAAAAAAATTAATTTCACAACTTTTATCAGACTGGAAAAAATGTGATGCAATATTGACTCTGTGATTTATGTTTTATAGCTTTGAAGTGTCATTTGTACCCTGAAGGTGTTCATAAAAAATGTGACTTGAATATAAAAAATTCATTCTTCGGAGAGCAATTGCAGGTGCATACATAATTACATATTTACTGGTTTATATTATGCAAATCATCTTCTGTCAGGTGAGCAATACATGCTTATATTATGCTCCGAATCATTGACAAATGAAGTCAGATTTCCTTTCTTTTGTTATGATCACTGTGGCTCGAGTGGATTATTGTAGCCTTGTTTCATTTCTTTTCTTTAAGCGGAAAAACATATTGATTTCTAAACCACCTCGATTGTTTGAGATCTAGATTTTGTACAGAATTAGTTACTAACTTGTAGGTTTGAGAAATCCATATCTCGATGTTCCATCATATTTTATGAATGTACAAGACTAATAGTTAGATATGTCATGCCCATATTAGATTCTCCGCCATGGTTGATAACTGAAATTTCAAAAGGCCATAAGCATGGATAAGAGACTATTTTTACCTAGCTAGGAAAATCATGTGCTTGAAACTGCAATTTGTTTTTATGACGTAATCTCACATTCCTTACATTCACAGGTGATACTTATGTCATGTTAAAACTTGTGTGTGCAGTTGCTAACTTCCTATTGCCAGGTTTGACATCATAATATATGTCATCTGAGGGAAGACGCCAGAGGTAAATACACATGTCTGCAAAATGGTTCATACCTATTCTACACATGCTGCTAAGCTGAAACCTTTACTATTTGGCTGCTTTGCTTCACTTAAAATGTTACCATACATCAAGTACTTTTGTGCAAAATGGCGTCTTCCTTTTCTGTTAAAAATGTGCGTTTATAGCTTACAAACAGACTTCAATACCGCTGGCAATACACAGACTTTGATTTTGGTGGTAGATTCTTGACATAGTTCTCATGTCGTCCTCTTGAGGGTTAATTACCAACTGTATATACTCTTCAGTTTTCAGAGACATTGCAATTGAATACACATCTCTTCGTTATGATGGTGTCCTCTTGACTATCTGCAAATGCCAAGCATTGTCAGAAGATGTTGATGCGGATCATGGACTTAAAGAGATAATTTATATTGATATAACAGCTGTGATTTTGTTATCTGAATTATGTCTTGATTTTTGTTTGCAATGTATCTACCATTGTACATGTAAACTTGATGTTAGAACACAATGTATTATCATGTGCGTTTCTTGCTGTCAAATATATATGCAAGATAGTCATTTTGTTGCACTGTCCAATTATTTGTATTTTTTTTAATGTGTTTGTTCAATGATGTATTCTTAGAGCCTGTAACTCGAGGTGTTTTAGCTAGCAAGTTCTCAAGACCTAGTAGATTGCTTTCATTTGCTGTGAGTAATTAAGTGCAGTTTGGTGTAACTACCTTTGGGGGCACTTTGCCAAAATGCCCCAATAGCTATACACTTTAGGGGCACTTAACCAAACTGCCCTAAAATGTCATACCTATTGGGGCACTTTGCCAAAGTGCCCCAATAGCTATACACTTTAGGGGGCACTTAACCAAACTGCCCTAAAATGTCATACCTATTGGGGCACTTTGCCAAAGTGCCCCAATAGCTATACTCTTCAGGGGCATTTAACCAAACTGCCATAAAAGGTCATACCTATTGGGGCACTTTGCTAAAGTGCCCCTAATTGGAAGCTTTGGGGCACATTAGAAAGTGCCCTTTAACCCAAAATGCCCCAAAATCTTGACTGTGGTAGTACCCTATTGGGGCATTTTAAAAATCTGCCCTAATAGGTACTACTCCCTCCGTTCCATTTTAATTGATTCTTAAATAGATGTATCTAGTACTAAAACATGTCTAGATACACTTATTTTGGAGTCAACTAAAATGGAACGGAGGGAGTACCTATTAGGGCACTTTGAAAATCTGCCTCTATAGGTAGTACCTCCTCGAAACAGGTTTTCGCCCCGCTTTATAAATAAAGCAACATGCCAAGCAAGTCCACACACAGTTACAAACATAAGAGCGGAAAGCCGCTTGCTGGGGGCGCAGCACAAGTAAGCCCACACGAAATAAGCAAGAAAGAAATGGTGGGGGTTGGGGGGGGGGGGGGGGCGGTGTGAGAGATACATCAAGATAGACAGAACAGAGCGAACAAAAAGCTAAGCCCCTCCGGCGCTAGCTGGTAGAAGACGAGGAGATGCGTCGAGCGGTCTCCACAAGTCTAGTGATCATGTCGTCCAACTGCCCCCTGTCCCGCTGCCTAGACAACGGGTGCCACTGCTGCAAGAAAGCCAGAAGTTTAAACATCGAGTCAGAAGCACATCGGAGGAAAATCCGCTCGATCACCATCTTATTGCGAATTGTCCATAGGGTCCACATCAACGCGGCAAACACCAACCAGAAGAGGCGTCGCCTCTCCCCGGTACGGTTCGCCTGGATTTCTAGGAACTCGCCAAGGTCTCAGGCCTGCCAAGCAGGCCCCCACGCCTCGTGCACGAAGTTCCATAGAAACCTGGCAGCGGGGCAGGTGAAAAGGATATGGGTTCCCGTCTCGGGGATCCCACACATGGGGAAGAGCCCATCACCCGGCCCCTGTCGCTTGCGAACCTCCACCCTTGAGGGGAGGTGGTCCCTAAGAAGCTGCCACACGAAGATTTTGATTTTTTAGCGGTATGGGGGCCTTCCAGAGTGGAGAGGTCCAAGCTCTAACTGGGGTACTAAAGAGACTCCGATAGGCCGACTTTACAGAGAATGTCCCAGATGGTGTCAGGTGCCATGACACGAGGTCACGACCGCCTGGCAGCGACTCAGGCAGCAGACTCCGTAACTCCGTCCAGGCTGCAGCTCGGCAATACCGAATGTACGTCGGAACGAGATGTTCCAAGTCCCATTAGGTATCGCCGAAGCCACAAGCTGCATCGGGTCGGCGCAGATAGCAAAAAGAGCAGGGAACCTATGCTGTAGCGGGCTCCCATCGAGCCACGGGTCCAGCCAAAATAGGGTGTCCTCTCCATTACCAATGGAGAAGCGGACACCCTTCCTAATCTCATGCTTGATGGATTGGATAGATTGCCAAAATTGGGATCCATCCTGGCGGTCACAGGAAAAGAGGGGGCGACCCTGCAGATATTTCGCTTTGATTAACTGCAGCCATAGTCCTCCCTCCTCTCTAAGTATCCGCCATACCCATCATAGCATGAGCGCAACGTTCATCTTACGGGAGGAAATGATACCAATGCCCCCCATATCTTTGGGGGTGCACACATCTGCCCATTTGACCATGTGGTACTTCTGACGCCCATTGGCGCCTGCCAGAAGAAGCGTGAGAGATCCCTGTCAAATGAGGCGTGCGTGCCTTCTGGGAATATATAAACTCCCATCAGGAACATGGTAGACTAGAGAGATAGGCGTCAATCAGGACAGTTTTGCTCGCCTTAGAGGTGAACCGCCCTTGCCAAGGCTCCGCCTTGGCTTTGACACGCTGGGTGACCGGTTCTAGGTCCTTAATAAGGATCCTAGGAATCACTAATGGGCGTCCCCAGGTAAGTAACAGCGAAGGTAGACAACTTGCAATTTAGTTTGTCCGCTATCCGCTGTCGCTCATCAGGGAGTATCCCATGATCATGACTTCGCTCTTGTCGAAGTTAATCTTGAGGCCCGACATGGCCTCAAAGCAGAGGAGAAGGAACTTGAGATTAATAATGTCAAGCTCCGAACCCTCCACCATGATCATGGTATCATCCGCATACTGGAGGTGGGTGATCCCACCCCAGGAATAAGGTGCCCTACCACACCAGAGATGTGGCCGGCCGTCTTGGCTTTGTCCAAGATGGCCGCCAGGGCGTCACCAGCAAGGTCAAAAAGAAGGGGGGAAATTGGGTCCCCTTGCCTCACCCCACGCGAAGACCTAAAGTAGGGGCCAATGTCTCCATTAATGTTTACGGCCGTGTTCCCGGACATGACGATCTGCATAATCCACGATATGAAGCGCTCGTCAAACCCACGACGCTCGAGGACCTGGAGTAAAAAAGCCCAGTCCAAACGATCATATGCCTTCTGGAAATCTAGCTTAAGAAAGACACCTTTAAGGTGTCTCGTCTTGACTTCATGAACAACCTCATGAAGAGCCAGAATCCCGTCATGGATAAATCGTCCCTTGAGAAAGGCGAACTGATATGGGTGAGCCAGGCGCTCCACAACTGGCGCCAAGCGTGTTGCACACACTTCGGCGAGCAGACACATTATGACATTGATCACCGTGATCGGCCTAAACTGACGAACATCCGTGGCCCCTACGACTTTAGGAATTAGGGTAATCACCCCAAAATTAAGGCGGGACATAACCAGTGTCCCAGTATAGAACTCCTGGAACATCGGCATAATCACCGCCTCAATATACCCCCAGAATTTCTGGAAGAAGGATACCGGGAGACCATCCGGCCCTGGGGCCGAATTGGCTTTCATCCCCATAATGGCCCGGCGCACCTCCTCGGGGCTGAATGGGAGAGTAAGCTCCATATTCTCGTCATCTGAGACTAAGGCCCCTAAGGGCCAGAAGTGCGCGGCCAAAGCCACTCCCGTGCGGGGACCCTCCGTAAATAGCTCCTTATAGAAGGAGTATATATGGACGGAGAGGTCCTGGGCCTCCTCTAATAGGAGGCCATCCGCCCATAGGCACGGGATAGAGCACCTACGACGGCGACCATTAGCAATGGCATGGAAGTATGCTGTATTAGCATCTCCACGAAGAATCCAATTCTGGCGACTACGCTGTCGCCAGAATATCTCCTCGCCTTTGTAGATCTCCATCAAGGACTTCTCCAAAGCATACCGCTCCAACCATCCATCCGCGGTCAAGCCTGTTGAGTCAGCCGCCATATCAAGCGTCTGAATCTGGGCGAGGATGTCCGCCTTATTCTTACGCCTCTCCGCGCCTAAATCCGCGCCCCACCCCCGCATAAATTGGCGCACGACCTTGGCACAGTGGTGCCAAATGTCAACCGCATTATAGGCGCGGGGGGGAGTCGCGACCGCCAAGTCCCACTTTTGGCGAACCGCTTCCACAAATCCCGGCTGACCAAGCCAGAACTCCTCAAAGTGGAAGCGGTTCGACCTCGGCGGGGCCCCCCCCTCCAGACGAGAGGAGGAGGGGGGAATGGTCTGAGCCAATCCTAGTGACTGCACGAAGCGAGCACAGAGGAAAGGCAACTTCCCATTCCACCGACACTAATACCAGGTCAAGCACACTCCGGATCGGGATGGCCTGGTTGTTGGACCACGTATACTGTGCCCCAACTCGAGTGATCTCCCTCAGAGCCAGGTCAGCAATCCAGTCGTTGAACATACGCATCCTAGGGAGGTCCACATTATCTGAGCTCTTGTCATCAGGGGAGCGAATGAGATTAAAATCGCCTGCCACCACAACAGGGTAGGGCATCGCTCCACCTTTGCCTTGAGCTCAGCTAGGAATTCAGCGGACCTCCGGTGATCCGCGGGGCCATAGACAATAATCACCTCGCAGCGGAGGTTCGATCGTCTATGGTGAGCAACATGCTCACAAAGAACTCCCCGCGGTCCATATCCTCAATCTCAAAGGTATCCTCCTTGGCACCAAGGAGGATGCCCCCTGAGTGTCCCGTCGCGGGAGCCAATGCCACGAGAACTTGTGACGGCTTAGGCTCTCTAGCTCTGAGATTGAGAAATCCTGGCGAATCGTCTCCTGCAAACCCACAATGTCCACATCTTCGTCTCTAAGATAGTTGATCAACTGGCGGCGCCGGCCCTTGCTAGCTCTAAGTTGACGAGGGAATATCTCCCCGGCAACAGTGCCAGAAACTTTGCTTGTACGTCACACGTCAGTTGAGAACCCCAAGAGGAAGGTATGATGAGTGCAGCGGCAAGTTTTCCCTCAGTATGAAACCAAGGTTTAATCGAACCAGTAGGAAAACGAGGTTGCTTCGAAGGTGTTGGTGAAGGAGTGTAGTGCGGCGCAACACCAGGGATTCCGGTGTCAACGTGGAACCTGCACAACACAATCAAATTACTTTGCCCCAACTTAACAGTGAGGTTGTCAATCTCACCGGCTTGCTGAAAACAAAGGGTTAAACGTATTGAATGGAAGATGATGTTTGTTTGCATAAAACAGTAGAGAACAATGATTGCAGTAGATTGTATTTCAGATGTAAAAGAATGGACCGGGGTCCACAGTTCACTAGTGGTGTCTCTCCAATAAGATAACTAACACGCTGGGTAAACAAATTACAGCTGGGCAATTGACAATTGATAAGTGCATATAACATGCATGTGTGAGCTGTGGTGTCTACTATGAGATTCATTTGGGCATTACGACAAAGTACATAGACCGCTATCCAGCATGCATCTATGCCTAAATAGTCCACTTTCCGGTTAACATCCGTACCCCTTCCAGTATTAAGTTGCAAGCAACAGACAATTGCATTAAGTAATGTGCGTAATGTAAACAATACATTCATCCTTGAATAAATCATTGCTGTTTTACCCTAGTGGCAACAACACATCTACAACCTTAGAACTTGCTGTCACTATCCCAGGTAACAGGGAACTGGCACTGTGGCATCTTGTTAATAGGTTAGTCCCAGAAAATGCATAAAAGTGATATGAAGTGTATATAAAACATGTAGCAAATGGTATAATATAAGCATGGAACAGCAGAAATTATGGATACGTTGGAGACGTATCAAGCATCCCCAAGCTTAGTTCTACTCGTCCTCGAGTAGGTAAAACGATAACAACAAATAATTTCTGAGGAGACATGCTTTCACACAATCTTGATCAATATATTGCAAGGCTCATGTCATGAATGAAGTGACTCAAAGCAATGATCTATAGTTTGCTAACAAATAGATAAAGAGTAAACAATGAATCATATAAGCAAAAACTTTTCATGAATAGTACTTTCAAGACAAGCATCAAAAAGTTTTGCATAAGAGGTAACTCATAAAGCAATAGATTCAAAGTAAAAGGCATTGAAGCAACACAAAGGATGATTAAGTTTCAGCATTTGCTTTCAACTTGTAACATGTATATCTCATGGATAGTTGTCAACATAAAGCAATATAACAAGTGCAATAAGTAAACATGTAAGAATCAATGCACACAAAGTTGACACAAGTGTTTGCTTCTAAGATAGAAAGGAGTAGGTAAACTGACTCAACATAAAGTAAAAGATAGGCCCTTCGCAGAGGGAAGCAGGGATTAAATCATGTGCTAGAGCTTTTTAAGTTTTCGAAAGCATATAGAGAGCACAAAATAAGTATTTGAGAGGTGTTTGTTGTTGTCAACGAATGGTAGTGGGCACTCTAACCCCCTTGTCAACCAGACTTTCAAGAGCGGCTCCCATGAAGGACGTTATCTCTACCAGCAAGGTAGATCATCCCTCTTCTCTTTTGTTTACACATGTATTTTAGTTTCTTTATAGATGACACTCCTCCCAACCTTTTGCTTACACAAGCCATGGCTAACCGAATCCTCGGGTGCCTTCCAACATTCACATACCATGGAGGAGTGTCTATTTGCAAAATTAAGTTGCTTACTGATAAATCAGGGCAAAACATGTGAAGAGAATTATTAATGAAAGTTGTAATTAATTGGGGCTGGGCACCCCGTTGCCAGCTCTTTTTGCAAATTATTGGATAAGCGGATGTATATGCCACTAGTCCATTGGTGAAAGTCTGTCAGAAGTAAATGACAAGATTGAAAGATAAAACACCACATACTTCCTCATGAGCTATAAAACATTGACACAAATAAGGAGTAATAAAGTTTTGAATAGTTTAAAGGTAGCACATGAAATATTTACTTGGAATGGCAGGAAATACCACATAGTAGGTAGGTATGGTGGACACAAATGGCATGGGTTTTGGCTCAAGTTTTGGATGCACGAGAAGCATTCCCTCTCAGTACAGAGTTTAGGCTAGCAAGGTTGTTTGAAGCAAACACAAGTATAAACCGGTACAGCAAGAATCACATAAAAACATATTGCAAGTATTATAAGACTCTACACTGTCTTCCTTGTTGCTCAAACATTTTACCAGAAAATATCTAGACCTTAGAGAGAACAAATATGCATCCCAAGTCTCAACAAGCTCTACGGTAGTTCTCCACTACTAGGCTTTAACTACATGATGCAAGAGCTTAAACATGATCTACTTGAGAGCTCAAAACAATTGCAAAGCATCAAATCGAAACAAGACAATGATCTACAAGAATGCATATGTCTTTTCCAATACCAACTACTACATGTAGCATTTTCTTTCTTCCAAACAAACACCAATCAATTTATTTAAACATAAACTCTCCAAATGATAATATAATGCAGCAAGAGAGTATTTATAAACAAGTGCTAACAGCTCGAAGAGATGCATGAAAAACAGGAGCTAAAAGCACTGCAGTAGCTAGTTAAGAATACTCAACAAATATAAGTGAAGAACATGAGTATTCACATGAAAAAGCGGAGCGTGTCTCTCTCCCACACAAGGATTGCTAGGATCCGAATTTATTCAAACAAAAACAAAAAAATAAAAACACACAGACGCTCCAAGTAAAGCGCATAAGATGTGAAAGAATTAAAATATAGTTTCACTAGAGATGACCTGATAAGTTTGTTGATGAAGAAGGGGATGCCTTGGGCATCCCCAAGCTTAGACGCTTGAGTCTCTCTGAATATGGTTGGGATGAACCACGGGGGCATCCCCAAGCTTAGGCTTTTCACTCTTCTTGATCACATAATATCACCCTTCTCGCTTGATCCTTGAAAACTTCCTTCACACCAAACTCAAGACAGTTCTCATTAGAGGGTTAGTGCATAATCAAAAATTCTCATATTCTGTAATGATACAATCAATCCCAAAGCTTCTGGACATTAGCTACAGCCACCAATGCTTTGTGGAGCAAAGAAATCCACACAAACACAGTAAAAGAGCGAATGCAAAACAAAAGGCAGAATCTGTCAAAAACAGAACAGTCTGGAATGACGAATTTTTTCGAGGCACTTAAGTTGCTCAGATGGATCTGGCCTAAAATAATGAAAGTTGCGTACATATCTCAGGAATATGCGTGATTTTTTCAGAATTTTTTGAATTTTCTACAGGGAGATAAGCTCAAATCCGTGACAGCTAAAAATCTGTCACTGCGCAGAAATCCAAATCTTGCATCAACTTTCAATATAGAACTTTACTTGGCACAACATTGCGATAAAATAAAGATACAAAGGAGTTGCTACAGAAGTAACAAAACTCCTTGACTCAAAGAAAACAAAAATAACAGCAAATAAAAACGATGGGTTGTCTCCCATAAGCGCTTTTCTTTAACGCCTTTCAGCTAGGCGCAGAAAGTGAAAATCAAGTGTTGTCAAGAGAAGAAGCATCAACATCATAACTTGCTCTAACAATAGAGTCAAAAGGTAACTTCATTCTCTTCCTAGGGAAGTGTTCCATACCTTTCTTGAGAGGAAATTGGTACCTTATATTACCTTCTTTCATATCAATGATGGCACCAACAGTTCGAAGAAAAGGTCTTCCCAAAACAATAGGACAAGATGCATTGCATTCAATATCCATAACAATAAAATCAACGGGGACAAGGTTATTGTTTACTGTAATAAAAACATCATTAACTCGCCCCAAAGGTTTCTTCATAGCATTATCAGCGAGAAAAACATCCAAATAACAATGTTCCAAAGGTGGCAAATCAAGAATATCATAAAGCTTCTTGGGCAAAACCGAAATACTTGCACCAAGATCACACAAGGCATTGCAATCAAAATCATTCACCTTTACCTTAATGATGGGTTCCCAACCATCTTCTAATTTCCTAGGAATAGAAGCTTTAAGTTTCAACTTCTCCTCCCTAGCTTGCAAAAGAGCATTTGTAATATGCTTTGTAAAAGCCAAATTAATAGTGCTAGCATTGGGACTTCTAGCTAATTTTTGCAAGAACATAATAACTTCAGAGATGTTACAATCATCAAAATCAAAATCATTATTGTCAATGGTGGTGGAACCATTGTCTCCAATAGTTTGAAAAATTTCAGCACTTTTATCAGAAAAAGTTTCAGCAGTTTTAGGCAATTTCAAACGCTTTGCAGAAGTAGTAGAGACATTACCAACACCAATAACATTACCATCAATAGTAGGAGGCTTACTAGCATGTAAACATTAGCATTACTAGTGGTGGTGATAGTACAAACTCTAACTATACTATTCTCTTTTTCAAGTTCTTCCTCTTTTTCCCACCTAGCATGCAATTCAGCCAACATCCTAATATTATTATCAATTCGAACTTGGATGGCATTTGCTGTAGCAAATGACTTATATCTTTAACTTCATTAGGCATAACTTTCAGTTTTAGAATTTCAACATCATGAGCAAGACTATCAACTTTAGAAGCAAGATCATCAATTTTTTCAAACTTTTCCTCAACAGTTTTATTGAAAGCTTTTTGTGTGCTAATAAATTCTTTAAGCATAGCTTCAAGATCAGAGGACACACTTCTATTGTTGCTGTAGGAATTACCATAAGAATTGCCATAACCATTTGAAGGATAAGGCTTATAGTTGTTGCTACCAAAATTATTCCTATAAGCATTGTTGTTGAAGTTGTTGTTTTTAATGAAGTTTACATCAACATGCTCTTCTTGAGCAACCAATGAAGCTAAAGGAACATTATTAGGATCAACATGAGATCTACCATTCACAAGCATAGACATAATAGCATCAATCTTATCACTCAAAGAGGAGGTTTCTTCAACAGAATTTACCTTCTTACCTTGAGGAGCTCTTTCGGTGTGCCATTCGGAATAGTTGATCATCATATCATCAAGTAGCTTTGTTGCTGCACCTAAAGTGATGGACATAAAGGTTCCTCCAGAGGCTGAATCCAATAAGTTCCTTGAGGAAAAATTTAATCCTGCATAAAAGGTTTGGATGATCATCCAAGTAGTCAGTCCATGAGTGGGACAATTCTTCACCAAAGATTTCATTCTTTCCCAAGCTTGAGCAACATGTTCATTATCAAGTTGTTTAAAATTCATAATGCTACTTCTCAAGGATATAATCTTAGCAGGAGGATAATATTTCCCTATGAAAGCATCTTTGCATTTTGTCCAAGAATTAATACTATTTCTAGGCAAAGAAAGCAACCATTCTTTAGCTCTTCCTCTCAAGGAGAAAGGAAAAAGTTTCAGTTTTATAATATCCCCATCCATATCCTTATACTTTTGCATTTCACAAAGTTCAACAAAGTTATTAAGATGGGCAGCAGCATCATCAGTACTAACACCAGAAAATTGCTCTTTCATAACAAGATTTAATAGAGCAGGTTTAATTTCATAAAATTCTGCTGTAGAAGCAGGTGGAGCAATAGGAGTGCATATGAAATCATTGTTGTTTGTGCTAGTGAAGTCACACAACTTAGTGTTCTCAGGAGTACTCATTTTGAAAAACAAAATCAAACTGAATTAAACAAGTAACTAATTTTTTTGTGTTTTTGATAAAGAGAGCAAACAAGACTAAATAAAAATAAACTAAGCAAGACAAATAACAAAGTAAAGAGATTGGGTGTGAGAGACTCCCCTTGCAGAAGCAATTCGGTTTTCCCCGGCAACGGCGCCAGAAAACGTGTTGCTAGCTCTAAGTTGACGAGGGAATATCTCCCCGGCAACAGTGCCAGAAACAATGCTTGTACGTCACACGTCAGTTGGGAACCCCAAGAGGAAGGTATGATGAGTGCAGCAGCAAGTTTTCCCTCAGTATGAAACCAAGGTTTAATCGAACCAGTAGGAAAACGAGGTTTGCTTCGAAGGTGTTGGTGAAGGAGTGTAGTGCGGCGCAACACCAGGGATTCCGGTGCCAACGTGGAACCTGCACAACACAATCAAATTACTTTGCCCCAACTTAACAGTGAGGTTGTCAATCTCACCGGCTTGCTGAAAACAAAGGGTTAAACGTATCGAATGGAAGATGATGTTTGTTTGCATAAAACAGTAGAGAACAATGATTGCAGTAGATTGTATTTCAGATGTAAAAGAATGGACCGGGGTCCACAGTTCACTAGTGGTGTCTCTCCAATAAGATAACTAACATGCTGGGTAAACAAATTACAGCTGGGCAATTGACAATTGATAAGTGCATATAACATGCATGTGTGAGCTGTGGTGTCTACTATGAGATTCATTTGGGCATTACGACAAAGTACATAGACCGCTATCCAGCATGCATCTATGCCTAAATAGTCCACTTTCCGGTTAACATCCGTACCCCTTCCAGTATTAAGTTGCAAGCAACAGACAATTGCATTAAGTAATGTGCGTAATGTAAACAATACATTCATCCTTGAATAAAGCATTGCTGTTTTACCCCTAGTGGCAACAACACATCTACAACCTTAGAACTTGCTGTCACTATCCCAGGTTAAATAGAGGTTGAACCCAACTATCATGCATAAATACCCCCTCTTGGAGTTACAAGTATTCACTTGGCCAAGGCTTCAACAAGTAACGGAGAGCATGCAAGATCACAAATGACATAGACATGATAATATAATATTCAGCTCCACATAGGTATCAATATAAGTCAGATCCCAGCAAACACAACATGTAGCATTACAATAAGATGATCTTGATCATGATAGGCAGCTCACAAGATCTAAACATGATGGCACAAGTGGAGAAGACAACCATCTAGCTACTGCTATGGACCCATAGTCCAAGGATGAACTACTCACGCATCACTCCGGAGGCGGGCATGGCGATGTAGAGCCCTCCGGTGATGATTCCCCTCTCCGGCAGGGTGCCGGGAAGAGCTTCAGAAACCCCCCGAGTTAGGGTTGACGACGGCGGCGGCAGCGAATATGTTCTGGATGAAAGGCTCGGTGTTTTAGGGTTTTCACGTCTCGGGGAATAAATAGGCGAAGGGGCGATGTCGGCGGACCCCCGAGGGGCCCAAACCACAGGGGCGCGGCTGGGCCCACTGCCGCGCCGCCTGTGGTTTGGCCACCTCGTGGCTCTCCTTCGTCTCTCCTTCGGACTCCGTGTACGTGCTGGAAAAATAGGGACTTGGCCTTTTGTTTCGTGCAATTCCGAGAATATTTCCAGAAGTAACTTTCTGAAACCAAAAACAGCAGAAAACAGGGAACTGGCACTGTGGCATCTTGTTAATAGGTTAGTCCCAGAAAATGCATAAAAGTGATATGAAGTGTATATAAAACATGTAGCAAATGGTATAATATAAGCATGGAACAGCAGAAATTATGGATACGTTGGAGACGTATCAACCCTCCTGCCCAAAACCCCTCATGTTCCAAATAAATGTGAGGAATTCATTGATGAACCATGTCGGGGTTGGTCCCCTTAAGGGGGACCGATTGGGCCCTACTAGAGGTCGAGGGCCGGGACACTGACTTCGGGGGCCTCCCGCGCCTCTTCCCGGTCTGGGAAGTAGGCACAGTAACTGTGGTATCATCAGGCCTAGGAGGGGCTCCACTGCCAGACCCTTGTGCCTCCTGCACAGGGTCAGCAGGAGCCGGGGGGCCCTGCCGCTCATGCTCTGCCTGAGCACGAGCTGCCGCTAGGGCCCCCTCATAGACCTCCTTAGCCTTGATGGCCGCAATCTGCTCAAGGCGAGGCCCACGCTCTCCACGGAAAATAATGTCATAGTCCCCCGCAACCTGAGCCAGATGGTCGAGCGAAACAGAATCGAGAACCAAGAATCGGGAACCAGAAGGAGGAGAGGGAGGGGGAGGAGTAGGGGTGGGCGGGAGTCGAGACGTACCAATCCCACTGTCGACCGCCTCACGACGGCGAGTCGCCACCATCGTGACAGTAGGATCCACCGTCTCACCTCCAGTCCTAGCTCTCGCCAAGCGCGCACTGTGGCGGCGAGTGCCAGGGGTGGGAGGGGAGGACCGGTGGCGCCTGGGGCGCCTCGTGGTGCCAGTCACAGGAGTGTCGGGGAAGACCGTGACTGGCTCCAGGACAGGAGCTGCCGGGGTGCCTGGGGAGCGGGTGTACCAAACCGCGCCCGGGAGCGCGGGGTGTCGGGGGCCATGACCTCCAACCCCACACTCGTCGAGTCCTCAGAGTCCTCCACCTCCGCCTGAGGAGGAGACTGGAGCCCCAGGGCTGTCGAGACGAGCCGGAGAGGTCCATGGATCCCGGCCCCTCATAGAGGTTGGAACCGTACTGTGCTAGCGGGAGTCCAAAGGGCAGTGGTGGGACCGGGAGGGAGGAGCGGGTGTCGACGGGCTGTCCAAGCGAAGATGCCTGAACCTGGGACCCTGCAGGAGGTGCCGCCCCTGACGAAGGTGGCGCTGCAGCAGTCGGAGCTGAGGGTGTAGGAGGAGGAAGGGCGTCCGTGGCACTAGGGGCGTCGCCATCAGATGGGTCGTCCTCCGAAGAGTCCCCCTCCCCGCTCTCGGAGCTGAGGTGAGGCGACGGCGAGCGACTGGCCTGAGGGGAAGTGGACCTCGGCCGGTCCACCTCAGACTCGAGCTCAACCATCAAGGTCCTGCCCACCCCGCCGAAGTAGAAGGTGGGCAGAGGGATGTTAAGCTTGGCGGGGTCCGGTGCCTTGACCCGGATCCGCACGGGACCATCCCCTGGTAGAGTGCTCACGTTCACCTCCTCAAGGCGACCCACAGCCTGGGAGATGAGAGCGACGAAGGCCACCTCCTTCCGCAGCTCAGATGGGATCCCGTGGATATGGACCCAAGCCTCGGCAAGTGGTGGTTTTGCGTCCGGGTCAGTGTCGGAGGGCCTGATGGATACGCGGATGTTGTGGATCGGGAGCGTGATGGTCGGACTCCAGGACAGGTGGGTGAGGAGCTGAGTAGAAGGGAACGCCACCACATACTCAGTCGGGGAGATCTCCCTCACCACCCAAGTCCACCCACTCTCCAAACCCGCAAGCTCGGAGCGGATGGTCTCGGCTGATATCACCACTGATGGAGCCAAGTCCTGCTCGGGAAGCACGGTCAGCATGGCCAAGTGAGCTGGAGATGCCAACTTGATACCACCGGTGTCCACGTAGTAGAAACCGGCGTCAATGCCATGGCCGTAGAACTCCAGCACGGACGACATAGGACGTCCGACGGCTTTACGAGCCACTGCCGGAGCTCCGGCCGCAGCTGCACCTTGCTGGCCCTCTCCCGTGGCCGCGGCACCCGTCGGCTTCTTCTTCCTCTTCGGTTTCTTCTTCTTCTTTGCCGCTGCTTGCATCGGGCCTTGCTTCGGGGGGCTGGCCTGCTCCCTGCGAGGAGGGGAGCGGCCCCTGCCCGCGCGCCACGAGCCCTCCACGGCGTCGGAGCGAGCCTCCCTCTACCGGAGTTCGAGGTCGGCACGCACATCAACCTCCCTGCGCTGCCCTCCCGGAGATGCCCCACGGCGAGGAGGAGACCTCGGCCTGGGGGGCAACGAGCAGGAGGTGCGCCACGGTTTCCCCGCTGATGGCCGGCCGAGGAACGATGGGGAGGCGACCTCCGCGGCGGCGGCCGGTAGACCCCAGCTTGCGGGCGAGGAGGCGAGGAGGGTCGCGCGCGAGACGGCGAGACAACACGGGCGGGCGGCGATGCGCGGGATTCCCGACGGCGCGGCGACGGACTCCGGCTCCGGCGGCGCTTCATGACGACGTCGACGAAGGAACGATCGAGAGGCGGCGGCGGTTTGGCGAGACGAACCCGACGGCTGGCTCGGCCGTGCTTTGCGATCTGTGCAAGGGTCGCTGGGCTGCCTCGGGTTAGGTCGAGCGCACCCTTGTGGATCCAAAGCCACGCCTGGGCTGGCCCGTTGGGCTGCGGTGGCCCAACACGCAGCCGGCCCGATCTGGCGTCCTGGCTTCTCCAGGCGAGGATGGGCCTTGGGCCAAGAATACCCGTACTAGGCTTAGGGTTAGCCGCAGCCGGCCCAGGGCCCAGCAGGGATTCACGACCACGCTCCGTCGTCCCCGAAGACCCCGATGTTGTCGCCGCCGCGCCGCCGGTCGCCTGGGGCGCCACCTCGTAGAGCGCCGAAGCCGGAGCCGGCGAGCTAGCCGTCATGGGGCGCAACTCCGCAACAGCCGCTCCTGCCGGCCCAGCCCTAGCACGTCCCACAAGGGGTCCGCCGGCTGCCCGCGCACGCGCCGCGCCCACGCCGAAAAAGCTTGCCTTTTGCGCCGGGGATCCACCAAAGCCACGGCCCGAATGACGACGTCGCGCCGGAGAACGCCGGGCAATCCCCAGGGACTCGCCTAGGGTTGGGAGCGCCGGCGACGTACATCTGAGCTCCGCCTCCAGCCGCAGCGCCTCCTCCTCGTCAAGCTCCTCCGCTATGTCAGCCCACCGCTGGCCATGGACAGAGTCTACGTCCGCCACCACCGCGGCGGCAGGCGAGGACTCCGTCGAGGCTAGCAGCGAGGACGCGGAGGGCAGTGGAGGGGACATCGGGGCCAGTCAAGCAGTCGCCATGGCTGTCGCCTCCATCGTCAGTCCGATATCAAGATTATAGTAGCATAAAACAAGCCCCGGCGTCTGCCTCCTCATAGGTAGTACCTATTGGGGCACTTTGAAAAATCTGCCCCTTTAGGTAGTACCTATTGAAGTACTTTGCTAAGTGCCTCAAACAAATTGTCCCTAAATGTCTACCGAGGTGTAGTGTCATGCGCCGGGGGTCGGCACGTCCCGCCACGACCTCTCCCCCAGCGTGAACACCTCCACCGCCTCGAAATGCCCGCTCCGGTCGGGGTAGCAGGGCACGTGCACGACCCTGTACCGCCCCGTCGTCGGGAGGTACGCGAAGCTGTAGGCCTCGTGCCTCGACGTCACGATCCTGCCGTCTCCCCAGCGGCACGACTCAACGTACTGGCTGGAGCACGGCAGCAATGGGAGGAGCAGCGTCTCGCCCGTGACCGGGTTGGCCAAGGTGATGCCGCCGCTGGGCTCCTTGGTGTCGCACAGGCAGAGCAGGCCGTTGCACGTGCCGACCACGCACATGCTCTCGTAGCGCTGCCGGCGCAGCCGGTCCAGAGCGCTTTGCGGCGTCCTGACGACAGGTCGTCCACGACGTAACAGGACCTCCAGGTCTGGACGAGGAGAACCGCGCGGTTCCGCATCTCCGGCGTTGCGCTCGTCGACCACGTCGCGCCAGAGTCGGCAGACGAGGCGGGACAGACGCCGGGAGCTCGGCGGGAGCCGCGTCAGGATCTCCGCGAGGACGTCCGCAGCCGCCGGGAACTTCCAGCAGCCCTCGCCGTACATGGGCGTTGTCGCCGCCATCATCTGCCTCTGCGATATCCGTGATCGATCCCCTTCTTTCAGTTACACAAGATCCAACCCAATAGGATCATGGGCTTTAAACAAAGAATCTGGGGTCTTCTTGGTTCTCAAGTTTCCTGCGATTACGGCGTATATTTCTCGGCAATTGGTATCCGCTGATCATCCAGAGCGGATATATCTCGGCATTATTGGACATGTTTCTTTTTTTTAAAACACAGTACAAACGCAGACGTTCACACGCACACACTCAACCTTAGAAACGCACGCATGTACACACTACTCCTATGAACACCTCTGAAATACCGATCTGGCGGGTCGAGTCTTGAGATTGACGAAATCACCACGGGTGCCCACTGAAGAACATTCCGCCTAAATGAGAAACACAATGTCAAACCTGGGACTTAAATTCTGGTGTACTGGGGTAAAACCACCATGCTAACCATCTTGCCACAGTCAAGTTCTCATTAGACATGTTTCCTTGAAAACGTGCAAATGTAGCACCTGAAGCAGTGAACTACGAGTATTGTTTTGGCGATGTACACGCCCATAAGCAGACTACAGATTGTAGTTACTGATTACCCACAAAGAAAAGAAATGGTTACGTATTTGAATGAGCAACATAAAACTATCTGGCAGCCAACTCTTCCTTCGTCATCGAAGAAGGTGAGCACCAAAATCCGGTTCATATATTAACGCTCAAGAAACCCTAACTATGAGGTTTGACCAACACACCGTGGGCACCACCACCAGTTCCGTAAGACTGGATCTAGCCTGATAGAACATCGTGACAAGGAGCCCTTTGAGCCTTTTCAACACCGGATCTGAGGGAACACCTCGTCCTTTATCAGGCGGATCCTTCACCATTTTTCACAAATCTTCTGGAATCAACACCGCCGCCACAAGCTCTGCCAGCGTCAGCAACACATCTGACGAGACAGAGCACGAGCTGGAAGATCATTATTCTTACTAGCACCATCACTATCCACCATATCGTGCTTTTAGAAATACTACCGTTTTCAAATACTTTGGTTTCAGAAAATACTTCACCGCTAAACAAATCCTAAAAGTGCATTGACCTACAACATCATACAACGATTTTGCATGGTAAACCGCCCGATCGTGCGCGTGAAAGTCTAAATCTACTCTCTCTCGCGGAAACTTAGCTGTAACTTTGTTTTCTTAGGGGTAGAAACTTGGCTGTAACTTTTGTTTTGAGGGTTAGAAACTTGGCTGTAACTGATATGCGTCAAAGCAGTCCAACGTCATGTGGGCCGCTGCTCCGCAGCCCAACTTGGCGTTTTTTTTTTGGTTAAGAGGCCTAAATTGCTTTAGGCCTGACTATCCGATAAACTAGTGGCAAAGGACAGAAAACAAATCTGAGGCAGGGCAAACTCAAAAGATGATAAAGACTAAACTAATGCTGCATACGGATGCGAAAACAGGACCCAATTGTCACTCTATATTTTACATGACTAGTACAAAAAAAATAGTCACGTATAAAATGGAGTGTAAGTGAGACAATTGGGTTCCGTTTTTTCATCCCTTATGTTGAGACATTAACAGTATACTATTAATAATCACTTAGTGCAATAAAATACACATATTTTAAACAATAAAAACTAAAAACATAACAATCATAAATCTCTACTTAAAAAAAACAATGATTTTGTCCGTAATACTTTGGAATATATCAATTGCTTGATTTTAGCGTGCTATTAGTTATCAAGAAGATGCATATTTTTGAGCAACTGATTTGATGATTTTTGTCGTCCACAAGTACCTTTCAATTATTTCCCTCACCATCGGTTAAATCAATGCCAACTTAGATGATACGGCAAACCACAAGAAACATGATTAGCTTTTCAAATATCACCGACGGTCTGTAAGATTTACAATTCACCGCGTATGGATAATGAATAGCTCACGGGTTTGTGTTTATTCTCATAATTAGAGAAGTGTCCATTATAAACCTTTGTAATACGGGCATGATTATTCAGATTGAACTCAGAAATGATTCTCAGGAGTCAAGAATGAGAGTTCTAAACAGCTCTGAAGATAGCTTATCAATTGTCAAAATCGGTGACACGATGTCTTCTCATTTTTCGTTATTTCTCAAAAAAATATTATTTCATCCATACTTTGAATTGTGGTGTCGAATTCTAGGAAGGTGTATTGTCTCCCGAGTTCATATGCTGCTGGTCGTATAAAATAAATTTAAAAATGGTAAGATATTTTAAAAACAATCGAAAAATTTGGTGGGGAACATGTGAGCCTCCGAGAGAGCTCCAGCTCTGTTCCCCCCACCGGCAACCGGTGAGTTTGGCATGGCAGCAGGCGTGGCCGCCGCCACCACCCACGCGGCGTCCCAAGGCCCCGATCGATCCACCCCGCCGCAACGCACCAGGCGGGCTCCGACTATGGATGGCACCCGCCGGGTTCGGGTACGGGTATGGCACCCCCCATACCCGCACCCGGCCCTCCTCCCCGCCCCCGCCACCCGCACCCATACCCGCCGGCGGGCCCAAAACTCAACCACACCCGCCACCCGTCGGGTTCACTAGACCCGTCGGGTACCCGCGACACCAGACACAGGAGGCGGTCGGAGGAGCGGTCGAGGAAGGGCAGCGGAGACACGGCCGAGGAAGGGAGGTGGCTGAGCGGTCGAGGAACGGCCGAGGAGCAGCGCCGACGGGAGGTGCCGCCGCCTTGTAGCAGCGGGTAGCTCAGTGCATCACCCCTTTCGCAGCAGCACCATCACCGATGGTCGCAGCTTGGCCGGGCGGTTGCTGAAATGATAGCATCTCGTGTCCATGGCGGAGTATTTTGTGAATCCCGTGAGGAAGAAAGGAAAAGGGGATGGGAAAGAGAAGGAAGCGAATGGAGGAGAAGAAAGAAGGAAGAGATAAGAAGCACATGGTGGGTCCCTCAGCTTGGCTGTGTCCAACACGGGAGGGAAAGATGTAGATCCAACGCTGGTTATTACTACTATACTAGTGTTTTATTTTTTCTAACTCACTAACAAGTGGGGTCAGTCGGGTATGCGGGTTAAAGGGTATGGGTTTGGTATCCCCATACCCGCACCCGCTAGACTCGGCGGGTCTGAGCTTTTCCTGTTAAGCACACCCGTGGGTTTTTTCTACCCATACCCTCCCCATTTAAGTCGGGTACCCGTCGGGTTTGCGGGTATCGGGTACCCATTGCCATCCGTAGCTCCGACTGATGCAGGCGGAGGCTAGCGACAGGGCGCGTCGGTGTCGCGCACGCGCAGCCCCACGTCGGCTCCACGTGACCGCCTCGTACGCTTGCGCGATGGTGCCTCTCTCGCCTTCTTTCTTTGGCCCCTTGCGCTGCGTCTTGTTGGCCGCGAGCGACTGGCTGGTTCATATGCACCACACACACGACTTTTTTTTTTTTGAATATATACTTGTATTAATTAAACAGAAGTAAGGATACAACAACGAGACGCGTACAAATACAAGTACATAAAAGTGGATACAGGTGGAAAAACTCCAGAAGGCCTTCATCTTCGTCAACCTCTCGCCGTCGAAGCCGGACTCCACCAGCCTCAGCGACGACCCTTGGAGCAGGAAGAACCCCTAGCCAAGAGGCGTTGATGGACCGCAGCAACCACCAGCCCCGAGGGACTGGATCTGGGACGCGCAAGAACATCGGCCGGCGACGCGCGCCGAGCTCGATCCGCTCCTGATCTGGCCTGGAACGGCCAGATCCCTCCAACTCCGACCGCAAACCACCCTCCGCAGCAGCCCCACCCCACCAGACAAGCCTCCGCACACGTACCTCAGGAGCCATACGCCGACGATGGAGGAGACGGCGGCGCATCGACAGAAGGCCCGAGGACGGAACTCCCAAAGAACGAGGACGTCGTCGTCGCCACGCCGCCCACGTAGGGATACATCCGCAGATCCATCATCGGAGCAAACCGCACCAACGAGAGGGAGCCGGATCTGGGAAGACCAAAAGACCAAACGCGCCGGCGCTGCTCCCACCGATACGCCGTCGCCGGTCACACACATCCACGCCCTATTCACATCCCGGCAGCACAGATCCGGGGTTCCCCCACCCTTCCCCCGTCGCGGCGGACAGAGAAGGAGAGGGGAACCACCGGCGGCGCCGGGGAAACGGGGGGAAAAGGAGTTCGCCCTCTCACTCGCCTCTCTCTGTACTGTAGAAGGGGAGGGGGAGGAGAGAGTGCACTGTGCGGGCTTTCTTTTCCTTCACACACACACGACTTGCTATGTTTTCTAGCGGGTATTCGAAGAACGGAAGAAGCTAGCTTTGCTTCGACGGATTTGGGAGTTGTGGCATGTGCATCTGTCACCGTGAATTGGTGCTCAGCTCACCACGGCACGGCGTGGGCGATTGAATATACGTGTCCGACCAAGCGTCGCGCTCGGACGCTCGCAGCGCCACCAACCCAGCGAAACCAAACGAAACGATCCGGGGGTCCTATCGCTAGTTGCTTCCGCGCGCCCGCCGGGCAGGCACTGCGCTGTGGGCGCCTCGCGTTTGCCGGTGGGGTGCCTGCGTGTGCGTGGCCTGGTCACCATTGCCCGCCACTGCAATTTGCATGGGGGTGTGACTGGCTACTACTACTAGCACTAGTCCACAACGATGAACTCTTCGACACCTACGAGTGATGCACTGTATACCACCGTGTGACGGTGCACGGCTGCATGGGACTAATTCGGCCGTATGCCCAGCGCACACCTGTGCTTGTATGCATAGATAGAAACAGAAGCAAGTTTACACAAGTAATTTTGTTGCGGAAATGGTCAAAACAGTACGCGAGTCGATGACCGACCGAATCGAGGGCTCATGGCTTCGGTCGGATAGTTATCGAATCGTAATTCATGGATAGTAAAAATAAAATGGCTTTACTAATATCTGTTTGTATTCGAAGATATACCCTATTTCGCGGTTACATTTGACGCAATATCGGGCAACCAGTACCTTGAACACATGTCATCATCGAGCGTTGGGCAAGGTGAAACTTATGTGCTTCCACAGCTCCAACACAACCTTGTCAAGCCATCACCATACTATATGAGTGACATTCGTTAGAGGCACGCTCGGTCACTCAAGGACAAAATCAAGTAGCCACTTGGGAAATGGAAGAGTGAGTTATTAAAAGATCCTCTCTTAGAACATCGCAACACACAAAGTAGATTTGGGATACGTTGGTCATGCCATTTGCTATACGTCAGTCCCATTTTCATTTTTGTGTAGCTAAGAATATAAAATATTTTCAGACTAAAATTTTACACGCTATGCATCATCAACAACATGGATGATTTTTTGTCGAGATGTTTAAAAACTTGTAGACATGTTTTTTTTATTCTTGTTAAGTGAAATGAGCATTGGAGGGACTAAGAAATCTCCACTCTAATAATGTTTACTTTCTTTAATTAAATAAAAATATATCTTGCAAGGTGGATAAATGATGCACTTTGATCAGTGGGTAGTTAGTTTACAACCTTTTGTCCTACTAGTCCACTCTAATCCGATGAGTTGTACTTATGCTGATAAATAAAAAGTTAGGCGAAGATAAGATAACGTCCACTGGTACTATTACACTGAATTTCTCGTGGGATGCCTAATATGGAGTAGCGCCTCCACATGTGCCCATACCAGCAAGATCTCCATACCAAATCTTGTTTCAGGGATAAATAAACCACCACCACCACCGATTGCTTATTTAATCCCCTTGCTTTGCTTCTTTCGTGTTCATACGTGACCTCTTGGAGCTCCTACAGAGTTCTGTAGAAATCTTATACTCCTACTCCGCCCACTTGTGAGTATTTTTCTGATTGCGTCCGAAACACAACGCCGGCTCCGCACTAGTTAATATATTGCCCGGAGCTTAAGCACCAGCTTAAATAATTAATAAACGGTGTTTCTAGTACATGCAAATCATGCAAATATATTCGCAGTGTCGGAGGTCTCAACGCACGTCCTTGCCTCCAACCAAGGTTTAGGATAATCAATACCTGTAAAGGACAGTGTGTATGAAGAGTTTCCTTGAGTCATACCAGAAATCTTAACATTAAGCAAAATTAGGTAGCTGTCATGAGTCAACAGTCGAACCGACCACTGGGTAAAATTCAACCGGAATACGCGTTAAGGCAGGCAGATTTTTTCCCTGTCCCATTCAGTCACATCATCGCAGCCAGCCAGCAACGATCGACGCTTCCCACTCATCTCATCTTGCTTGTTTTCACCTTGGCGACAACTCAGTGGGGGCGGACAGACGGCACCATCTGGCGAGACGGGCCGCCGCCGTGTTGACCATCCGCCGCTGGCCACGGCCGCTCGTAGCCGTCACCACGTCGCCGTCCGGTGACAGTGTCAGTCTCGTCGGTATAACTCCGGTGTGTCCGGCTGCCCGCGTGTAACTACGTAGGCGTCGGAGAAGAAGCTTCCATATCGTTCAGCACTTCAGCGTGATGGTCACCTACGGGCCCATCTTCTTTTTTTTTTATAGGATCAACACCGCGTTCTCAACAAAGTAAACAGAAGAAGAAACAGAAGAATGCAGTAGAACAAGCTGACGAACTCAGCACAACAGTGACGCCAGAAGAACCTGCAAGGCCGACCGCTGATCCACCGCATCGCCTGACGCCAAACTCCACCGCCGGAACACCGCCGGAGAGGAAAGCACCAGACCGCCGCCATCCCCGGAAGAGGGAGCACCCCACTCATGTAGAAGACTGCAGAATCCGTCCGCCGCAAGCGACAAAACCGAAGCTCGATTAACGCGCACAGCCATGGCACCTCCTCTCCGCAACCACCCCTCTTCCATCGAACCCTGCACAGAGCACGAAAACAGCTTGCCGGAGTCACCATCGAAGACACGCCTTGACCGCACCTCCACCCCTCGCCACCACGGCCGGCCGGAGGAAGAAGAAGTAAGGCGAAGTAGAGCACGGTGTCGAAGGCAAACATCCCCACGCCACCACGGCCGGCCGGAGAAGCCTGGACACCACACCGAAGGTCGACGAAGAACTCCGGGATCCCAACACCGACGCCGACGCTCAGCAACAGCCCCCAGCAAGGAACCTGGGCTTGGCCGCAGCAGAAACATCACCGCCGGCAGCAAACTCCTGTACAAGCTCCAAATCCTCGCGACGACGCCGGAGCACGCGTCGCCGTGCCGGCGAGGACCAAGCACAAAATCCATCACATGGAGGTCGCCGCCGGACCAACCTCCATGCTTGGACACGGAGCTCACAGATCCACCACCAGACGCCGCAAAGCAAGCCTCCGGCCGTCGATCCGAAGCAAACTTATTCACCGCCGCCGCCACCATCGCCGACGGCAGGAAAACCTAACTACCTAGCTATACTAGACTAGCAGTACTCAGATCCGCCCGGCGATTCGAACCCCCACCCCCTTCCGACGGCACCAAGGCCGGCGGGAAGGAGGAGGGCGGCAGAATCGCCGGCGGAAAGTGGATCGCTGCCCGGTCGCCTTTTACTGTAGAGAGGGAGGGGAACGAGAGCGAAGGGGTACGGGCTCATCTTCTTACTTTTTTTTTGCGAAAGGGTTACATTGCATTACACCAAGATTCTTACAGAAAAGTCCAGACACAGAAAGAAATTACAACAAGGTCCCCGCTGGACTCTGGCTTCGTCTCCACGGAGCAGGACGCTGCGCCGGCGAATCCCGCCACCAGACCTCCACAAGCTTGGACACGGAGGCACCCCACGGCAACCAGGAAGTCGACGCTCCTCGGCATGACACCTCCACCCAGCACCACGGGCGGCGACGCCATCTTGGATGTCTGCAACTTCACCCTCTAGATCTGCACAACGGCGCCGCCGCCTGGCCGGCACCGGCTGGGGAACGACGAGCATGATGGATCCACGAACCGCAGAACTCGGCGAAGACGATCCGCGCACGACAAAGCTCCGGAGAGCGCTGTCGCCGGAGGAAGAGCAGACCGCCACCAAACACCACACCACCGACACCTCCACCTCCTTGGCGCCGCCGGCTGCCACCCCATCTACCCCTATGCTATATACAAGCCTGGATCCGTGGATTCCCCAGCCTCCCGCCGCCGGAGCGGCCGACGGAGGCGGAGGGATCCACGGATCCCCGGCGAGCAAGGTGAGGAGACGGGGAAGTTTCAGAAATCGCCTCTCGAGCACTGTAGACGAAGGAGAGGAGAGCGGTCCAAGTCGCTGTCGTTCGCCTGGCTCATCTTCTTACTTGTGTGTCCTCGATATCCTCTCGGCATTATCGCCATAAATAGTCACAAACCTGTGGACTCTCACATTTGGTAACAGTCAAGAATAACTTGTTCACGTTTAAAATTTGCTTCTCTGAATTAGTACAATCAGAAAAAAAAAGAATACATTACTTGTCTAGTAATGCAACCGTGAAAGAAACATTGGAGCCGCGCGCGCCGTGCAAGCGTGTGCTAGAATACTGACAGCTCACCATAATCTACAATGCATGCACTGCACCTAGTGCGACATCGATCGGGATCAGATCTAGCTGCTGCGTTCGTACAGTTTGGATGTTTTAGTCTCAACAGCTGCTATAGGAATATGATCTTATCCAATAACTGTGTATATAGGATCATAGGTTATATCAGTAGGGATGTAATAAAATGGATCAGATATTTCCTTCTAACTTGAGACGTCTAGTCGGTCCCATTTCTCAGAGATATTAGATTTTCTCATGTCCCTTGTCCTTAACAAATCCGATCGGGTGTTCATATCCTTACCTTTACTTTTATGTATCTTTTCGTCGAATATGGACCAGAATGAATAACGACCATTTGCGGATTCGAATACGAACATATCAAACTGCATATGTGAACCGGAAATAAAGCAGATTCTAATCAAATAAGTAGCAAATAACACAAACTGGTGCTTATCAAATCTGTCTTCTCAAGCTTATCGATGTTCTACATGTGCACTCCGTTCATTCCACCAACTATTCTGCAACAAATTAACAAATACTTGAGACACTGTTTCTGGAGAAAATACGGGATGGAAGACAGAGGTACGACACTGATCGCTTGGGAAAAGATCTGTAAACCAAAGGAACATGGGGGGTTAGGGGTGATTGATTTTAGCATCCAGAATAAAGCGCTGCTATTGAAGCACATTCACAAATTCTTCAACAGTCGTGAACTACCATGGGTAAAACTAATTCATGAACTATATTATGCTGATAGACCGGTGGATAATAGATCAGTGGGCTCCTTCTGGTGGAAAAGTATTTTGAAGTTACTACCGGACTACAAGAATATGGCAAGGTGTCAGATTAGAAATGGAAATTCAGCGTTCTTTTGGTCAGACTCTTGGAATAAGGAAATATGCAAAGACAAATACCCAGAACTATATTCTTTTTGCGTTTCAGAAAATCAGACAGTCCAGAACTTCCTTCAACCATCAAACAGAGCAGAAAATTTTCATCTCCCTCTCTCGACTCAAGCTTTCCAACAGTTCGAACTTCTTAGAGAAGAATGTGAAGAAATCACCCTATCACATGACCATGACAAATGGACTTACATCTGGAATTCAGACCAATACTCCACTGCTAAAGCTTACAAAATCATGAAAGAGGGACCAAAAGCACATACTCTGTTTCAGCTGATCTGGAAAACTGCTACGATTCTTAGACACAAGATTTTTTTTCTGGCTGTTAGTTCATGACAGAATCAACACCAGAAACTTATTATCCAGAAAATCATTTCATCTTCCATCATACAACTGTGCTCTTTGTGACTGCAACACTGAAGAAACGGCCTTGCACCTGTTCTTTGACTGCCCATTTGCACTCGATTGTTGGAACAGTATCCTGATAAATAAACATAGAGGTATTTCAGTCTTCGATGAATGTTGTTTTGTACTGAAGGTTCTGCCCAATGGTATAGCTATGGAAATTCTGATCATGGGATGCTGGAATATATGGAAGCAAAGAAATGACCGGATATTCAATAACATTCAAGCAAATCGTGCCTCCTGGAGGATTCAACTTAAAAAGGATCTTCAAATACTGCTGCACTGCATCAAGCCTAGATTTCAAGATATTTTAAGGGGTTGGATTGATTCAACCTTGGTTCAAGTATTCATTTAAATTCATTATGTTAGAGAAAACGGAGTTGGATAGTTTTTTATTTTCCCTGTATTTGTACTTTGGTGCAACATAGAAAATCATTGAAAATTACCGTACCGCCTAAAAAAAAAACTTTTACACGATTCAATAGC
The DNA here is from genome assembly GCA_947311845.1 of Poa pratensis. Classification (NCBI taxonomy): domain Eukaryota; kingdom Viridiplantae; phylum Streptophyta; class Magnoliopsida; order Poales; family Poaceae; genus Poa; species Poa pratensis. Next base: position 8,765,269 of record CAMZMU010000044.1, on the reverse strand, counting down.
CAGTAGCCTAACAAAGTTGAACTCTCTAGTCAAGACAATTAATGTGTAAGTGATTTGATATTTACCAGACGAATTCAACGTCTCACTAATTAACAATTGTCCTAGATTATACTATCCTTTTGTTACAAGAAATTAACTTAACATGGATACGGAATGCCCTCAGCCACCAGTAGAGTAGGCATCTTTAATGTTTGAACTTCATCGGATAATTCTAATTAATTTTTGGATACTTCATTTTAGGATGCTATTTGGCATACCATATGCTATACCATATTTGATATATTTGTTCGGTCCATTCACGGACCCATTTAAGCTCGATATGGATTATTTAAAATGGATTCAGCGTGAAAATTATTATATCCCCTTACATCTCTACAACTAAGCCACACACGAATTTAGTTTCTTAACTTCTAATCGCATCCCTTAGTACAAGATGCCCCAAACTATAGGTCATCTCTGTATTATGTAACATTGTTTGGATGCTCGAAAACGACATCCCATAACGTTCTTTTAAGAATTGAACATGATGCCAAATTTATACAAACTAATTCATGTAAAACAAAAAAATTGAAACTAAGAACACCCAAATTTACTCCATACTTCGTCAGCATGCAACCTCAGCCACCGTCAGAGGAGGGGATGACAATCAAATCCTCCTTCGACATGCATACAAATAGACGTCAAGTTAGGCCAGTCTTTTGGGTTGTCGGGTTCAAATAGAAGCATCGATGAGGGTTGTCAGCGGGAACGGTGTGTCGTCCTCTAACGTCGTGACATCGTACAATCGACGTCGCTTTCGTCGTCTTTCTCCTCCTTAGGCCCTTTTATGGTAGATTGTCGAGACAGAATGTCCGGCCACTCTGTGTCCTCCTCCGGCTCCGTCTTGGGCTCGTGCATGGACGACACACCCCTCGTTGTCATTCCAGAGCTTGGGATTCAGCCGCTTGGAAGTCATATAGGCGGTGCCGCTCAGCTAGATTTTCTCACTAGTCAGCGTGACCAGTGCATGAACACCGCGTGGCACGGCGCTCGAGTTAGTAAGTGTGATCTGGTAACTATCCTACCTTCTGCATAATGATCTAGTAACTTTTTTTTGCATTATCTGAGTTAAATATTTTACCTTCCCACTGAGTTACTTATGAAATAAATTTGATACTCTAACACTACATCTGGATCAAGATATTATAACTTTTCCGCACCATTTAACTCTGAATTTTCTTTGTGAAATTTGTTCACCGTGTGGTACATTACACACACTACCAAAAAATATTGAATTTTTTAATTCATACTTTTATCCTTGTGATATAAAGTATTAAACTATTTCGTGTTAGTCGAGTAGTTCCTTCCACATTTTTCAGTTAATTCTTGAGTCTTCTTGTATCTATTCTCTTCAACTATTTTTCTCCGACAACTCTATCCTTATCCGTTGAAGGTGTGTTGCGTCACACGAGAAGGATGAGCATCCCAACAACCACCGACGATACATGGGTATCATTTACTTGTCCAATTATCTCGGTTGGAGTATGCATACCCTCAACTTCTCTTTCAGATATTCTATGCGAGAGATTTGCATTGCCACGTCACATTTCAGTTTCAAATCTCTTAACGTTAGCTTGGAAGTGATCTCATTTATATTTTTATTGGCTACTTTATTAGTGGCACTACATGACATCGAAACATCCCTCTTTCTGATGTTGGTGCTCTAGAAATTTCTAAGAGTTTTAGATCTCGGCTTTGGTATTGAGGGGTGATCAGCATGGGCATCTCACTCATGAATCTTCTCATGCATGTTCTCTTCAACTAGTTTACGCCAAGCTTTCGTGGGTTGAACTATCTTATCTCTCAAATATGTGTCATGCCATCGAGAAGGATGAGCACCCAAACTACCACCAAGGGTTCACGCCGCGCATACGGGCGTATCATCTACCTCTCCCTTCATACGCAATAGATCGTGATGCCACATCATTTTTCAGTTCACACTCTCTAGTGTCGCCTTATAGATGACCTCATTCTTTTTGCGCCTACTTTACTAGCGACACTATGGAAAATCAAAACATCCTTTTTTGGGTATTCGCATCTTAGTAATTTCCGAAATAAATTCAGGCATCACACCTCGATCGGCTTTGTGGTAACCAGGACAAATCCACATTCGAACGAGGTTTTCGAAGAAAAGAAGAGGAGTTCACTGGTGCACACTATGGGGTCAGCGGCGTCCTCCTGGCCTTGACTTTGACTGTCCACTGTCTGCGGTAACTTCCCACGGTGAATCAGCATCTCCTTTCCCGTCAACACTAGAAAAGGCAGCTCGGCCAAGTAACCCATCCGAGAGAGAGACGCCTATAAATAGGCCGCCTCCTCCCACTGTCTCCAGTACCATCCCCATTCTCTCTGCCGCACCCACCTTCCGCCGCAAATTACAATCCAGCCCCCAAATCCCCACCCACGGACGGAACCAAGCAATTCCCCGGCTCGGACGGACCATCCTCCGGCGAGATCGATCGATCGATGGGGCTCTCCAGCATGCCCGCGCCCAAGGACAGCCTCTTCACCTTCCTCCTCTACAACACGGCGGTCTCCATCGCCATCCTCTCCGACCTGCTGCGCGCCGTCATGCTCTTCGTCGGCCTCCCCGTCCCGCCGCCCACGGGGGAGGACGACGACCAGCCCTCCGTGGCCGCCGCCGCGTCCTCGTCCGCGCCCACCCTCGCCGACCGGTTCCGGAGCAGCTTCACGCCCGCGCTCTTCGGGGCGCGCCGCCGCGGCGCGCCCGACTGCCGCGTGTGCCTGGCCAGGTTCGAGCCGGAGTCGGTGGTGAACCGGCTCCCCTGCGGCCACCTCTTCCACCGCGCCTGCCTCGAGACGTGGCTCGACTACGACCACGCCACCTGCCCGCTCTGCCGCCTCCGCCTCCTCCCCGCCGCCGACGACCCGCCCTCGCCGATCCCTCGCTCCGCGGCCGCCCGGATTTACTAGAGATCTGCCGTCGATTCGCCACCTGGGGTCGGCTCCGTGTGGCCCTGACGTGTGCGCGTAGGAAACTGAGGCTTCCGATCCTCACCCATTTAGCTGTTAATTAGTTCTACATCATTTAGTGGTATTTCTTTTTTACTTACCATCTCTTTTTAGTTGGTGGTGCCGCTTTAGATCGAGTGGCCACTTCTTCTTTCTTTGTTGCGCTGCTGTTGTACTCTGTAAATATTGGCCCAGTGCTCCCATGGAGGTGTAGCGCTTCTGTGTACAAAGCTGCTTGTGCAAATCGAAGAGATTAAGGAAGAAAATATCCATATTGAGCTTCTTTGCCTTGTATTTCTTCTTTATATTACTGATGATTTAACAGACTAATTGTGCTACTCATCGCTCGTATTAATACTCTGCCTAAAAATTGAACTGAATTCTGATGCATCTGTCAAATTATAGAAACAAAAGCGGTATGGGTGCGTGTATAAATAGAAAACTTTTTCCTATGGCAACAAATCTTGTTGTGTGGGAGGAAAGAATGTTCTAGAGGGAAGCGTCGATAGATATTTTGGGGAGGAGGAGAGCTGGTCGCCGGGAGGATATCTCTAGAGCGAAGCCTTTATCTATTGCACGCAATTGTTGGGCGGAGGCAGACAAAGCGCTGAAAGGCACGTCGACGAGCCCTGTCTCACATGGGCTGCGTGCTTGCTTGTCGACATGCCCGCACTCGCCGTGTCTGCGTCGCTGAATGTGGCCGATCTCGCCATCGATTCCCCCGCTTCCCCTTGTTTCATCAATTATCTGTCTAGTGACGTGGGGTGGCCACGACAAGTCTCAGGATCGAGTACCCCAGGTTGATTGAGAGGGAGAAGATGGCGCGCTGGTAGTTCCGTCGGCTGACAAGTAAGGATTTACCCAGGTTCAGGCTCCCGGAGAGTAACACTCTACTTTCTGCTTGTCTGATCTGTATAGATTGTATGATTACGTCGACTCATGCCTGGTTTCTATTTGTTTGAAAGTTGTGAGCTTAGCAGGCCCAGCGCACTCGACGGATCGGGTCTGGCTAATTGCTCTAGGGCAAACACCTTGCTAGCTATCGTAGGCTGGGGAAGCTTGGCTCAGGCCGCGGAGGTCTTATAGAACCAAACTCCAGCATTATTAAGATAAGTACCCAACGCGTCCGTTAGGATTTCTCATCATGTCGTAGACACGGAAATGTGCAGGGTAAGCGCAGCCGATGCGGTCCCTGGCCCTACTCGACTGATCGGTGCGTCTTATCTTCGCATCGTGGATGCGGCATCCAGGTGTTACTTGCAGCGGATGCAACCCGGGCAATAGTGGAGGTAAAGTTCTGCTTTGTAAAAGTACAGTGCATGACTGCTTTAATCGACTCGTAGGAGGATGTCTTGTCGACGCTGTCGAGTGCATGTTGGCATGATTAATCTCGGTCGACTCCGGAGAGGACCTACTGAATTATTTCGTCGGGTGCGCGGCAGCGCGTTGCTGTCGAGTATCTTGCAAGTGCTCCAGTCTTCACGCCTGCTAGCGTAGATATTTGTCAGGTGCGCAACACTCGAGCCGGCGGCGAGTGCGCTCCCGATGGGAGTTGGGAGTTGACGCGGCGGACGCAGTCGACGCGGCGGATGGAGCTGATGAAGGCAAGGCGCCAGCCCCCGAGTGTCAGGTGCGATCAAGGTTAATTGCGGACCCTGTATGGCGCAGCCCCCGAGTGTCGGGTGCGGCCAAGTTAAAAGTGTATGACCTGTTGATGCACCTAAAATGCATCTACTTTTCCAAGCATTTGCTTCATAATTTGCTCCGGAATCTTTCCGTATTTGAATAAAACTGCTGAATCTGACGCTGTTTTTAGCAAAGTCTCCTTTCTGGTTGTTTTGCAGGAAATTAAATCGGGGAAAAATACCACGTCATTTTTTATGGAAAAGAAGGACATCGTGCAAAAGACGGACTCGAGGAGGCGCACGAGGCCCAAAAGAGTGGGCCCCACGCGGTCAGATTCCTTGACCGCGTGGGCCCACCTATCTGGGGCGTCGGGCACCGCCTCTCCTCGGTCTTCCGCGTACCCCTTCATATATACGAAAAAGTGGACGCCCTAAGAGGGGGGATTTTTCGCGAAACACACCGCCGCCGCCACCACGATCTTCGATTTCGGAGACAGATTGATCCAGGATTTCTCCCCCGGAGGAGGATCCGGAGGCCGTCTTCACCGCCATCTTCACCGCCTTCATCTCCATCGACCATGAGCTCCCTCACCATCACCATGTGTGAGTAGTCCCCTGTAGGCACATGAGGTGGATGGGGATTGGATGAGATTGATCATGTAATGGTACCCGTTGTTCAAGATCCTAGGGGTTTATCTTGAAGATACTTTTGTTTGTGTTGATGCACTTATGCTATGTTTAATGCTTGCTACTAGGGCCCGAGTGGCATGATTTCAGTACTGAACTTATTTTGCCCCATCATATATTTGAGTTTGGTATCTATCTGCAAAGTGTATTACCTGCTATTATGTTGAACCTGCGAACCCTAAAAGTGACAGGTAGGGAAAACAAGGGGAGATGTATTAGTTTGAGGATTCTATGTGTTCATGAAGTGTTAATGCGTTGTTCCGGGCTATTCGAAAGGGTAGACCTTAATTACCTGTAGTTCCAAGTTGGCCCCGGTGAAATGGGCAGGTAGGACAATAGATGTTGTGCAAATTCTCTTGGTTAGTACGCACAACTATTTATGGAACACATACCTACATATATCGGAGTTAGAGATAAGTCCCATTGCTGTTGTATCTTATTATATGATCAATCTTATTCATGCAACACCCCGCTGTCACCTCGTGCCTACGTTTTAAATCCCTGAGTTACACTTTCACTTTTCCGGTGAAAACTGGGAAACCCTTGTTACTACTGCTGATTTATTTTGCTTGCTTGAATCACCTTACTGCCATCACTATTACTGCTGCAAGTTTATTGATATACAGGTGTGGTTGAGAGTGACGCCTCAATTGCCAAAGTCTTATTGGTATTCTTGTGTTCCCATCGAGTCGAACTATAAATTTGGGTAATACTTCCCAACGAAGATTTCAGCGATCCCCTATACTTGTGGGCATCAAGACATTTTCTGGCGCCGTTGCCGGGGAACCTAGCTTTATTGGTAAGACACTTGTTATCATTTATTTGCTGCACTTGCTTGCTCCCAACTATGGGAAAGGAAAAGAACACTCCGAAGGAACTGAGGCCTTCAACTACTCGTAGAGGTACGGACTTGCTAAGTAGGCCAAACTTTTCACCTAATGTTGCTTCTGCTGTTGTTCCTAAAAAAAAGGAAAAGTTTTATCTAGTTCACCATTGTCTAAGATGTCTACTAGTACTGAAAATGATTTAATATGTGGTAGCATAGACAAAGAAGTGACACCTGAAACATCTGAGACAACTGAAACACCTGAATTGCCTGAATCATCTATTATTGAAAATGTGGAGTCTGATTTGGAAGATAGTGAGTCTTGTGATGATGAATATGAAACTTCTTCTTATGAGGAAGAAGATGCAATTGCTATGGCTTTTATGGATTCGAATCTTGATAAATTGGATAAACTTGATAGCAATAAAAATTCTTCTCTTGCTGATTATTTTCCTGTTACTAAGAAAATGAATGCTCCAGCTATTAAAATTAAAGATAAAGATTATGAGTTTAGTGTTGATCCCGAAATAATTAAAAAGGCTGAGAAGTTTAAGTTTAATGGGAGAGACAATGAATTTCCTTTTGAACATATTGCTGTTTTGCATGATTTATCTGTTTTATTTGGTAAAGATGAGATTCACCAACGCTATTATTTCTTAAAGTTGTTTCCTTTTACCTTGGGAGGAGATGCTAAAACTTGGTATAATAGTTTAGAACCTGGATCTATTACTAGCAAAGAAGAATGCTTGCAATTATTCTATAATAAATATTTCCCTGCTGATAAGATTCATGGTTTAACTATTGAGATTAGCAAATTTTCGCAGAAAGAGAAGGAGGATCTACCCCAAGCTTGGGGGAGGTACCGTAAGTTGGTTAGGAAATGTCCTACACATGGCTTCAAGAGTAATGAAATACTTGATATATTTTACAATGGACTAACTGAAAATACTAGAGACTATCTTGATAGTATTGCAGGGAATGTTTTCAGGGAAAGGACCATTGATGAAGCAACCGAATTATTGGAGACTATCTCTAGGAATTATGAAGATTGGAATATTGAAGTGATAAATGAAAAAGAGGTATTCCCAGAGAAGAAAGGAGGTATTCTTAAATTAAATGATGAACAAATGAAAGTAGCTGCCAAGGATATTGAAGAGAAGGGAATTAAAACCTCTCATCTCAAGGAACTATCTGAAATGGGTGTTAAACTTCCTATTGATAAACCATGTTTTCCAATCCAAGTCAATGCTATTAGCTCTATGGAAGGTAATGAAAAGGTAACACCTCCTATTGATGTATCATATGTTAATGATTTTGCTTATAACATAATCCTGAGGAGCATAGTATTAGAATGAGTATTATGGAAAACTCTCATAAGATTAAATTTCTTCGTGAAAGTTTAAATGCTAGTGTAGAAGAAGTTAGAAGAATTATTAAACACTGTGAGATGATGAATAATCAAGTTGAACAGATGGTTTCTCTTCAAAATAAATTGTATGAAAATCTTATTGAGAAGAAACAGGTTTGTGGAGTTAATACTAGAGGTGGTGCAAGTACTCAGGATCCTGATTATCCTGAAGACCATCCTAAGAGAAAAGAGCAAGAGGCTCTCAAGAAGAAATCTTCTGCAGGAAAATCTCCCAATGAAAACAAAGATATTGATGATTCTCAAGAACAAGATAAGGATATTTCTATTTCTGATGCTGAGACTGAAGATAATAATGAAGAAGAGGAATCATCTACACCTGAAGAACAACATGAAGCTGAAAATATTGAAGAACCTGAACCTCCTGAAAAAGACCCTCAACCATCTATTGATAAGAATAAAAAGAAGAAGCATCCAAATCAGCAAAAAGGTAAAGAGAGGGATCCATGGGTACAAAGGCCCATACCATATCCCCAAGAGGTAATAAAATCTTTGGATGATGCTAGGTTTGAGAAATTTCTTGAGTTGATTAAAACTTTATATTTGCAAATCCCTCTTGTTGATGCTATTAAAATTCCTCCATATTCGAAATATATGAAAGATATTGTCACTAATAAAAGAAAGATACCTAATGATGCAATCACTGCTATGCTTGCTGAATATTCATTTGAAGGGAAATTGCCTGAAAAACGTGGAGATCCTGGTATTCCAACTATTCCTTGTCATATCAAAGATACTATGTGAAATATGCACTATGTGATTTAGGAGCTGGTGTTAGTGTTATGCCTTTTTCTTTATATAAGAAACTTAACCTAAACAAATTAGTTCCAACTGAAGTATCATTGCAAATGGCTGATAAATCAACTGCTGTGCCTATAGGTATATGTGAGGATGTTCCTATCTCTATAGCTAATGTGTTAATTCCTACAGACTTTGTTATATTAGAAATGCCTGAGGATGATAATCTATCTATTATTCTTGGAAGACCCTTTTTAAACACTGCAGGAGCTGTGATAAATTGCACTGAGAGCAAAGTGACATTTAATGTCAAAGGAAATGAGCATACTATCTATTTTCCCAAGAAGAATCCTGTTACAATGATAAACAAGAGTGTGAATTCTATTCAAAGAAATACTATTATGATTGGAAGCTTTGAAATTGCACTACCACCTCCACCACCAAAGTATGCTACCTTGATGATTGGAACCATTCCAATCAAATATGAGGTATTTTGAGTTTTATTTCATATATATAAAATGAATCATGCTTTATATCTTTTACATATTGTTAATGAGACTTGATCAACCTCATTACTAATGTGGAAATGATGCAAACTTGATTCCCATAAAAATTTGCATTGCATTTTAATTTTATTTGTCTTAGAACTTTAGAATATTTGCATAAACATAATTATTTCAGAAGTCCAGAAATTCCAGAATATGAACTTTGAAAAATTCTCTTCAGAAAATTTTCTTGAAAAATTCCAGAAAAATTTGGGGTTAAGTTATTTTACCAGAGGGACCAGCAGCCAAAAGTGGGGGGCCAAAAGGCCACCAGGGACCAAAATGGGGTACCCCACGCGGCCAGATTCCTTGGCCGCGTGGGACCCACCATTTTGACCCACAGGTGGAGTTAGGTGAGCAGCCAGTGCCCATCTCCTCACCCTCGACAGAAAACCACCTCCAGGTATTTTTCCCAAATTTTCCCGAGCTCCCTCTTCCTGCCATCTTCGATCTCCCAAGTTTGAGCAGATTTTTCAAATCTGTTTGGTGGAATTACTCCTTGGTATGTGACTCCTCCGCCCATCCAATTACTTTTTGTTCTTATGCTTTATTTATGAAGTATTTTGCTGCACTAGATGTCACCTAATATGCTTGGGAAGTCCATGAGTTTGAGTTTTCTAGTTAATATTGATGCATAATATTGATGTGGAGACTCATTATGGATGGTTCAATGTTGTTTTAGAGTGTTGCATCTTAATTTTTGTTGGATTTTATTTTTGGACAGCAAGCTTTCACCATGAACAAGGGTAAGGGATTCATGGGGATGATGTCAAGAACAAGGAGGAGGCCATCTAGAGCCACCGATAATCATGATGATGATCATCTATGGGAGGATGGTGCAGAGTTTGTGGGGGAAAAGCTTCGGATTCATGCAACCAAATGGCAAGACCCCGATGTTCTTAACCATTGGGGGATAGGAGATGACTTCAACGCCTTCGTCACTGCAGCGGGCTTACTTGAGTTCTCTCGTCATCCACGGGAGACATACGAGGGGATCGCACGGGAGTTCCTCTCCACCTTCCGCTTCGAGGGCCCCGAACTTCACAAACGCAGTAAGAAGAGTAATCCACCACCTCCTACTTTCACGGTTAAATTTACTATGAGGGGGCAGCGCCTTGTTATGTCATTAGAAGAGTTTTGCAAAGCTATTCGTGTGGAGAACACGGGTAGTTGGGATGAGATAGGTGCTGATTCAAATCAGGAACTTGTTTCTTTTTGGCGTAGCATTTCTGTTAATGTTCCTGAGAGACTCAATAGGGGCAAATTTACCCACATACAGCACCCAAGTTTGAGATACTTTGTTGTTCCTTGCAAGAGGATTTCTTGCTAGGACAAACTTCTGCTTGCACGGGACCAATGGTTTATTTACTTAAATGTGCAAAGAACACGTGTGGTATAACTTGGGAGTCATTCTTGCTAGAACTCTGCATTTAGCTGTGAGAAGGAACATGACTGATACTACCCCTATATATGCTGGTGCTATTGCTACTTTAATATATGAGCACATTAAGGAAGAGAGGGGCTTTGATAACAACATGGGTAGACGTGTAGAAGAGTCTAATTTACTTGATTTTACTTTAACCTGTCGCATGGAAATGAGTGAATGGCATAAGGGTGGTTGCAACTATATTTATAAGAGTCACAATGGACAAAATGTGTCCATTAGGCTCCCTCGTGCTGACCTTTTTGACAGGAACACCGGAAAATGGACCGTGGAAGAAGTGCCACCACAAGAGGAGCCCCAAAACCCGGAGATGCAAAACTATCCATGGGGTTTCCAAGGACCGGAGCAAGGAGGGTACCAAGGTGGTGACCCCTCTTACTATGGAGGAGGGTCATCAAGTGGTGCACCACCTTACTACGACGGAAGTGGAAGTGGTGGATACGACTACCACCCGGGATACTAGCTTGAACTCAAGCTTGGGGGAGTACTTCTCTCCCTTTTCATTCGTTGTTTTATATCACTTTTATCTTGTTATGTTTTAGTTTATTGTTCTGAAAATCTTGAAAACACAAAAAGATTTTATTTGTTTCTCTTGCTTATTTACTTCTGGTCATTTACCTTATGCATCTAAAAATTAAAAAGAACAAAAATATTTTCGTTTTCTTGAATCTAATGCAAAAACGGAGGTGCAGGAATTTCTGATTCTGTTCACTGTTTGATTTTTCATATTTTTTCTGTAACTCCGAATGAGCTAAAATTTTAACCACTGCTGCAACTTTATATGACCTACACACCCGTAAATTATGAAATTATTCTGATGTGTTTAGGTAGGGTAAAAACAGTACTGTATGCAGTAGCATTTTATGGCAGATTTGAGTTTTTATTGCGCAGTTCAAGTTGGGAGAGGAGAACAACAATGATGAGCTGATGTGCATGAAGTGGATGAAAGGTATGACACCTTTGCCGTGCTTATGTGGACTTTTTAATAATAGCAAGTGCGCATGTCATAATTTCTCTAACATCTAGGGAAGTGCTAGCAAATGTTTATCTCCTCCGTGGTTTAGTATGTTATATTATGATGCAAGAGAGATATTATTTAGTGTCAACACTTGGATGTGGATTGAATAACTGTGGTTCTAAACAAAGGTCTACGCATCCCATTGTGCTTGCTAAACTTGCCAACCAAAGTAAAAGATCTTTTCAAATGATAAACATGAAGTCATATGCTTGACAATCTTAGGGTTGAGAGTTAGCCCATATGTGCTGACACATGCAAAGCTTTCAACGTGCTCTTAATTATATTTAGTTGATATCATGTACTTTTGTCTATGGATGCCTATCACGGGTGAAATAAATGTGGAAACTTAGTAAGTTTAAGGAGTTTGTATAAATGGCTAGAGAGATGCTTTGGGCCGCCAATCTAAGCCATGCATCATTCATGGTGGAAATTTACAGCATAACCATAATGTTCATTCTATGATGCACCTCATAATAAAAAGCTATACCCATAGTAAATAAAAGAGTGCTGAGATTGTTCATTGTCTGTTTGTCTTGTTGTTTTGACATGGGCTGGCTTCCATGTCATGAGGCAAGAGGTACCCCTGTAGCAACTCTCAATGACGCTATTAAAATACTTACAATGACCTAAAACTTGAATTTACTCTGTGACCCGAGGTGAGTAACACGTGGTGTAGGTACTCGTATTCACGGGGCATGAGGCTTTCAACCTCTAGTTGGTCAAGCATATGAGTCATAATAGGGAATGTTAAATGATTTGATAAAATTGAGAGCAAGGATGTAAGCACAATGAGTTCACTAGTCAACAAAGTAAAGAATCAAGAGATCTCAAAAATCTTGACATGATTCAATCAATAGCGATGCAAGAACCTTTGTTTTCTTCTACAGTTGGGCAAACTCATCCAAGTGCTGACACTTCATGTTATTTCCTTTGTAACAAATATAAATGCTTTAACACCGGTTAGATGCATCTTGCCAGCAGTTTGTTATTTGTTATGGAAATTATGTTTTGAATACTTGTTGGTATTAAACGGTGTTGTATATGCAATGCAAAGTTCTTGTCAAAGTCTTTTCATCGCTTCTGCACTACGTTTGAGTTGTTCGAGGACAAACAACGAGCTAAGCTTGGGGGAGTTGATGCACCTAAAATGCATCTACTTTTCCAAGCACTTTGCTTCATAATTTGCTCCGGAATCTTCCCATATTTGAATAAAACTGCTGAATCTGACGCTGTTTTTAGCAAAGTCTCCTTTCTGGTTGTTTTGCAGGAAATTAAATCGGGGAAAAATACCACGTCATTTTTTATGGAAAAGAAGGACATCGTGCAAAAGACGGACTCGAGGAGGCGCACGAGGCCCAAAAGAGTGGGCCCCACGCGGTCAGATTCCTTGACCGCGTGGGCCCACCTATCTGGGGCGTCGGGCACCGCCTCTCCTCGGTCTTCCGCGTACCCCTTCATATATACGAAAAAGTGGACGCCCTAGGAGGGGGGATTTTCGCGAAACAGACGCCGCCGCCACCACGATCTTCGTTTTCGGAGACAGATTGATCCAGGATTTCTCCCCCGGAGGCCGTCTTCACCGCCATCTTCACCGCCTTCATCTCCATCGACCATGAGCTCCCTCACCATCACCATGTGTGAGTAGTCCCCTGTAGGCACATGAGGTGGATGGGGATTGGATGAGATTGATCATGTAATGGTACCCGTTGTTCTAGATCCTAGGGGTTTATCTTGAAGATACTTTTGTATTGTGTTGATGCACTTATGCTATGTTTAATGCTTGCTACTAGGGCCCGAGTGGCATGATTTCAGTACTGAACTTATTTTGCCCCATCATATATTTGAGTTTGGTATCTATCTGCAAAGTGTATTACCTGCTATTATGTTGAACCTGCGAACCCTAAAAGTGACAGGTAGGGAAAACAAGGGGAGATGTATTAGTTTGAGGATTCTATGTGTTCATGAAGTGTTAATGCGTTGTTCCGGGCTATTCGAAAGGGTAGACCTTAATTACCTGTAGTTCCAAGTTGGCCCCGGTGAAATGGGCAGGTAGGACAATAGATGTTGTGCAAATTCTCTTGGTTAGTACGCACAACTATTTATGGAACACATACCTACATATATCGGAGTTAGAGATAAGTCCCATTGCTGTTCGTATCTTATTATATGATCAATCTTATTCATGCAACACCCCGCTGTCACCTCGTGCCTACGTTTTAAATCCTGAGTTACACTTTCACTTTTCCGGTGAAAACTGGGAAACCCTTGTTACTACTGCTGATTTATTTTGCTTGCTTGAATCACCTTACTGCCATCACTATTACTGCTGCAAGTTTATTGATATACAGGTGTGGTTGAGAGTGACGCCTCAATTGCCAAAGTCTTATTGGTATTTTGTGTTCCCATCGAGTCGAATTATAAATTTGGGTAATACTTCCAACGAAGATTTCAGCGATCTCCTATACTTGTGGGCATCACCTGTGCAGCGCAGCCCCCGAGTATCGGGTACGGCCAATGCAAAATTGTTGCGGCCTGTGCGGCGCAACACCCGATATAGTATCAGGTGCAGCCGAGGCGAATTTGTTGAGACCTGTGCGGCGCAGCACCCGATATAGTATCAGGTGCGGCCAAGGCAATTTTGTTGCGACCTGTGCGGCGCAGCACCCGATAGAGTATCAGGTGCGGCCATGGCGAATTTGTTGAGACCTGTGCGGCGCAGCACCCGATAGAGTATCAGGAGCAGAGTCGCGCGACGTTTAGCCGGAAGAAGTCGACACGGTGGAGGGAGTCGACGCGGCGGAGTTGATGTAGACGCTTTGTTGTTGAAGAGGAGGTCGGCGTGGCGGCTGCACGTCCAGCCCCCGAGTCTTTTTTGTCGAGTCGGCGAGGCGGAGTTGACGATGCGGAGTCGAGGAAGGCACGGGAGTCGCCTTGTCGAGTGCAGCGATGAAGTTGATGTCGTGGTTGAATGCTGAAGCGCCAGCCCCCGAGGGTTTGTGGTGTCCTTCCAGGGAGCGGGCTCTCTGTACCGATACTGCTGACGCTAATCGCGGTCGTGGTTGTCGATGAAGTCGAGAGAGTCGAAGTTTGACCGCAGTGGGTTGCCGAGTTGTCGATGGAGACGCAGCCGCTCGATGAGGCTTGACTGGAGTCGATTGCAGCCGATGGAGATGCACAGTGCCGCTCTGCCACGCATGCATACGCATGTATCTTCCGAGTCACCAGTTTGTCGAGTGCGCGCAATCGAAGCCGATGTGCCGTTGCTGACCACCTCGTGGAGGATATCCGCGGAGTGGGTCGATGACAGTCACGATGTCGCCGAGCCGGACATGCACAACTTTTCGTAAGCTGGATGCTCTCCTTGTGATTGATCATTGAGAGTTGGTTCTCCCAGGAACATGCACACACACGTTAGCAAACAAAGCATTTATTAGTAGACAATAATAATAGTGAATATAATAATTGGACGAGTAAGACAAGGATCGATGGAGATCGAATCCATGCGTTGCATGTGCTGCGGATGGTCTGGCTACTCCTTTGCCATCCATGAGTATGTGAATACGATCGGAACTGGCCGGTTGGTCAGCTTCCTTGATCCGCTCGTGTGTCGGTAGGAGCAGCCGTAGTGGACAAGATTGGATTGTACGTGGCCACGCCACCGCAGATTGGATCGTCGGAGCATACGCACGGAGCGCCGCCGCAGTTAGATGCGATCTGGGCGCCTATGCAGAAAACGCCGCCGCCTGATGTTTGGTTCCATAGTCTGGTACGGATCGGAAGGTCTTCACGTGATGTTCATGCATGCGTGTTGCTAGCAACTCGAATTGCCTTCTTGATTTCCTTTTTCTTTTCCTTTGACCTTGACGTAACTTGCCTTGATTTGCGTGCATGTGATTAGCACTGATCTGGCCCATGCACGTGCTTTTCCTTGGACGGCAGTTATCGAATCCAATCGATCTGAGTGCTAGTGCAACTCGTCGAGATTGAACCTCTGCCAACACCGAAGGAGTTGGGCGGGTTTGGACCTGCCGCCAGCCAAATCGTCGTGTGCGGTTGACTCGTCATGCTCCGTTGCCTGCTGCATGTGGGTCGGGCGAGCCGCGAGCATCTGCACGGGACGCCGCCGCCGGATGCCGAGATTGAATCGACTGGATCGCGCGAGGCTACGAACATAACGCCACCCGCCAGATTGGATCGCTCAGGCTGCGCACAGGGAACGCCACCGCCAGCTTTGATCACATCGGCATCGGCTTGTTGTCGATGAAGATTGGATCGCGGAGGCTGCGCATCCGGGACGCCGTCGTGTAGTTGTTGATGTAGATTGGAGCGCGCCGGAACCGTGAAACAGCGCGCGTTTTCCCACAGACGGCGCCAGTTGACGTGGGGTGGCCACGGCAAGTCTCAGGGTCGAGTACCCCAGGTTGATTGAGAGGGAGAAGATGACGCGCTGGTAGTTCCGTTGGCTGACAAGTAAGGATTTACCCAGGTTCAGGCCTCCGGAGGGTAACAACCTACTTCCTGCTTGTCTGATCTGTATAGATTGTATGATTACATGGTCGCCGTAATGGCGATGGAGGTGGTGAGATGCGATCTCGCTAGGGCTATGCCTATCTGTTGTCCCCCTCCCCTAAAGGGTGCCTCTGCCTGACTTTATAAAGAGAGCCTGGTAGGGTTTACATTAGTCCTAGTAGACTACGTCTTGGAGTTCTTGTCTTGTACTTCAAATAATTGTTGGGCCGCCAGGTGGGGATTCGTCTGGGCCGCATCGGGTACGCCAATGGTGGGCCTTCGGCTGGAACGCACAGGTATACCAATAGTGGGAGATCCGAAGGGTATGTCCACGTTGATACGTCTCAAACGTATCTATAATTTTTGATGTTTCATGCTTGTTTTATACCAATTGCTACATGTTTTGCATCTACTTTATATCACTTTTATACATTTTTTGGGACTAACCTATTAACAAGATGCCGAAGTGCCAGTTCCTGTTTTCTGCTGTTTTTGTATTCCAGAAAAGCTAGTCTAGAAATATTCTCGGAATTAGACGAAACTTCACGGGGATCCCTATTTTACCAGAACACACCTGACGGACCAAAGGAGCAACAGAGGAGGGCCACCAGGGCCCCACACGCCACTAGGGCGCGGGCCACCCCTGGCGCGCCGTAGGGTGGTGTGGGCCCCTAGGGGGTCGTCAGCCGCCGCCCTTTCGCCTACTTATTCCCCCGACGCGAAAACCCTAAGGGACTGAGCCAATATCCACGAAAAGTTCCAGAGACGCCGCCGCCGTCAACCCTAGCTCGGGAGGGTCAGAACCTCTTCCCGGCACCCTGCCGGAGAGGGGAATCGTCACCGGAGGCTTCTACATCGCCATGCCTGTCTCCGGAGTGATGCGTGAGTAGTTCATCCTTGGACTACGGGTCCATAGCAGTAGCTAGATGGTTGTCTCTCCAATTTGTGCCATCATGTTTAGATCTTGTGAGCTGCCCTACATGATCAAGATCATATTATTGTAATGCTACATGTTGTGTTTGCTGGGATCCGATGAATATTGAATACTATGTCAAGTTGATTATCAATCTATGCCCTATGTTATTTAAGATCTTGCATGCTTTCCGTTACTCGTAGATGCTTTGGCCAAGTAGATGCTTGTAACTCCAAGAGAGAGTATTTATGCTAGATAGTGGGTTCATGCCTCCGGTAATCTGGGAGAGTGACAGCAACTTCTAAGGTTGCGGATGTGCTGTTGCCACTAGGGATAACCTAACAATGCTATGTCCACGGTCATATGTATTTGTTTACATTACGCACTTTACTTAATGCAATTATCCGTTGCTTGCAACTTAATACCAACGGGGACTCGGATGACAACCCGGCGGTGGATTATTAGTCATAGACGCTGTTGGATGACGGTTTATGTATTATGTCGTAATGCCCAATTAAATATCATAGTAATCATCATGTCATATATATGCATTGTCATGCGCTCACTATTTGTCAATTGCCCAGCTGTAATTTGTTCACCCAACATGTTAGTTATCTTTTATGGAGAGACACCACTAGTGAACTGTGGACCCCGGTCCATTCTTTTACACTGATTAAACACCACAAACTGCAAACTGTTCCTTTTTCATTCTCTGCAATTTAATACTCATTTTCCACACCATACGTTTAATCCTTTGTTTTCAGCAAGCCGGTGAGATTGACAACCTCACTGTTTCGTTGGGGCAAAGTAGTTTGATTGTGTTGTGTGCAGATTCCACGTTGGTGATCGTGTTGCGCCGCGCGAGCCACCAACAACCTTCTGAAGAGTTGCTGCTCCTACTGGTTCGATAACCTTGGTTTCTTTCTGAGGGAAAACTTGCTGCTGAACTGCATCATACCTTCCTCTTGGGGTCTCCCAACGAACGTGTGATTCACGCCATCAAGCACTTTTTCTGGCGCCGTTGCCGGGGAAGTACTCATCATCACCATCATCATCCTCGAATACTCTCCCGTCACCAGGCGCCAGCAACCTTTTTCTGGCGCCGTTGCCGGGGAGACAGCAGTCTTCTGCAAGGGGAGTTTCACGCTTCCAATCTCTTTACTTTGTTTTTGTCTTGCTTAGTTTATTTTATTTTATCTTGTTTGCTTTCAATTATCAAAAACACAAAAAAATTAGTTTCTTGCATTTAGTTTATTTCGGTTTGTTATTATGTCTAGTTGTTTATTTGCTATCAATGGCTTATCTCTATGAAACTAGATCTTGTTGGCAAGGTGGGTCCACGGAAGATGAACGAAGATATTATAGGAATTACCGCTTGTCACAAAAAGGGATGTACTTATGGAAATTGTTAAATCAACTAGAGGAATATGCTAGAAATTTATGCTATATATTTGGCAAATCTTTTTGCTTTAATGAATCTGATTGTCATAGGAAGTCTAAACACTTTCCTTTCCAATGTGCTTGTAATGAAAATGAAACCTTAGCTTCTTATGTTAAAGGTTACTATAATGCTTATGAGGTAGAAAGGATGGAAGAATTTATTGTCTTTAAGGGTGCACTTGAAATTAGTTCTTATCTTGAGCATAAAATTGATGCCCCTTATAAATCTGAAAGTCTTGCTATACTTAAATATTGTTTTGATAACTATAAGGATGAAAATTCTTATATTACTGAACATATCAAGAGGATTTTTCCTCATAAAGAAGAGACTAATGCCTTGCAGGAAAATGTGGAAGAAGAAATTGCTGAAGCTGAAAGCTCATTTGATGAAAAAGAGGAAGAGAGTGATGAACAAAAGGAGGATCTACCTTCTAATGACAGTAACTCTTTAACTCTTACATTATATAATTACCCTCCATGCCTACCTAAGGAGGAAGAATGCTATATTGTTGAATGTCATGATT
The DNA here is from genome assembly GCA_947311845.1 of Poa pratensis. Taxonomy (NCBI): domain Eukaryota; kingdom Viridiplantae; phylum Streptophyta; class Magnoliopsida; order Poales; family Poaceae; genus Poa; species Poa pratensis. The sequence goes on along the minus strand of CAMZMU010000044.1, from coordinate 8,746,562 downwards.
CTAATGAAATATCTTTTTTTGATAAATTTGAAGTAACATCCTCTTGACTCAAGTAAAAGAGGAAATTGCAGAAAGTAAAAATGTGCTCCCTAATGTTATATATGATAATGCTCTTGATGATGGTCCTATATTGCCTAATGATATTAATTATACTACTATTGTCAAAAGTGGGTTTGATAACCCTACTGTTTTTGAGCTTAATAAAAATTATGTGTTTGTAGATCATGAAAAGCATGCTTTATGTGATAGTTATATTATTGAGTTTGTTCATGATGCTACTGAAAGTTATTATGAGAGAGGAAAATATGGTTGTAAAAGTTTTCAAGTTACTAAAACACCTCTCTTTATGTTGAAAGTTTTGAAGCTATATTTGTTTCATCTTTCTATGCTAGTTGCTTTATGCTTCAATAATTTATTTTGTTACAAGATTCCTTTGCATAGGAAGTGGGTTAGACTTAAATGTGTTTGATATTTGCCTCTTGATGCTCTCTTTTGTTTTTCAACTCTTATTCTTATGAGAGCATCATTAAAATCTTCTAGCCTAGCTAAAAGGCATTAAAAAAAGCGCTTTTGGGAGGCAACCCATTATCTTTTATTTTCAGTATTAGTCAAGGAGGATGTTTACTTCTGTAGCAACTCCTTTGTATCTTTATTTTCTCGCATTGTTGTGCCAAGAGTAGCCTCTAATGTTAAGACGATGCTTAATTTTGATTGCTGCGCAGAAACAGATTTTTGCTGTTCACTGTACGAAATTCCTAAAATCACCAGATTGTTAATTAAATCTGAAAATTTTGTGCGTAATCTTTATGAATGTCTGAATCTTTCATTAGTTCAAAGTTTTTCGATCTGAGCGTCGTAAGTGCCTCGAAAAAATTCGTCTTTGCGGACTGTTCTGTTTTAGACAGATTATGCCTTTTTATTTTGCATTCTCTCTTTTACTAGTGTTGAGTGAAATTCTTTTTTGGGTGGAAGAGCTTCACATAACATCAGTGGCTGTAGCTAATGTTTAAAGTAACAAGTCATATTGCGTCTTTATAGAACATGTGAGTTTTTGATTATGCACTAACCCTCTAATGAGATCTACTTTGAGTTTGGTGTGACGGAAGTTTTCAAGGGTCAAGAGAGAAGGATGATATAATAGGATCAAGAAGAGTGAAGAGCTTAAGCTTGGGGAGGCTCCCATGGATCTCCCCAGCATATTTCAAGAAGACTCAAGCGTCTAAGCTTGGGGATGCCCAAGGCATCCCCTTCTTCATCGTCAAAATTATCAGGTCATCTCTAGTGAAACTATATTTTAATTTTTCACATCATATGTGCTTTTCTTGGAGCGTCTGTGTGCTTTTATTTTCAGTATTGCACTTTTATTTTCAATAAAGCTTGACTGGACCCTAGCATTCTTGATTGGGAGAGAGACACGCTCCGCTTTTTCATGAGAATACTCCTATTCTTCACTTATATTTGTTGAGTATTCATATCTAGCGTTGTTCAGCTTTTAGCTCTTGTTTTCATGTATCTCTTGTCAGAGCTATTAGCTTTCTTTTGTAGAAAGTACTCTCTTGCTTCACTTATATTTGTTTGGAGAGTTGATTAAATAAATTGATTGGTGTTTGGTTGGTTCAGAAAATGTTGCATGTGGTAATTGGTATAAGGAAAAACTTGCTTAATCTTGTAGATCACTAATTTGGATAACTTGATGCTTGTCAATTGTTTTGAGTTAACAAGTAGATCATGATTAAATTGTGCATCACATGAGTTAAGCCTATTAGTGAAGAACTACCGTAAAGCTTGTTGAAAATTTGGTTTGCATCGGTGGTATCTCTAAGGTCTAGATATTTTCTAATAACAGGGTTTGGTTAACAAGGAAGACGGTATGAAGTCTTATAACGTTTGCAATATGTTTGTCATATAAAACTTGGTGTACGGGTTGATATTCTTGTTTGCTTACATAACCTTGCTAGCCTAAACTCTGTACTGAGAGGGAATGCTTCTCGTGCATCCAAATCCTTGAGCCAAAATCCATGCCATTTGTGTCCACCATAACTACCTATATGTGGTATTTCCTTGCCACTCCAAGTAAATTTTTCATGTGCTACCTTTAAATTATTCAAAATGTTATTATTCCCTTTTTGTGTCAATGTTTACTAGCTCATGAGGAATTAGTGTGGTTATTCTTTATTCTATTTGTCAATGGACTTTTACACCTGGACTAGTGGCATATATATCCGCTTATCCAATAACTTGAGCTGGCAACGGGGTGCCCAGTCCCAATTAATTACAACTTTAACCAATTAATTCTCTTCACACTTTTGCCCTGATTCATCAGTAAGCAATGACAAACAGTGAAATACCTGAATGTGTGTAAACCAAAGAGAAAGAGGGATGATCTGCCTTGCTGGTAGAAATAACGTCCTTCATGGGAGCCGCTCTTAAAAGTCCGTTTGACAGGTAGAATACTGTTCTCACCGCTACCATTCGTTGACAATTAACAAACACCTCTCAAAAATAGATACTCCTCCATGGTATGTGATTGATGGAAGGCACCCGAGGATTCGGTTAGCCATGGCTTGTGTTAGCAAGGTTGGGAGGAGTATCAAATATTTTATGCAATCTCTATATGCTTTCAAAAACCTAAAAGCTCTAGCACATGACTTAATCCCTGCTTCCCTCTGCGAAGGGCCTTTCTTTTACTTTTATGTTGAGTCAGTTTTCCTATTCTTTCTGTCTTCCACAAGCAAACACTAGTGTCAACTTTGTTACAACATGCGTTATATGCTACGTATTGGACTTGTTATACTACTTTGTGTTGACAATATCCATGAGATAAATATGTTGAAAGTTGAAGCAAATGCTGAAACTTAATTCTTCCTTTGTGTTGATTAAATACCTTTTATTAGAAACTATTGCTTTATGAGTTAACACTTATGCAAAACTGTTTGATGCTTGTCTCGAAAGTACTATTCATGAAAACGTTTAGCTTGTGATTCATTGTTTACTCATTATCTATTTGGTAGCAAATTATAGACCATTGACTTGGATCACTTCATTCATTTACATGTGCCTTGCAATATTATATGATCAAGATTATGATGGTAGCATGTCACCTCAAAAATTATTTTGTTTTTATCGTTTACCTACTCGAGGACGAGTAGGAACTAAGCTTGGGGATGCTGATACGTCTCAAACGTATCTATAATTTTTGATGTTCCATGCTTGTTTTATACCAATTGCTACATGTTTTGCATCTACTTTATATCACTTTTATACATTTTTTGGGACTAACCTATTAACAAGATGCCGAAGTGCCAGTTCCTGTTTTCTGCTGTTTTTGTATTCCAGAAAAGCTAGTCTGGAAATATTCTCGGAATTGGACGAAACTTCACGGGGATCCCTATTTTACCAGAACACACCTGACGGACCAAAGGAGCAACAGAGGAGGGCCACCAGGGCCACACGCACTAGGGCGCGGGCCCCCCCCTGCCGCCCTAGGGTGGTGTGGGCCCCTCGGGGGTCGTCAGCCGCCGCCCTTTCGCCTACTTATTCCCCCGACGCGAAAACCCTAAGGCCTGAGCAAATATCCACGAAAAGTTCCAGAGACGCCGCCGCCGTCAACCCTAGCTCGGGAGGGTCCAGAACCTCTTCCCGGCACCCTGCCGGAGAGGGGAATCGTCACCGGAGGCTTCTACATCGCCATGCCTGCCTCCGGAGTGATGCGTGAGTAGTTCATCCTTGGACTACGGGTCCATAGCAGTAGCTAGATGGTTGTCTCTCCATTTGTGCCATCATGTTTAGATCTTGTGAGCTGCCCTACATGATCAAGATCATATTATTGTAATGCTACATGTTGTGTTTGCTGGGATCCGATGAATATTGAATACTATGTCAAGTTGATTATCAATCTATCTATGTTATTTAAGATCTTGCATGCTTTCCGTTACTCGTAGATGCTTTGGCCAAGTAGATGCTTGTAACTCCAAGAGAGAGTATTTATGCTAGATAGTGGGTTCATGCCTCCGGTAATCTGGGAGAGTGACAGCAACTTCTAAGGTTGCGGATGTGCTGTTGCCACTAGGGATAACCTAACAATGCTATGTCCACGGTCATATGTATTTGTTTACATTACGCACTTTACTTAATGCAATTATCCGTTGCTTGCAACTTAATACCAACGGGGAACTCGGATGACAACCCGGCGGTGGATTATTAGTCATAGACGCTGTTGGATGACGGTCTATGTATTATGTCATAATGCCCAATTAAATATCATAATATCATCATGTCATATATATGCATTGTCATGCGCTCACTATTTGTCAATTGCCCAGCTGTAATTTGTTCACCCAACATGTTAGTTATCTTTTATGAAGACACCACTAGTGAACTGTGGACCCCGGTCCATTCTTTTACACCGATTAAACCACCACAAACTGCAAACTGTTCCTTTTTCATTCTCTGCAATTTAATACAAATTTTCCACACTGATGCATGTAAAATGCATACATGAACTTTGCACTTTAATTGCTTATATTCCAATCATATTTGCATCATATAAGGGTTATATCAATGTTTTATAATGATTTTGGGAATATTCATTTATTTCCTATTTTTATGGAATTAACCCTGCACAGGCAGAAAACCCCGTTTTCTTATTTTAATGTTTCAGGGACCCAAACGTCAACGAAATCACCTGGAAATTTACGGGCGTCAATATTTGGAAGGAAGAAGACCTGTGGGCGAAGGAAGCGAACAAACGGAGGCCCGAGGGCCAAACGGGGTGGCCCACGCGGCCAGGTACTGTGGCCGCGTGGGGCCCACCCGTTTGGCCTCGTGGCTCCGTTGCCGTCGATCTTCGCTCCACCGACATCGTCTTGACCTAAAAACGCCTATAAAAAAGGTCCCCCGACGTTCTCTGGAAGGAGCGCCGCACAAACACAGAAACACCGAAACGGAGATCAGGAGCTGCAGATTGGAGGGGGAAAACTCCGGCGGGGCGCTGCCGGCGTGGTCTCCATCTTCTCCATCGACTTCTCCACCGTCTCCATGATGAAGAGGGAGTAGTCCACCTCTGGACTATGGGTTTGTGGAAGTAACTTATGTATCTCTCCTCTCTTGAGCTTCACTAATTAGCACCGTATGAGCTGCTGAACATGATTACGGTCACCGTTGTAATACCTTTGTGGTGGATCTTTATGAGTTAATATATGTTTGAGATTGCAATGTTTGTTTCAGTTATGAGTATAGATGCATATTATGTACCCCGTTCTTGTCTACTTGTTTTGATCAAGCATGTTTATGAGAGCGTGTGTGGGGGAACGTGTGCATTAGTTGGAGTAACGGGGGGTGGCTAGTGCAGTGAACGTGAGAGAAAGTTCTGCGATCCACTTTGGTATCTTTACCTTACTTTGTTACCTCACTAGGGATAAACTAAAATACCATGCTACCGGGGATGTGGGCGTGACCATTGCCACTACTCCATGACTAGATCTAGCATGTTCTTATTTTCACTTCATGTCATGATACTTAATGCTATACTCTGAGTTATCTTAATTACTGAGGTGTTATGATTTAGTTCGCATCTTGGTGGAGTATAAGAGAGGTTAATAACCAAAAGATCTCTATGTTAGGACGTGATGCCCATATATCTAAGTAACTTGTTATCAAACCCTGTGTTGCAATCTCATATGTTAACTGTGTGTTCCATTGTCTACCACTTTATAAAGAGAGAGTGCATTTGTGAAACCATGAACCCCAGTCCATTTTTAATCATAAGAAACACCTTTCCAACACCATATACCACTTTTCTATTTTCAGCCATCATTAAATCCGAAAATACAAAAATACTTTTCATCTTGCATACATCATTCAAAAACCCAAAAATATCATTTACATTGCATCCACCATCATTGCATATTTATTTCTTGTTTGCATTGCATAACTATCCTGATATCATTCTTACACCTTGTGCTTGACAACCACAGGTGAGGTTGAGGACCAAAACATCTAACCTTGTTTTGTAGGTAACCAAAAGAAGGATAAGAAGATAAATCTACCACTTCAGATTCCCCGAGAGTTCGATATTAAACCCTCGAGTCACCCCTCGTGGGGAAAACTGTCTTCCACTTACTATACACTCTGCACTTGGAGTCTCAACCTAATCCCGTTTATTTTGCAGGTATCAAGACTTGCTCTTCGGGATCATCAAGACGTTTTCTGGCGCCGTTGCCGGGGAATCGTAGCTGAGAGATTTATCCAAGGGTGTGCATCATCGCATTCATCTCACAACAAAGTCAACGTCACCAACTTGTGCTAACACCTAAGCTTGGGGAGGTTGCACCTACGTGAGCACCATCTTATCCATCTTTACTTACAAAGCAATTTATTTGTTTTGTTAGTGTCATTGCATATCATATCATATTTATTTCAGTTTTGCATAAAAAATTAAAAATACCAAAAAAACTTGCTAAAATGGGAGAAAGAACTAAGTTGTGTGACTACACAAACACTCCTAATGATCAATTTATCACGAGAGCTATTGCCACACCTAAGATAAATGCTGAGAGTTATGAAGTAAGTCCTAGTTTGTTGAACTTGATAACTAGGGAACAATTTGGTGGTAGTGCTATGGAGGATGCCTCTATGCATCTTCATGACTTTGTTGAAATATGTGACATGCAAAAGTTTAAAAATGTGGAAAGTGATATCCTAAAACTGAAGTTATTTCCTTTTTCACTTAGAGGAAAAGCTAAAGAGTGGTTGCATTCCTTGCCATCTGGTAGTATTAATTCTTGGGATGATCTAAAAGAAGCTTTCATTAAGAAATATTATCCCCCTGTTAAAATTTTGCAAAATAGAAACAACATCCTTTCTTTTAGGCAAAATGAAAATGAACATGTTGCTATGGCTTGGGATAGGATAAAACTTATGCTTAGAACTTGTCCCTCACATGGAGTTAATGAATGGACCATATTACACTCTTTCTACAATGGTTTAAACTACATGTCTAGAAACATACTTGATTCTGCTGCTGGAGGTGCTTTTATGAGTAAGACTATAGTAGAAGCTAAAAATATATTGGAAAGCATTTTACAAAACTATAGTCAATGGCATACTGATAGGGCACCTAATCCTTCTAAGAAAGTGAACTCTATTGAAGAAACTAATGATTTGTCATCTAAAATGGATACTATTCTTGCTTTGCTTAATAAACCTAGTGTTGAAAATGTTCCTTTGCAAGAACTAGTTGGAAACAATTCTGAAAATATTGATGTCAACTTCATTAGGAACTATGGTAATAATGGGTATGGTAACAACAATTATAACTCTTATAATAAACCCCCATATGTGCCAAATAAATATGCTTCTAGTGGTAATGTTTCTAGTGACTTGGAAAACACCATTAGATCTTTTATATCTACCCAAAAAGAGCTTAATAAGGAATTTATCTCTAAGTTTGAAAAACAAGATGCTTTGTTTGAAAGGGTAGATCAGCTTACTAAGGAAGTCTCATCATTAAAGAGCATCATTACAGCCCAAAAACATGAGGAAACAATAAAATATTGCCAAGAGGTTATCAATAAGTCTTGGGAACACATTCATGAGCAAGAGAGAGTTGCTAAAGAATCTATTGGGGTAATGAAAGAGGTTGAAGTTGAGGAAGTTAAAATGCTTAATGAAGTCAAGGATCCTTTGCTTGACTTAGAAAATTGTAGCTTGCATGAATTAATATCTATCTTACAAAAATTTGCAAGTGATCCTTCCATCAACACTAACCAAGCAGGTTTTGGTTCTTATATTGCTAATCATGTCTTGAAAGAAAAGATTGCTAGGTACAACCAAGAGGCTATGATACCACCTAAGCTTGGGGATATGTGGATACCTAAGGTACTAGTAACTATTGGAAAAGAGACACACCATGCCATACTTGATCTAGGATCTAGTGTCTCTGTTTTATCTAAAGAACTATATGAAGTGCTTGAATTGAAAAATCTTGAAAAATGCTCTATTGAACTAGCACTTGCTGATGACTCTATTAAACATGCTTTGGGAAAAGTAAGTGATGTTATGGTAGAGTTACATATGACTTTTGTGCCTGTGGATTTTCTAATCATGGACATGGGGAATAAAACCTCTAGTCCTATTATTCTTGGAAGACCTTTTCTTCGTACCACAGGTGCTATCATTGATTCAAAGGAAGGGAATGTAAAGTTTCAGTTTCCACACAAGAAGTGCATGGAACACTTTCCAAGGAAGAGGGAACCACCAAAGTTCAAGCTCCCTCATGAGCTTCGTCCACAATAAAACAACAAGTAAGAAGCCTAGCTATATGGCTATAAAGAAAGCGCTTTGCGGGAGGCAACCCGGTTATTTTTTGTGTGATTTTTCTTTGTGTCCTCTTGCTGTAACAAGAGATTTTGTGTCTAGTTAGGTTCTGGAGTTTTTAATAAAGTGCCAAGTTTTACCCTTTTTGGTTTGAAAAAGTTGCTTATAGCGTTCGGAGATTTTATTCCTGCACGAGTCAGTGCACGGTATGATTTTTAATTCTTATTCTGTAACTCCGAATGAGCTCATATTTGAACTGTAGTTGCAACTTTTCATCCTCTGTATGCATGAATTTTTCGGAATTTTTCGAGAAAGTTTGGTAGGGTAGAAAAATACGTTTTGCTGCTGCTGTTTTTCTGGACAGATTCTGTCCCATTTTGTTTGATGCATGCTTTGAGCTTTTAAGTTGAATCTTTTTGATCCAATTGAGTTTATGAGTAGGCATACAACATTATACACTTTCTGGACATTCATATGAATTTTTGTTCAAGGATTATATGCAGCAAGGAACCTATTTGTTTATCACTATTAATGCACCCCACAGAAAAGAGATGGGAGAAACGGTGTTTTGAAGTTTTTTCACAGGGATTGGAGGAGATGCACCAAGAGCTATCCAAGGATGGTGAAGACCATAAGCTTGGGGATGTGAAGACAACCCCCTGGACCTACACACTCTCGGTTTGCACACGTCCAACTTCTGTTTTTCGATCGAAACACTTTATCGCATAAACTTGGAGCGTCGTTTTTTTTTTGTTTGAGTCTTGAGAGACCACCACACTATCAATTATATATGAGAGAGCTACTGGAAATATGGGTTGAAATATGTTGGATGCTTTTATAAGATTGGGAAAAGGGATGTTTGACTTGATTTTTAATGATACATATAGTTGCATGATTCATGAGCTTGTTTATGAGTAATAGTTTGCAAATTCTTTTTGTAGAGCTATCACTTATTCATGTTTTGGTGCTGATTGTTATTTCACTTGGTTTAACATGGATTAGTTAGTTCTATGGACACTCATGCATGCATCTAGATGGTCAACTTTCTCCCTTTTGCTAGCCCAAAAACTCCAACAAGCAAAAACTTGTTTCCAACACCTTCAACCAAAGTTATTCCAGTGAGTCCACCATATCTACCTATTGGCTTTATGCTATTCCGAGTATGTTTAACATGTTGTTTGTGTTATCTTACCTCTGAATGAAAATGTTTATGTTATTGATTGCAATGGAAAAAATTGGTTATATAGCTCTCACGAACTTGATGCACAATGTTCTTTTATTTGCATAATAAAACTTGACCCATTGTGATTAAGATTATGATGTTTGTGGCTTGATGAATGTTTTGGGTTGGAAGTTAGCCCATATGTGCTGTCACATGGCAAGCTTTCAACACGCTCTTCATCTCATTTAGTTGATATCATGTGCTTTTGTCTATGGATGCTTATCATGTTGAAATAAATGTGGAAATAAGTGAGTTTAAATGAGTTTGTGTAAATGGTTAGAGAGACGCCTGGGCCGCTAATCTAAGCCATGCATCATTCATGGTGGAAATTTACTTACATACTATGGTGAACCTTCTGTGATACACCTTGCAATAAAAAACTATTCCAAATGGTAAATAAAAAGGGTGTTGAGATTGTTCATTTTGTTTGTTTGTCTTGTCATTTTGATATGGGCTTGTTCCATATCTTGGGACAAGAGGTACCCCAGTTGACGCTCTTGATGATACTATTATGCTTACAATGATATTTAATTGAACTTGCTTTGTTTCCCAAGTTGAGTAACACATGGTGTAAGTACTTGTATTCAAGGGGCATGAGACATTCAACCCATTCTTTATCAAGCACACTACTCATATTTGCTTTCACTTTAACCTTAATCATTCAAGATGCTATGATAGGGGCAATGAGAGCTTGACACCAATGAATACCTTATTGCAATCATTAACTTAAGTAGAAGAGTTTGGAAGTTGGATGAAACTTATGCATGCTTTACCTCTACTCACATATACATCTTTCCAAAGTGTACACCTATCATATTCAGATTTTCATCTACACTCTATGACCATTGTAGGATGTTCTACTTATCATTATGCATACATGTGTTCCATATTACTTGCTACATGTTACACTTTGTGAACTATCAATGAACATCCTTGTCTTGAATACTTGATATCACTTCATAAACTATTTGCATATTGCTACTCCTTTGAAGAATGAATCATTTGACTATATGTAGCAATAGTAATCATCTTTGATATCATTGTTAAGTATTAAATTGCAAAGTCCATGTTAGTTTTATCATCTTCATACTCGAGGACGAGCATGGATTAAGCTTGGGGATGTTGATGCATGTAAAATGCATACATGAACTTTGCACTTTAATTGCTTATATTCCAATCATATTTGCATCATATAAGGGTTATATCAATGTTTTATAATGATTTTGGGAATATTCATTTATTTCCTATTTTTATGGAATTAACCCTGCACAGGCAGAAAACCCCGTTTTCTTATTTTAATGTTTCAGGGACCCAAACGTCAACGAAATCACCTGGAAATTTACGGGCGTCAATATTTGGAAGGAAGAAGACCTGTGGGCGAAGGAAGCGAACAAACGGAGGCCGAGGCCAAACGGGGTGGCCCACGCGGCCAGGTACTGTGGCCGCGTGGGACCCACCCGTTTGGCCTCGTGGCTCCGTTGCCGTCGATCTTCGCTCCACCGACATCGTCTTGACCTAAAAACGCCTATAAAAAAGGTCCCCCGACGTTCTCTGGAAGGAGCGCCGCACAAACACAGAAACACCGAAACGGAGATCAGGAGCTGCAGATTGGAGGGGGAAAACTCCGGCGGGGCGCTGCCGGCGTGGTCTCCATCGACTTCTCCACCGTCTCCATGATGAAGAGGGAGTAGTCCACCTCTGGACTATGGGTTTGTGGAAGTAACTTATGTATCTCTCCTCTCTTGAGCTTCACTAATTAGCACCGTATGAGCTGCTGAACATGATTACGGTCACCGTTGTAATACCTTTGTGGTGGATCTTTATGAGTTAATATATGTTTGAGATTGCAATGTTTGTTTCAGTTATGAGTATAGATGCATATTATGTACCCCGTTCTTGTCTACTTGTTTTGATCAAGCATGTTTATGAGAGCGTGTGTGGGGGAACGTGTGCATTAGTTGGAGTAACGGGGGGTGGCTAGTGCAGTGAACGTGAGAGAAAGTTCTGCGATCCACTTTGGTATCTTTACCTTACTTTGTTACCTCACTAGGGATAAACTAAAATACCATGCTACCGGGGATGTGGGCGTGACCATTGCCACTACTCCATGACTAGATCTAGCATGTTCTTATTTTCACTTCATGTCATGATACTTAATGCTATACTCTGAGTTATCTTAATTACTGAGGTGTTATGATTTAGTTCGCATCTTGGTGGAGTATAAGAGAGGTTAATAACCAAAAGATCTCTATGTTAGGACGTGATGCCCATATATCTAAGTAACTTGTTATCAAACCCTGTGTTGCAATCTCATATGTTAACTTGTGTGTTCCATTGTCTACCACTTTATAAAGAGAGAGTGCATTTGTGAAACCATGAACCCCAGTCCATTTTTAATCATAAGAAACACCTTTCCAACACCATATACCACTTTTCTATTTTCAGCCATCATTAAATCCGAAAATACAAAAATACTTTTCATCTTGCATACATCATTCAAAAACCCAAAAATATCATTTATCATTGCATCCACCATCATTGCATATTTATTTCTTGTTTGCATTGCATAACTATCCTGATATCATTCTTACACCTTGTGCTTGACAACCACAGGTGAGGTTGAGGACCAAAACATCTAACCTTGTTTTGTAGGTAACCAAAAGAAGGATAAGAAGATAAATCTACCACTTCAGATTCCCCGAGAGTTCGATATTAAACCCTCGAGTCACCCCTCGTGGGGAAAACTGTCTTCCACTTACTATACACTCTGCACTTGGAGTCTCAACCTAATCCCGTTTATTTGTGCAGGCATCAAGGCTTGCTCTTCGGGATCATCAGCACACCATACGTTTAATCCTTTGTTTTCAGCAAGCCGGTGAGATTGACAACCTCACTGTTTCGTTGGGGCAAAGTAGTTTGATGGTGTTGTGTTGCAGATTCCACGTTGGTGATCGTGTTGCGCCGCGCGAGCCACCAACAACCTTCTGAAGAGTTGCTGCTCCAATGGTTCGATAACCTTGGTTTCTTTCTGAGGGAAAACTTGCTGCTGAACTGCATCATACCTTCCTCTTGGGGTCTCCCAACGAATGTGTGATTCACGCCAACAAGCACCCTTTTTCTGGCGCCGTTGCCGGGGAAAGTACTCATCATCACCATCATCATCATCCTCGAATACTCTCCGTTCAACCAGGCGCCAGCACACGTCATCTAGCTTCATCAGTTAGACAATTATGCAGTGATAGTTTATTTATTTTTATTTACTAGATTGATCGAAAAAATACTCCTCCATTTCTAACCAGAGTTGGGTTCCCACCATGTTTTCGCGATTGGTTGGCGGTTATCTTCTCTACATCCTCATCGAGAGTTCTCCTAAATGGCATCCCGGGAGGCCCAATCCAGCATGTCGTCGTATCGGCATTCTTGATAGGAGGACGGGGGTCCTCTAGCCGAGAGTGAGCCATGGGGTAGAAAGGGGAGCGTCCTTGAGGTCGGGAATGTACACGGCAGTTTACCCATCTTCAGGCTCCACGGTGGTGGCAGAGCCCTACGTGTGCTATAACTCACTATAGGCAATAGCCGTGTTACAGGTTACAATGAGTAGATTGCTTATGCTATGTGTTGCCCTAAAGGTTGCCCTAGGTTGGCTTATAAAGGCGGCCAGACCTAAGGCTTAGAAGGAAAGACTTAACCGGCAAGTAAATAGAGTCCTATTCCTAGTCGGCAAAGTTGTCGCCTTCCATCTTGGTCTCGAGGGTCTGGTGGGCTTCGTCTAGAACCTCCTCCCTTGTCGGCCGCATCTTCCTTGTCGTCAGCTTGCTGGGCCGCCAATGTCAGGCCACCTCCACCAAGCCGGATTGATCCATGTCAAGATACCCCCACTTGGTATATCCCCAACATTAGCCCCCGGAAAGGTTTAAGTTCTCCAGTTGCCGTCTTCGTCTTGAGCGATGTCCATCTTGTTTCTTGAATTTAGGCGGCTGAAGAGATTGAAGCATTCCGACGTAAAAAGGTAGGCGGCAATCCGTCTAAATAAAGCCGGAGCGGCGCCGCCTTCGACCAACACATGGGAAAGACGGCCTGACCTCCTGTCAGGAATCTTCCGTGCATCAGGAATTTATATTGACTGGTCAACTCAAATAGTGGCATATCCACGTCAACTTTGGTCCACGACAGTTTGAACCACAAAGGAGACGAGAGGATGCCATGATGGCGGTTTTGCCATGCAGATGCGGTTGTGCCACGGAGGCGGCCCTGTTGCTGACAACAAGGCGAGATGACGATAGATTCGTCGGGCGATGAATTCGCTTAAATCGGACACGATGTTGTATGACGGCGTCCCGTCTGTCATCGCAGTCACGGTGGAAATTGACAACTTAAATAGTCGGCAATGTTTGAAATAGCTTATCCCGGGATTCGTTCACGTAGGTGGTCATGTCGTTGACAATAAGGCGGCCGTGTCGCTGACGACAAGGTGGCCTTGCCACGGAGGTGGCCTTATTGCTGACAACAAGGCGGCTGTGTCGCTGACGACAAGGCGGTCGCGACGTTGATGATGGAGCTGCATGTCGTGGAGCCCCAAGTATTAGGCGAAGGCATTGGCGATGTCAAGCCCCCGAGCTTCATTAGCCAGAGTTTTCTTGATCCACCTATCTGCAGCCCCTGAGCGTTGAGTCGACGTACTCGAAAGTTGGCTCGACGCTCAGAAGAACTTGTGGCGTTGTAGATTGAATGATTGTAGTTGCCGAGGTTTGTGCCGCCTTGACGGAAAGGTGGCTCGAGACTTGATAAAAGTGCTGCATTACAGCCCCCAGGCGTCAAGTATCCTGCATAGTAAACATAGCTGCATTAAGATGTACTTTTAATATAAGCTGAATAATTGTAAGGCCTAAGCCGGCAGTTTTTTGAACAAACACTTATGGGTTGTGAATTTTATGTGGCCCGCCTTATTATTTATCTGGCCTATATGCTTAGCTTTTTGTATGTTGGCGGTACCGCAACACAGTTACTTCAGCTGAGCCAACCAGGTGCTATACCAATTAGTTTAGACCCAGAGACCAAAGCCGGCATGTTGGTGCCAACGACATACTACTAGGCAACCCACATATAAACAATCAGAATAAGTATATTAGGCGGTGCAAAATGATTGCTTAATTTGGCCCGGAGGCGGCAAGTATCGAAAAGTTTGAACCACTTAGCACAGAGCAGATTTTGGGTAAGTTTGATACTAAAAATAATAAAATATATGATCATATGAAAAGACAAAAGACGGCATGATCTCAGAGGATGATGAACAAACCATATACTTTTATTTCATGATCATATAGTTAATTAAATGTTATAAAGAACTTAGCTGTTTGATGGCTTGACGTCGATGTCGAGGAGGGTGAGTTGGAAGACGGCAGCCCCAGACTGAAGAAGACAAACCCTAGGATGTAGGCGGCAGCCCCCAGTATCCTGAGGCTAATTCCAGCAAGGCGGCGGCTTCTGATTTCTCCTCTTATGCTGTATGCTACAGCCTTTTGTCCCGCCGTGCTTGACGAATAGGCGATGACGAGTGAGCCGTGATGGCAATTAAGCCGAGACGCGGCGACGATGGTGAGTATGCTGACAAGTGTTGTGCCACGTTAGCAATAAGCCGAAACGCGATGATAAGTATGCCGGGAGGCATTGCGCCGCGCTAGTAATAAAACCGAAACGTGGAGGTTTGTTATCGTGTACCAATCGATATCTTCCCAAACTGGTCAGGTTTGGGCGATCGGAAACAACAACTAACAATATGACGATGAATTTTTCTAAACCAGATGCAATGATGGTGACATCCCGCTGGCATCATTGACATGGCGAGATTTGACGACTTTAATAGTCGTCCATGATGGCAATTAAGCCGGAACAACATGTCGATGGATATACCGGCAAGTCGTCTTGTCACGTTAGCGATTAAGTCGGAACGTGATGAGCGATTAAGTTAGAACGTAATGATCAGTCGGTTGCAGCATTCAATCAAAGACGAAGACACAGTTATACTGGATGCCTAGCCGTCTTGATTCGAAGCCGGCTAAGTTTAACCGATTGAAACATGGCATCCTAACCAGAAAATTAATCCAAGCGGTTTCATACAGTCGGAGAACTGGTCCCAAGGAACTAGGGGTGTCTCACTGATGCCAGGAATCGAGTAAGGGGCTGAACACAACGTCAAACAAATCCTCAACTACCTCGGTGACGGTGCTCGTCGAGCTCGGTGAGGAACATCACGACAGAGAGTGAACACGAGCCGCTACCCAGGTTCAGGCCCACCGTGAGGTGTAAAGACCCTACGTCCTGCTATGTTGTATTGCACTGCTTGAAGAGGTTACAGTACAATGAGCTTGCCGAGGGCTCGAGCTATGGCTATGGTGGATTATGGTGGAAGGAGCTTCGTCTTCTTCCTTGCGACGTAGTCGACTGGGTGTTGGATGAATCGATCGAATGGGGATCGGTTCGAATGGCGGAATCGAGTTGGAATCCCCCTCCTTGGTCGTACGTCGTCATGGCGCGCAGGCGCGCGTCACTCTGCGGCGGGCGCAAAGGCCATGTGCGCGTTCCAGCGGGTGCAGAGCTTGCTTCCACTTGAAGGAACCCCGCGAGGGCTGGGCGCCTCGCCGAGGTTCTGAAGTACTTGACGCCTCGCGAGGGTGGCGCAGACGTGCGCCAGGACTTAGTGATGTTCCGGACAGGAGAGGCCCTCCCAAGGGAAAAAGTCCCTCACGAGGCCCGTCAGGCTGAGCGTTTGGTCCTTAGCAGAAAAGCTCAGAAGAGTGAAGAAGCCCTCGTGAGGAAAAGTCCCTCGCGAGGCTCGCCAAGCTGAAACGCCTGGTCCTTAGCAGAATCCTCTGCGTGGCGTCGAGGGCTGTGGCAGGCCGGTCCATGGTACCCTGGTTTCCACTGGGCCGACAGTAGCCCCCGGGCCCGCGATGGGCACGCTAGAGTTTCGTGAACGCAGGCGAAGCGTCGTGGGCCCAATGAAGCCTGCCTGGCCCGAGATACGTGGAGAGCTGCGGCTACCCATGATGCCACGATCTCCTCTGTAGTAACAGGCGTAGTGGCGGGACCCACCATGTCCTGGTAACGGCACGATGAGCCGATAAAAGCCTGAGAGCTCGGCGCAGGCAGCCGTTGCTTCATTCATCCCCTTTCGCCTCCTTCTTCCCAGCGCAAAATCTCCGAGCTTCTCCTTCGCAATCCCACTGCAATGGCGCCCAAGAAGGCCGCCGGCTCCAGGAAGGGCAAGGCGGTGATGCAGGCGAGCGAGCCTGCCGCGATGCAGCAAGACGGCAACCTCAAGCCGGCTCTGGTCGGGTTCCGCATCAGCACGGAGGCGCAGCTGGATAAGGTACGCCACATGGAAGCCTCCGCGAGCAACGAGCATGGCGCCACGGTGCTGCGGCAGCCTCTATCCCATCTTCCTGCACACCCTCTTCACTGGGCTCGTGCCTCCCTTCTCCGACTTCTTCCTGGTGGTTCTGGAGCGCTACCAGATCCAGATTCTTCACCTCCACCCCAACTCCATTCTCATTCTCCCCATCTTCGCCTACCTCTGCGAGGCGTACATCGGCATTCCGCCTTCGGTCGACCTCTTCCGTAGCTTCTACGCGCTCCGGTTCACGGCGAACAATGAGCGGACGGGGTGCGTCTCCTTTCGCATCACTGATGGCATGGGCGGCGTTTACATCCCCATTGCGTGGGCCGGCGAGAATCCCGTGACCAATGTGTCGAAGAAGGTGGAGGACTTCCGCAAGCGGTGGTTCCTCGTGGACGTCGGGAGCCAGAGTCCCCTCTTCGAGATGCCTGAGGTGCCCCCGACGAAGAGGGCAAGCTGGTCGAGCGCGACTCTCAAGGGCTCAACGCTTGGCCCTGTGGTGAAGCGTCTGTCGGATCTTCGCGAGGCTGGCCTTACTGGGCAGATCGTGGCCAGGGACTTCGTGAGGCGTCGCATTGCTCCGCTCCAGAGGCATTCAATTCCGATGTGGCTGTACACGAACCAGAGGGACAAGATGCGCCTGAGCACTACCCTCTTCTCACAGGAGGAAGTGGATGGCATCATGGAGGTCCTCTTCACTTCTCCATCCATCCCCAAGCCTGCCGACAATGCCATGCCGCTCCACAGGTTTGAGCTTGGACCTCGTGTTACATTCGTGGAGAAGATGCCTGATTTTGGCCAATGGGGCCTGGTGCCTGAGGGGCAAGTTGGGCCCCGCGAAGACCCGGAGTCGGCGTCGCAGGTGGCGCCAGCCGATGGCGAGGAGGAGACGACGGAGACGCCTGCGGAGTCTGACGCAGGTGCAGCCGGCGTCTCAGGAGCTCCCAATTCCTCGCGGGGAATTCGAGCTCCTCGAGGGGCGTGCCGCCTGAAGCTGAGATTCACGAGATCTCCTCGGGCAGCGGCGACCCGTATCTGGTCGTCCCCTCACGACGCGTCGAGGGGGAGGAGGAGAGCGACGACGAGGAGGCCTCGTCTGGCCACTGCGAGCCCCGCTCCAAGGCGATCCACGACAGGAACGCCGGAGCTCGGGAGGAGGCGGAGGCCAGTGCCAAGGTGGGCCAAGACAAGCCTGCCGAGGCTCTGAAGAGTGCGGAGCCCAGTGCTCCGCCTATGCGGCGGACGACAAAAAGGTGGACCGACACCGCCGTGTAAGTCTTGTATTTCCTTTCTTTTCGGATGTGTTCTTGAATGATGATGACCCACAAGTATAGGGGATCGCAACAGTCTTCGAGGGAAGTAAAACCCAAATTTATTGATTCGACACAAGGGGAGCCAAAGAATATTTATAAGCCTTAACAGATGAATTGTCAGTTCAGCTGCACCTGGAAATAGACTTGCTCGACACAGTTTATCAGTAGCAACAGTTTTATAGCAGTAGCAGTAGTGAAATAATAGCAGCAGTAAAATAAAAGCAGCAGTAATAATTGTAGTAGACAGCAGGATTAAAATACTGTAGGCATAGGGATGGATGAACGGGCGTTGCATGGATAAGATAATTCATATAATAGTCAAGCGTAGGGCATTTGCAGATAGATAATAATAAAGTATCCAGGTAATAATCAATCATAGGCATGTGTTCCGTATTTAGTCGTACGTGCTCGCAATGAGAAACTTGCACAACATCTTCTGTCCTACCAGCCCGTTTGCAGCGGGGCCTCAAGGGAAACTACTGGTAATTAAGGTGCTCCTTTTAATAAAGCACCGGAGCAAAGCATTAACACTCCGTGAACACATGTGATCCTCACATTACAGCCATCCCCTCCGGTTATCCCAATTGTTGTCACTTTGGGGCCTCGGGTTCCGGACAATTATATGTGTAAACAACTTGCAGATATGATCTAAAACAATAATTATCCTCATGATTCAATAACATGTTCAGATCTGAAATCATGGCACTCGGGCCCTAAGTGTCAAGCATTAAGCATAACAAGTTGCAACAATGACATAAAGTACTAACAACGGATACTAGGCACCATGCCCTAACAATCTGATATCTATTACATGAATGATCTCATCCAATCCCTACCATCCCCTTCAGCCTACAGCGGGGATTACTCACACA
Organism: Poa pratensis; assembly: GCA_947311845.1. Classification (NCBI taxonomy): domain Eukaryota; kingdom Viridiplantae; phylum Streptophyta; class Magnoliopsida; order Poales; family Poaceae; genus Poa; species Poa pratensis. Next base: position 8,727,443 of record CAMZMU010000044.1, on the reverse strand, counting down.
TGGATGGGGGAATCATGGATGGTTGATGGAGAGGCGTCGGTGATGATGATGGCGATGATCTCCTCCAATTCCCCGTCCCGGCAGGGTGCCAGAACGGAGTTTCTGATCCCCGAAATAGGGTTTTCGGTGGCGGCGGAGCTCTGGAGTGTTTCTGGAAAAAGCGTCGATCCTCCTCGGGTTTTTAGGTCAAGGGGATTAAGTAGTCGAAAGGGGGACGCGAGGTGGTGACCGAGGCGGCCACACCACCCCCCGGCGCGGCCCACCTCTGGCCGCGCGGGCCCATGGTGTGGGGCCCCTGTGGCCCGCCTCCGTCTCGTCTTCTGGCTCCGTGTGTCTTCTGGAAAAATAGGAACTCAGGATATTTTTCGGGAATTTTCCCGAAACTTGACTTTCTGCACAAAAACAAGACACCAGGGCAATTCTGCTGAAAACAGCGTTAGTCCGTGTTAGTTGCATTCAAAACACACAAATTAGAGGTAAAACAACAGCAAAAGTGTTCGGGAAAGTAGATACGTTTTGGACGTATCAACTCCCCCCAAGCTTAGCTTATTGCTTGTCCTCAAGCAATTCAGTTAACAACTGAGTGCGATAAAAGAAACTTTTACGAACACATTTGCTTCATATGATGTAAATATTCTCACTATATGATCAAGTACTTAGGCAATTCATAATAAAGGAATGTAGATAATGCCACCTAGTAGCTATGTGAACTATGAAAAGATACCAACACACTAAGAATAAATAACATGAAATAAATCTATCTGCAGGATTGCAATGTTCATAATAAGATATGATAAAGTGGTATCTCGCTTGCCTTTATTTGTAGAGCAAAACATAAATGCCAAGGCACCTCTGAAGTTCAAGTGAAGACTAGAAGTAAAAATATCAAAGATAAGAGCATCAAAGTTATACCACAGTTAACCGTATTCTGGGACAAGCACATTACACTAAGAATGACAGTTATGCTCTCGAGAAGGTGCTCAAAGAAAGGATGGTGACTCAACATAAAAATAAAAGATTGGCCCTTCGCAGAGGGAAGCAGGGATTAACATGTGCTAGAGCTTTTTATTTATAAAACAGAGGTAAAAATTGTTTTGGGAGGTGGTTGTTCCTGTCAACGAATCAGAAAATGGAAAGTACAATATGACCCCTGCCAACCAGACTTTTAAGAGCGGCTCCCATGAAGGACGTTATTTCTACCAGCAAGGCAGATCATCCCTCTTTTCTCTTTTGTTTACACATGCAGATATTTCACTGGTATCATTGCTTGTCTGATAAATCAGGGCAAAAATGTGAAGAGAATTAAGCGGTTAAAGTTGTAATTAATTGGGACTGGGCACCCCATTTGCCAGCTCTTTTTGCAAAATTAATGGATAAGCGGATGTATATGCCGCTAGTCCGGTGGTAAAGTCTGTTTGACAAGTGACATAAAGACATCCACCCCGTCCTCATGAGCTAAAAACAGTGTCACAAAATGAGAAGTGTTTTGAAGGTTTTAAAGGTAGCACATGAAAATTTACTTGGAATGGTTCGAAATACCATGCATAGGAATTTTTGGTGGACTCTTTGGGATAACTTGGTTTTTAAGGATTTGGAAGCACGAGCAGCATTCCCGCTCAGTACAAGTGAAGGCTAGCAATAGACTGGGAAGCGACAATCAAGAGAGCATAACCGTCATAATCATGCTTGCGACAGAATAAAATTAACGGAGGCATAAAAGTGATACTAGAACTCTGAGGCAAAATAAATCATCAAGGCTTAATTGACTTTTTGTTTTTCAGTCGTGAGCATGCGTGAGCATGTGCCAAGTCAATTCAAGTGAATCATTCAGAGGAGGATACCACCATGTCATACCCTTTTATGAATAGAACAATGCAAGCAAATATCTATATGACATGTTATATACTATTAGTGAATTGGAACTGATCATATGAAAACATGAACTACTAAGCATCCATTAAATAACATTGCCCTCATACGAATCAGCTAAGCATGTCCACATGAGCGAGTATATGTACAAAAATGAAAACAAATAGAGTTCATACCAGCCTCTCACCACAACTCGAGTTGTCATAAATCGTCATTATTGCTTTTCACTTGTGTGGCTTGAATGATATGAAATGATAACCAAGCTCCAATGGAGTCACGGAAGACTGTTGAACTCTGCAACAACTATACAAAACCGAAGAAGAACAACAAATATTTTTGGGTTTTCGATTTGAAACGAACAAAGAAAGGAACAAACAAATAAAGCAAAATCTTTTTGGATTTTTGAATACTAAACCGAAGCTAAAAGATAAAGCAAACCAGTACTAAAAGTACACAAGAGGTAAACAAAGAGAAATAACAGAAATATTTTTGGTCTTTTTGGGTTTTGGAAAATAAAATCAAAACAAGAAACAACAACGAAAAAGAAAGAAACTGAAACATGGATATACAAAGTACCGACCGAATATGATATAAAGTGAGTGAGATGTCGGTGTACCTCCCCCCAAGCTTAGGCTTTTGGCCTAAGTGGAGATCAATCATCCCATGTGGGCCACGCAGGGGCGCCTCCAGTGTATGACGAAGAAGGTCCCTCGTCCTGGTGTGAGCTCGAGGATGCACCGGTATAATACACGGTATAATCCTCAGGGGGCGCCATGTACGTGTCCTGTTGGTGTTCGGGGTAGTGCTGCGAGTGGAAGTTGAGCGCACCTAGATGCTCGTCCAATTCCTCCTTTGACAGTGACAACGGCTTCCTGAAAATACTGAACAAACTAGGCTGCGGCAAAGGAACTTCCTTTTCGGACCCGTCAGTAAACAAAACTTTATAAACTAGACAACCTGCATGAGAGTTAGGTGTAATAAAATGATGAAGCTTCATAGCAGCAAGGTCAAGCCTTTGAGGGGTAACAACTCATCAGTGGGATCAACAGGAAGGCCTAGATAAGCTAAAACACGTGCAGCAATAATTCCTCCAAAGATTGGTCCTTTTGCAGCAAGGCGACGAGCAATCAAAGCACCGAGGTTATAAGTTTTATTATCCTTAAGTGCAGCAGCCAGAAAAGCTAAATGGTAGTTTGAAATGTTACTAGTGTTTTCTCTAGCAAGAACACTCGTGGCAAGATAATAAGTAAAATATCTAATGGCTGGGAGTTGAATGTTCCTTATCTTGCCACGCTGCGCTGTACGGTCATCATCATAAGTCACCTCCCGGTAAAGTTCCAGTAGGTTGCCCCTGAATTCTTCTTGCTGTCCCAGATGGAGCAATACCTATGACTCTGCAAAATCTTTTCAGATCCATGGTGTAAGGTCTATCATAAATTTTAAATGCAACAGAGGGACTGAAATGAGTGTTATTGAAGGTAAAGCTCTCAACAAAAATCTTGGTGAGCCTTGCATATTGCTCACTCTCATCCTGCATAAACTCCATCAAACCAACTTTGTTAACAAGGAATAAGAAATCATCAAGGATCCCTGCATCTCTCAAAAAGTCAGTACAAGGGAAGATAGATGCATGTGCAACACCATCATCCCCCTCATCACAATCCTCGGTGTCATAAGGTCCTCATTGTAGGATGGCCTACATCGAGCAGCAGACCTTGAAGGCCTTGTTGCTCTTGGTGCTTCCCTCTCAAAAATCTCTCCATAAGTGTGATTATGCATCTTCCTTTTCTGAAATTTTTAACAAAACCTCATAAAAATGATTTTGGAGCAACTAAATCAAAGAAACTACTATAGAACTTGCAAGAGGGCTACACATGCATCAAAACTAATTAATCTAAGCATAGAACAAGCATGCAAACACATCTAACATGTCACCTACAGTACCAAAATACTCAAGACATACACAACTAAACAAAATTCTACTTGGATAAACGGAGGAGTCACATACCGGAGAGCAAATGGTCCAAATCTCAGCAACAAAGATGGGCTGAGCAAGGAGATCGAAAAACTCGAGCAAGAGCAGCAAGAACACGGGTTTGAACAATGGTGGAGTGTGTGTCGGGGAGAGAAAGAAATGAGAGGAAGATGGTGAGTGGAGGGCCAGGTGGGACCCACACCATGCCACGGCGCGGCCCACACCCCTGCCGCGCTGGGGTGGTGTGAGGCATGGTGGGTCCCCCTGGTCAGCCCCAGGCACTCCCACATTCCTCTTTAAAAACTAAGATTTATGGTATAATTTTCAGAAATTTTTGAAAACTTTCATTTTGCACATTTTCTGGTATTTAAATAATAAACTTAAGCAGAAATAAATTTTATAAAGACCAATTTCAACTAAAACTTTGCAAGTTCAGTAACACAACAGTAGGTAAAACAAGGTTGAGAAATAAAATGTTGTTTAGTGCTTCTATGCATTTAAAACATATTTGTTAACAAGGTTGATCAAGTCTTGTCACCAAATAAATTTTATATGACATAAAAGAATTAAACCACATGAGACAATCATGTTACCTTAAATTGTATAGCAATAGATCCAATCATAATACTTTGAAATCCTTCTTGAGGTTCATAAATAGGGCAATCAATACTTCCCACTTTGATAGTTCTAAGATTGGCTATTGTATTTACTCCATATATCTTGTCCGCTTTTTGGGAAAATAAACAGTATGCTCTTTGTCATTAACATTGAAGGTTACTTTTCCTTTGTTGCAATCAATAACAGCCCCTGCAGTGTTAAGAAAAGGTCTCCCAAGAATAATAGACATATTATCATCTTCAGGCATTTCCAACACAACAAAGTCAGTTAATATTAAACAATTATTAGCCACTTGAACAGGAACATCCTCACATATGCCAACAGGAACAGCAGTAGATTTATCAGCCATTTGCAAAGATATATCAGTTGGTATCAATTTTTCTAAATAGAGCTCTTATAAAGAGAGAAAGGCATAACACTAACTCCTGCTCCTAAATCACATAGAGCAGTTCTAACATAATTATTCTTAATAGAGCATGGGATAGTTGGTATACCTGGATCTCCAAGTTTCTTTGGAACCTTACCATTGAAAGAGTAATTAGCAAGCATAGTAGAAATTTCCTCATTAGGAATTTTCCTTTTGTTAGAGACAATATCTTTCATATATTTTGAATAAGGAGGCAATTTAATAGCATCAGTCAAAGGAATTTGCAAAAACAAGGGTTTCATCCATTCACAAAATTTATTATAGTGTTCCTCTTCCTTTGATTTATGTTTCTTATTAGGAAAAGGCATTTGCTTTTGCACCCAAGGTTCTCTCTCATTACCATGCTTTTAGCAATGAAATCTTCTTTAGTATACTTTTTATTCTTAGTATGCTTTTCAGGTTCATCTTCACTCTCCTCTTTATCAGAAGCATCATTTTTATCCTTATCATTGTTATGTTCATTACCACTTTCAGTTTCAGCATCAGAGATAGATATACTATTTGGATCATTAACATGCTCATTTTCTTTAATTGATTCAGGAGATTCTTCAACATGTTTATGTTTCTTCTTCTTCTTTTTCTTAGAAGGGTACTAGTTTCATTAGCTAGTTGAGAATCTTGCTCAATTCTTTTAGGATGTCCTTCAGGATACAAGGGATCCTGAGTAGAAGCACCACCTCTAGTTCCTACTCCATAAGCATGTTTTTCATTTTCTCTAGAAGCATTAACTAGCAGATCTTTTTGTACCTTAGTGAGTTGATCTATTTGAGTTTGAACCATATGGAAATGTTTAATAAGCATTTTAACATCATTAGAAGTTCTTTCCACAATATCATGCAATTTACTCATAGCTCTAGAATTTTCCATCAGATGATTCTGCACTCTCATATTAAAGTTATCCTGCTTAACAATATAATTATCAAATTCATCTAAGCATTGATCAGGAGTTTTAGAATAAGGAATATCCCTATCATCAAAATGTTGGAGAGAGTGTACCTCAACTACTGATGGGTGAGGAATTGGCTTACATAATTCTTCTATTGGTGGTAGATTCTTCACATCTTCAGATTTAATACCCTTCTCTTTAAGAGATTTCTTGGCTTCTCTCATTTCTTCATCACTTAGTTCAAGAATTCCTCTCTTCTTTGGTGTGGGTATCGGGGTCGGCTCAGGTATAGTCCAATCATCATGATTTTGGCTTATTTTATCCATTAATTCCTCAGCTTCATCTGGAGTTCTTTTCCTGAAAACACAACCAGCACAACTATCTAGGTATGTCCTAGATTCAACAGTTAGTCCATTATAGAATATATCAAGAAGTTCATTTTTAGCTAATTGATGTCCAGGCCGAGCTCTGAGTAAAGAACAAAACCTTGCCCAAGATTTAGGCAATTTCTCGGCTTCCAATTGTTTGAAATTAAAGATTCTCTGTAAAGCAGCATGTTGAGCACTAGCAGGAAAATATTTCTGGAAGAAAGCATTAACCAAATCCATAGGACTTTTAATGGATCCAGGAGATAAACTATTAAACCAAGTTTTAGCTTCATCTTTTAATGAGAAAGGAAATATTTTAGTAACGAAGTAACTGCGTTTCTTAATGTCATCAGAAAACACACTACTTAAAGTAGAAAGAGTGTTCATATGTTCTACAGCACTTTCATTTTCAGTTCCTCGAAAAGGTTCTTTCTCAACAATAGATATATGTGACAAGTCCATAGAGAAATCATAATCTTTATCTTTTATATCAATGGGAGATGTAGCAAACTTAGCATCAGGAGACAGTTTGTAATTAACAGCACGTCTTGCAAGAAGATTTTTAATAGCACTAGCATCTTTAGAAGCATTGCATTCTTCAATAAATTCATCATCAAGTTCAACATAAGTTTCCTCGAAATCATCACTAGTATGATCTCTTAATTCAGGTGAACTAACAGGTGTAATGGGACTTTCATTAGGTGTTTCAGCATTTTCAGTTTGTTTTGACTTAGCAATTGTAGCATCTAGAAAAGGACCTAATGAACCACTCTCATCAAGCACAGTAGAAGCATCATCAAAACTTTCAGAAGTATTTTCAGATTCAGCAGAAGTAGCAGCACGTGAAGTATGTGTATGTGGTGGTGTGACAAGTTGACTTATAACAGACGGTGAATCAAGAGCAGCAGAAGTGTTCAGAGTTGTACCTCTCCTTGTAGTGGATGGCAATATGCGAACCTCTCATCACGAGGTTTACCCATGATGAATGAATTGCAGCGAACAGTATCACTCTCAGGTGAGCTTATAAATAGAGCTATGCTCCCCGGCAACGGCGCCAGAAAATAGTCTTGATGACCCACAAGTATAGGGGATCGCAACAGTCTTCGAGGGAAGTAAAACCCAAATTTATTGATTCGACACAAGGGGAGCCAAAGAATATTTATAAGCCTTAACAGATGAATTGTCAGTTCAGCTGCACCTGGAAATAGACTTGCTCGACACAGTTTATCAGTAGCAACAGTTTTATAGCAGTAGCAGTAGTGAAATAATAGCAGCAGTAAAATAAAAGCAGCAGTAATAATTGTAGTAGACAGCAGGATTAAAATACTGTAGGCATAGGGATGGATGAACGGGCGTTGCATGGATAAGATAATTCATATAATAGTCAAGCGTAGGGCATTTGCAGATAGATAATAATAAAGTATCCAGGTAATAATCAATCATAGGCATGTGTTCCGTATTTAGTCGTACGTGCTCGCAATGAGAAACTTGCACAACATCTTCTGTCCTACCAGCCCGTTTGCAGCGGGGCCTCAAGGGAAACTACTGGTAATTAAGGTGCTCCTTTTAATAAAGCACCGGAGCAAAGCATTAACACTCCGTGAACACATGTGATCCTCACATTACAGCCATCCCCTCCGGTTATCCCAATTGTTGTCACTTTGGGGCCTCGGGTTCCGGACAATTATATGTGTAAACAACTTGCAGATATGATCTAAAACAATAATTATCCTCATGATTCAATAACATGTTCAGATCTGAAATCATGGCACTCGGGCCCTAAGTGTCAAGCATTAAGCATAACAAGTTGCAACAATGACATAAAGTACTAACAACGGATACTAGGCACCATGCCCTAACAATCTGATATCTATTACATGAATGATCTCATCCAATCCCTACCATCCCCTTCAGCCTACAGCGGGGATTACTCACACATGGATGGGGGAATCATGGATGGTTGATGGAGAGGCGTCGGTGATGATGATGGCGATGATCTCCTCCAATTCCCCGTCCCGGCAGGGTGCCAGAACGGAGTTTCTGGTCCCCGAAATAGGGTTTTCGGTGGCGGCGGAGCTCTGGAGTGTTTCTGGAAAAAGCGTCGATCCTCCTCGGGTTTTTAGGTCAAGGGGATTAAGTAGTCGAAAGGGGGACGCGAGGTGGTGACCGAGGCGGCCACACCACCCCCCGGCGCGGCCCACCCTGGCCGCGCGGGCCCATGGTGTGGGGCCCCTGTGGCCCGCCTCCGTCTCGTCTTCTGGCTCCGTGTGTCTTCTGGAAAAATAGGAACTCAGGATATTTTTCGGGAATTTTCCCGAAACTTGACTTTCTGCACAAAAACAAGACACCAGGGCAATTCTGCTGAAAACAGCGTTAGTCCGTGTTAGTTGCATTCAAAACACACAAATTAGAGGTAAAACAACAGCAAAAGTGTTCGGGAAAGTAGATACGTTTTAGACGTATCAAGTGACCCTCTCGAGGGATTTCTGAACGTTTTCTTCGCCAGGCGTCCCGCGAAGGCGAAGCGGCGGAGGCTCCGAAAGGTTGGAGAGGGCTCCAGCGCTGCAGCAGCGTCTGCAGCACCTACATCTGAAGCGGTGCCTCACGAGGCTACCGCTCCTCCTCCTGAAACAGCGGCTCCACCTCCCGAGGCGGATGAGCGCCGCGAGGACGAGAAGGCTGAGGCGACGGCGCCGCCGGCCGCGCAGCCTGGCGCTTCTCCTGCGCAGCAGGAGAAGGCGGCGGAGGAAGATGCGGCGAGGACCGCGACGTCGGCGGAGGAGCGCGCTGACGTTGAGATGGAGGGGGCCACCGCGCCGCCACCTCCACCAAACGCAGGCCCTGAAGCGCCGGTGGTGGACTCTGAGGCTGCGGCGGGAGCAGCCTCGGCGGAGAAGGCCGATCCTGCCCCTGGAGGGGAGAAGAACGTGCCCCAGGGGCAGAAGGACGCCGGGGCTGATGGCGAGGACATTCCGAGCCCCCAGAAAGCCCCCGGCGCGGATGAAGAGGGAGGCTCTCGCCAGAGCCCCCAGGCGCGACTCGAGGCCAGTCCGAGCCCAAGGCGCGATGTTTTGGAGTCCTCAGCAGGTGCCGGTACCTCTGGGTCCCCTGGCGACGCGTGGGCCTTGGTCCTGCGGGGTCGGCGCCCGAGCGCGGTTCGCCGAGATGCTGTCTTTCGCTCGGTGAGGGAGGTGCTTGACGGGCTCGAGGCCCAGCTTGCCGAGGAAGATCGTGCCAAGGCGAAGGAAGCCACCGAGCTTGCGCGGGTTGGACTCGCCTTCAGGAGACCGTGGAGCGCTGCTATCGGGAGGATGAGGCGGCCCAGGCGCGGCGTGAGGAGGCGCAGCGCTTTGCTGAGGAGGTCCGCGCCAGCGTGATCCGCGAGGCTGAAGAGACCCTCGCGGACTTGAGCGCTAAGCGCGAGGCCCTCGAGGCGGAGACCGCTGCCAAGCACCAAGAGCTCGCGGCCCGCGAGGCGGCGGTCACCATCAAGCATCAGGAGCTCATGGACCGCGAGGGAAAGATCATCGCGGAGTCAGAGACCGTGAGGCAAAACTTGGAGAAGTTTCGCGAGGCCCTGCACACTCGCGAAGGTCTGATTGTGAAGCGCGGGGAAGATCTCGACTTCCGTGAGTCCGAGTTGCGCAAGTGCGAGGAACAAGTTGAACAGGTCGAGAAGGACCAATCCGCGCAGCGGGAGAGCTTGGAGTCTCGCGAGGGCAAGGTGGCCCAGGATGAGGTCTTCTTCCAGAAGCGCCTCGTGCAGACCAACGTAAACCTCCGCGTGAAGGAGGAGAAGATGAAGGAGGAGTCTGCAACCAAGGAGAAGCTCTTCCGCGACAACTGCTCCAAGGAGTTCGCGAGGAAAGCCAAGATGCAGGAGGAGCGCTTCACGAAGAAACGCGACGAGCTCAACGCTCGCATCAGGGAGCTCGAGCGGGAGAAGAGCGGTTTGACTCCGTCTTCAGGCTGCCAAGGATGCCCAGGCCCGCGCGGAGCAGGACCTTGCTTCCCTGACGCAGGACATGACTGACATGCAGCAGCAGGTGGCGCCCGTGGTGGAGCTCGTCGAGGAGGCCCGGGACAGTGCTCAGGCTGCGCGGGTCTTGTCGCGCCAGCGAGAGCGCATCCGCTCTCTAGTGGCCTGCGTGCGGGCTGTCGCAGACCGCTTAGGGGCCAAGGCCCGCGCTCTCTGTCGAGGGGAACTCTGATGTCGCCACGTACCTCGGCTTCTTCGAGCAGCTTCTCACCAGCCTTGAGGAGGTCGTGACAAGCCTTGACGACCTGGTCGACACTGAGAGCCGCAAGCTCCTTGGCATCGCGGTTGGCCGCGTCTTCGCCAACCTTGCGCATCTCCAGCCCGGCTTCGACTTCACGACTATGACGGAGCCCATGGAGCAGAGGCTCGCCACGAAACTGGACGCCTCGGTGTGGGAGAACGTGGAGAAGTTTGTCCAGCGCTTCAAGAGGGCTGAGGTCGAGGAGGACCCGACCCAGGAAGGCGACAGCGAGGCAGGCGCTGAGGAGGATGACGAAGCTATCGACGGTGAGGACATCGATAGCCCTGCTGCTTGAGTTGCTCCTGCGAGAGATGTGCCTGGAGCACCATTCTATCTTAGGATTTGCTATTTTCGTTTTGTAATGGCTTGTATGACACTTTTATTATGTGCAAGTGTGAGCGCCCCTCGGGAGGCCTTTTATCTCCTCCTCATGTCTTTTTCGCTCTACGTCGTTAGGACCCTGCTTTCAGCGCAATAGCACCGCCGCTTCGGTATGCCGGAGTCAGGGCTCGACAAGGCCGGGGGTGCGTAAGGCTTAGATAGGTAAGAGATCTCGAGGCACGATGCTCGGGAGCTCCCCTTTGACGTGCAAGCAGCCCATGAGGCGTAAGAGAGAAAAGAGAGGCTCGAGGGGCGACAAAACCAGCGAGAGAGAAAGCTCATGAGGCGTAAGTTCTGGACTTAGCTTTGCGAGACGTTTGTCTCGTAGAGGGTGTTGTGTTCCCTGTTGAGGCGTTTTCCCTCTCGAGGTTGCCTGAGTCTGGTTTGGAGTTCCGCAGCCTTGTAGGGCGTCTTGTTCCTTGCGTTGGACAAAGAGGCATACCCACAAGCAATGCACGGTTGTACAACTCATGCGCGCTCATAGGTTTCCTCATGTGAATCTCACGAGGAGAGTAAGCACCAAGGTCCTTGGTGAGGTGACGTGCATGGGAGCAGTCCCATGAGTCAGAGCTCTTTGGTGAACCACGAGTTAGAGCTCGGATCCTTTGGGTTTTGCGATGCTGCTGGGATGTTCCCGAGGCACAGACACCGTGCTCAGCCCCCGCTCGCGAGGTGTGCATGGGGAAAACTGTGAGCGAAATGAACGTAAGAAAAACAACTCACCGCAACAATATTACATAACGGCGCTGAGGCGCAAAGGTTCATGGTGAACCAAAATTATTCATTACACTTGGCGTGGCCAAGATAAAGTCCGCCATGTCTGGGCATGGGGTTCCACATGGAGTGGCTGAGGCTTCTCGCGGCCCGTGGCGACGCGTTGTAGAGAGAGCCCAGTGGAGGTGGCCCTCGTGGAGGGAGAAGCTTTTGTGAAGCTGGGAGGTGAAGATGCAAACTTCCCTCTTGAGACAAAAAATGCCTGCCGCGACATGATCACGGGTAGAACTTGCGTAGATGCTCGATGTTCCACGGGTTTTTGACCGGGATGCCGTCTTGAGTCGTACCGTGCTGGGCCTGGCGATGTGTGTGACCCTGTAGTGGCCTTCCCACATGGGTGAGAGCTTGTGGAGGCCCTCTCTAGAGAGTATCCTCCTCAGGACGAGATCGCCTGTCTCGAGGGTGCGCGGGCGTATGTGGCGGCTGTGGTAGCGGCGCAGATCTTGATGGTACTTTGCCGCCCAGAGGACAGCACGGCGATGTAGTCCATCGAGCAGCAGCAAGTCGTCGTTGTGGAGCTCTTCTTGGTCGTCCTCGTTGAAAGCGAGGATCCGTGGGACCCATGCTTGATCTCGGTGGGGAGGACTGCTTCAGCGCCATAGAGGAAGGCGAACGGCGTTTCTCCAGTGGGTTTTGTGGCAGTGGTGCGGATGGACCAGAGCACGGATGGGAGTTCTTCAAACCAGTTCTTGTCGTGGGCCTTGAGGCGGTTGATGCTTCTTGTCTTGAGGCCCTTGAGCACTTCAGCGTTTGCTCGCTCAGCCTGCCCATTGCTTCGTGGGTGAGCCACCGAGGCGAAGCAGAGCCGGATGTCGCGGCTTTCGCAGTAGGCCCTGAAGATGCCACTGGTGAACTGTGAGCCGTTGTCGGTGATGATGCGATTTGGCACGCCGAAGCGGCAGGCCAGGCCTCTGATGAATTTCACCGCTGATCTCGCCGGTATGCTGCGCACCGCTTCGACCTCCGCCCATTTGGTGAACTTGTCGATAGCGACGTAGAGGTAGCGGTAGCCCCCGCTGGAGCATGGTGGGAACGGTCCCAGGATGTCCAGCCCCCAGACCGCGAAGGGCCAGGAGAGCGGGATGGTTTGGAGCCCCAGTGCAGGCTGGTGGACCTGCTTGGCGTGGAATTGGCATGCCTCGCAAGCTTGGACAACGGTGGCTGCATCCTGAAGCACTGAGGGCCAGTAGAATTCACTCGTGAAGACCTTCCCCATGAGGGTGCGCGAGGATGAATGATGGCCACACTCTCCACTGTGTATGTCCCTGATCAGCTGGCGGCCTTCTTCAGGGGGGACGCATTTCAACGCAACTCCATTTGGGCGTTTGCGGTACAGATCTCCCTCGTGAAGGCAGTACGACTTGGCCTGCCGAGCAATTCTTTCTGCTTCTGCATCCTCCTCAAGGAGGACTCCGTCCCTGAGGTACTCCTTGATCTCGTCGATCCAACCAGTATCTTGGTGTGTCATGGCTAACAACAGGCATTCTCCTGAGGGCGGACCGCAGTTTAGTGCTCCAGATGTTGCTGCCAATGGGAGCTCTTCGTCGATGTCCATGCCGGCTGCTTCTTTTGGCTGTTTAACCGACGCCCTGGTAAGCCTTTCCTCGAACACGCCTGCCTGCTGGGCCTCTCTCCGTGACGCTCGCCTGGCGATGTCAACAGCCTCATGGTTTTCCTTTCGCGGGATGTGCCAGAGCTCCATCCCCTCGAAGTGCTTCTCGAGCTTGCGAACCTCCTCGAGGTAGCCGGTCATGTGACCGTCCTTAGGCGTGTAGCTCTTGTTGGAGAAGTTGACGAGGAGCTGGGAATCGCCCTTGATAAGTAGGTGCTTGATGCCGAGGGCGATTGTGGCTCTGAGCCCGGCGAGGAGGCCTTCATACTCGGCGATGTTGTTGGAGACCTTGTCAGTCATGAAGCACAGCTGGACGGCGTAGAAGAGCTTGTCACCTTTTGGTGAGGTCAGGACGACGCCAGCCCCTGCGTTCTGGCATGCGAATGCCCCGTCGAAGTGCATGGTCCAGTGGTTTGGCACTATGTCTCCAGATGGCGTGGTTTCTGCCTCTTGAGGCTCTTCCTGCTGCGTGTCTGTCCACTCGGCGACGAAGTCTGCCAACGCCCTTCCTTTGAAGACTCTGGTGGTGTCGAAGCGCAGGCCGAAGGGTTGTAGCTCGATGTTCCACCCTGCGACGCGATCAGTGGTGTTTGGGTTGCGCATGATTTGCTCCAGGGGGAATGATGTGACCACCGTGATGGGGTGGCCCTGGAAGTAGTGGCGCAGCTTCCTGGAAGCAATGAGGAGCGCGAGGAGGAGCTTCTGCTGCATGGTGTATCGCTCACGAGCATCTCGCAGCACCGTGCTGACGAAGTAGACAGGATGCTCGACAAGCGTTGTCGATGGTGGTGTAGCGTTGGTCTCCTCAGGGGCCTTGTCGAGGTTTTCTTGCGACGAACCCTCGGCGAGGGTGCTTGCTGGTTGTGCGGGCTCAAATTGAGGCTCGGGGCCTGAAGTGGGTGCTTCCTTGTCGGGAGGCTCTGGGCTTGGCGTGGCAGTGTCCTTCTTGGCGAGGACTGGCTCTTCCCTTTCTGCCACCAAGACCGCGCTTGCCGTTTGTGGTGTGGCTGCTAAGTACAGCTTCAGATGCTCGCCGGGCCTTGGGGCGGCCATGACAGGTGGACTGGCCAAGTACTTCTTCAGGTCCTCAAATGCCTTGTCTGCCTCCAGTGTCCACTTGAACGTGCCAGACCTCTTCATGATCTTGAAAAATGGAAGTGCCCTCTCGCCGAACTTGGAGATGAAGCGGCCTAGGCTGGCCATGCACCCCGCCAAGCGTTGCATGTCCTTGAGGCGACGAGGTGGCTGCATTTCTTCTATGGCCTTGATCTTGTCGGGATTTGCCTCTATACCACGGTGGGACACTAGGAACCCGAGGAGTTTGCCTGATGGTACCCCGAAGACGCACTTGGCGGGGTTCAGCTCGATGTTTACCTTGCGCAGGTTGGCAAAGGTCTCCCCGAGGTCCTCCATGAGGATGTGCTCTTCGCGAGTCTTGACCACGATGTCGTCGACGTAGGCTTTTGTGTTTCTCCCCATCTGAGCCCCCAAGGCCGTCCTCATGAGCCTCTGGAAGGTGGCGCCGGCGTTCTTCAGGCCGAAAGGCATGCAGACGTAGCAATACACACCACAAGGGGTGAGAAATGCTGTCTTCTCCTCATCCTCCTTCGCCATCTTGATCTGGTGGTAGCCTGAGAAGGCATCCAGAAAACAGATTTGGTCTATTCTGGGCATCGGGTATGGGTCCTTGGGGCAGGCCTTGTTGATGTCGGTGTAGTCGATGCAGAGCCTGCCGCCCCCGGTGTGCTTGGGGACGACCACCGTGTTGGAGAGCCATGTGAGGTGCGCAACTTCTCGAATTATGCGTGCTTCTTTTAGCTTCTCTACTTCCTTAATGATGAATTCCTGCTTCTCTGGCGCCTGGCGCCGCGCTTTCTGCTTCACTGGGCGTGCGTTTAGACACACGGCTAAGTGGTGCTCGATCACCTCCCTCGGTACTCCGGACATCTCTGACGGTGTCCACGCGAACATGTCAGAGTTTGCCCCGAGGAAGGCGACGAGCGTGCTTTCCTATTTGGGAGGCAAGCCAGCGCCTATGGTGACGCTAGCCCCCAAGTCGCTGGCGTCCAGCGACACCTTCTTCGTAGCTGCCTGCTCCTGTGAAAACAGCTGCTTCTTCTTCGCTGGCCCCTCGAGGGGCTCCATGTCCTTGTCAGCAGGGAACGCCACGGCAGCGGTCTTGTAGGCGGTCTCGACAAGCGCATCGCGTCCTGGACTTGACCGTGAATGGAGATGGTGCCGCCGCTGCCTGGAAGCTTGACGATGTTGTAGGCGTGGTGAGTGATGGCCATGAACTTCGCGAGGGCGGGGTAGCCGAGGATGGCGTTGTAGGGCAGGCCGATGTGCGCAACGTCGAAGTCGATCTGCTCGGTGCGGTAGTTCTGCGGCGTGCCGAAGGTGACCGCGAGCCTCACTTGCCCCAGCGGTGTAGTAGAGCCACTTGTCACTCCGGTGAAGGGCCTGGAGGGCATCAGCCACTCGTATGGCACTTGAACCTGTTCGAAGGTCTCGACAGAGATGACATTCAAGCCTGCACCCGCATCTATGAGTGTCTTGGTGATAGCGATATTGTTGATGATGGGAGTGCACACCAGAGGGATGGTGCCGACAGTCTTGGTGGACTTGGGGTGGTCGCTGGAGTCGAAGGCAATGGTGTATTGCGACCACTTGTGGGGTTGGGACGCCTCAATCCCTGGAAGCGCGGCGTTGACCTCGCGAGAGAACTGCTTGAAGTGGTTGTTAGACTTGGGCGCCTGAGACCCGCCGAGGATGCACGCTATTGCCCCCTGAGGGGCCTGGTAGCCTCCAGGGTTCTCGTCAGGGAGATTGCTGTTTCGCCCGGCGGGGTTCGCCTGAGCCCTCTGCTGATAGTTGTGACGCCCGCCCCCGCGGCCGCCGCGGCCTTGGTTCTTCTCGCGTTCCTTGCTGAGCTGCTTGAGCTCCCAGCAGTTCTCAGTCGCGTGGTTGTGCCTGTTGTGGTAGACGCAGAATGGGCAATTGTCTACTTTCTTCTCGTCAGCCGCCGGAGAGGCCTCGCGAGGCTGCTTGGCGTCAGGCTCTGCCGCGAGGATGGCGGTGGTCTTGCGCTTCTCGACAGGCTTCCTCCTGCTCCTGGACCCCTCAGGAGGCTCTTCCTCCGTTTCTTGCTTGACGAAGAGGAGACCCTCTTCAGCCTTGGCGCACTTGTCCGCCAAGTCGAAGAGCTTCACCACTGAGGTGAGGGTGTCGTGGATGCCGAGCTTCTCGAGCATCCTGCGGTTCGTGACGCCCTCTCTGAAGGCAGAGATGACGTGCGAGTCCGGGATGTTCGGGATCTTGTTGCGGACCTGGCTGAAGCGCTGGATGTACCTGCGGAGGGTCTCGTCTGGCTTCTGGCGCACCGCGCGAAGATCATTGTAGGTGAGTGCGCGCTCGTGTGTGCCCTTGAAGTTTGCAATGAAGACCTTGCAGAGCTCCTCCCATGTGTCGATGGTGTTCTCGGGGAGGTTCATGAGCCATGAGAGCGCTGAATCCTTGAGGGCCATGGAGAGCCAGTTGGCCATCACCTTGTCATCGCCTCCCGTGGCTTGGATGGAGACGGTGTAGAGCTGCAGAAACTCCAGAGGGTTGGTCCTGCCGTCGTAGCGCGGAGGGAGATCTGGCTTGAACTTCACCGGCCAGACGACGCGGCGCAAGTTGCGGGTGAAGTCGGTGCAGCCTGTGGCATATGTCACAGCGCCGCCAGCGAGCGCGCCGCGGTTCTGGCGGCCTGCGGCTGCAATCTCCTGGACGACACAGTTGTGGCGGTCCCGTTGGCGCTCGATCTCCACGCGCGCGTCTGCTGGAGTTCGCTGCACAATCTGGCAGTCATGCGGCGAGGAGGCGTGCGACACGGTGCGGTGGTTCCCCGCCGGTGCTCCAGCTGGAGAGGGTGGCGGCGGAGGCGGAGCGTCGTGCGCTATGTTCCCTCCGCGTCCGGAGTGGTGCACCAGCGAACGAGAGGGCGCTGGCGTTGGAGTAGGTGCGGCAGGTACGGCAGCAGCGTTGATGAGCTCCTCGAGGAGCCCGAGCCAGTTGTCGTGGCCCGCTTGCGTGGGGCGGTAGCGCAGCAGCTCCTGCGCCATGAGTAGCGAAGTGGCTGGACTGGGCGCCACCCGGCTCTGCGTGGAGGCGCTCTCGCACCTGGACGGGTGCTGGGAGGAAGCTCTCTCGCCATCGTCGTCGTTGCCGCCATCGTTGCCACTGCCGTTGCCGCCGTCGTCCTCGGGGTGCTCGACGCGCGGCTCGGCGTTGCGCTCCGAAGCGCGGTTGGCGCGTGGGCGACCACACGGGTTGTTGTTGGCGGCGGGCTCGGTGGTGGCTCTGCCAGATGTCCGTCGGGCGAGACGCTCGGCTCGCGTGTCAACCATGGCGCGGAGAGGTCGAAGAGGTCGAAGACGCGCCTCAGCCCCCTACCTGGCGCGCCAAATGTCGGAGAACTGGTCCCAAGGAACTAGGGGTGTCTCACTGATGCCAGGAATCGAGTAAGGGGCTGAACACGACGTCAAACAAATCCTCAACTACCTCGGCGACGGTGCTCGTCGAGCTCGGTGAGGAACATCACGACAGAGAATGAACACGAGCCGCTACCCAGGTTCAGGCCCACCGTGAGGTGTAAAGACCCTACGTCCTGCTATGTTGTATTGCACTGCTTGAAGAGGTTACAGTACAATGAGCTTGCCGAGGGCTCGAGATATGGCTATGGTGGATTATGGTGGAAGGAGCTTCGTCTCCTTCCTTGCGACGTAGTCGACTGCGTGTTGGATGAATCGATCGAATGGGGATCGGTTCGAATGGCAGAATCGAGTTGGAATCCCCCTCCTTGGTCGTACACTGCCTCCTTTTATACTGCCTTGGTCCTCTTCCCCGAAAACACCAGGCGGGAAGGGATACCACATGGTGGCTAAGGTGGAGCGCAGTGCACGGCGTCGGGGTTGTCCATGGACGCGGTCCATGGCAGAGAGCAACGTCTCCTTGGCAGAAAAAGCCACCGTCCATCCAAAATGGGCTGGCGCTGCAGAGGTCCATGGCGCGCCCCACGGTGACGTCGGCTTCGAGCGTAGCGGCTGCCGGTCCCCTTATCACCAAAATGGCAATACTGGGAGTCCACTTTGCTTGCCGCAGCTTTGTTGACCACTTTATATACGAGAACGGCAACTGCGGCGTCGTCGTCATCGCGCGCAGGCGCGCGCGTCACTCTGCGGCGGGCGCAGAGGCCATGTGCGCTCTGCAGCGGGTGCAGAGCTTGCTTCCACTTGAAGGAACCCCGCGAGGGCTGGGCGCCTCGCTGAGGTTCTGAAGTACTTGACGCCTCGCGAGGGTGGCGCACACGTGTGCCAGGACTTAGCGATGTTCCGGACAGGATAGGCCCTCCCATGGGAAAAAGTCCCTCACGAGGCCCGTTAGGCTGAGCGTCTGGTCCTTAGTAGAAAAGCTCAGTAGAGTGAACAAGCCCTCGCGAGGGAAAAGTCCCTCGCGAGGCTCGCCAAGCTGAAACACCTGGTCCTTAGCAGAATCCTCTGCGGAGCGTCGAGGGCTGTGGCAGGCTGGGCCATGGTACCCTGGTTTCCACTGGGCTGACACATACAGTACTACTTGGCTGTATGTTTAGGTGGTTCAGCACATGCAACGATTAGCATCGCATGCAATTAGTGATCTGGACAGCAAGTCCATGCATAATTAGCAATCCGGCCGCAATATCCATGCAGGCTGTGATCTTATTGGATCGGTATGAGAGTTGTAACCAAAACGGATTTGGCCACAACTTTATGTCGATGGATCCATCAAGTACTCACAGGCTGCAATTGTGTTAGCAACTAGCTTGCTCGGGATTTGTCGTAGGTTCAAATCTGGATCGATCCTGTCTTCGACATGCGTGTTACCCGGCTCAGAAGCCAAAGCAAGCCAGCAATACGGAGCATTACCGTACGGGAAGCAAGCAACAAGACGGAAAAAAATTAGCATTGACCAGGTAGATTGGATCTCCCAGACTGTGGTCGCGCGTGTCATGGCGATCCTGCTTTTTTCACAGATATACGCTTAGGGGCAGGGTCGTTGTTGAGCCCCCAAGCGTAGGTGTTGGTGTAGAGGATGCTCATCGATCAGCACTGGATCGAGGCACTCGTCAGTTGATAGCTGGCCGTCAGGTCTATGATGGAACTTGCTGATCATACCGGCGATCGAGCCAGCAAGACTATGATCTGGCCGAGGATCGGATGATGCCGATCGCCCGGATCACAAGAGCCGACCAGATCTTGTCGTTGAAGATGATGATGGATCCCGCCGGGAACGTGACGCCTGACGCCTTATGCCCCACGGTGGGTGCCAACTGTCGTCGTATCGACATCGTAGATAGGAGACGGGGGTCCTCTAGCCGAGGGTGGGCCGTGGGGTAGAAGGGGAACGTCGTCGAGGTCGGGATTGTACACGGCAGTTTACCCAGCTTCAGGCTCCACGGCGGTGGCGGAGCCCTACGTGCTGCTATAATTTACTATAAGACAATAGCCGTGTTACAGGTTACAATTAGTAGATTGCATATGAGTGGTATTGCCCTAAAGGCTGCCCGTAGGTTGGCTTATAAAGGCGGCCAGACCTAGGGCTTACAAGGAAAGACTTAACCGGCAAGTAAATAGAGTCCTATTCCTAGTCGGCAAAGTTGCCGCCTTCCATCTTGGTCTCGTGGGGCTGGAGGGCTTCGTCTAGAACCTTCTCCCTTGCCGGCCGCCATCTTCCTTGTCGTCAGCTTGCTGGGCCGCCAATGTCAGGCCACCTCCACCAAGCCGGATTGATCCATGTCAAGGATACCCCCACTTGGTATATCCCCAACACATCATGGGTGTGGCTTGAGGCAAGGCGACCCGTGATACGTCTCAAACGTATCTATAATTTCTGATGTTCCATGTTGATATTATACCAATTGTTACATGTTTTATATACACTTCATAGCATTTTTATGCATTTTCTGGGACTAACCTATTAACAAGATGCCACAGTGCCAGTTCTTGTTTTCTGCTGTTTTTGTATTCCAGAAAAGCTAGTCTGGAAATATTCTCGGAATTGGACGAAACTTGGACAGAACCTCCTATTTTTTCAACACGAAGACGGAGTCAAGAGGAGAGACGGAGGAGGGCCACGTGGCACCCACACCATGGGGCCGCGTGGGCACCCCCTGCTGCGCCATGGGGTGGTGTGGGGCCCTCGTGGCTCCGCAGCCGCCGCCCTTTCGCCTATTTATTCATCCCGACGCGAAAACCCTAAATACCCGAGGCATTATCCACGAAAAGTTCCAGAGACGCCGCCGCCGTCAACCTTAGCTCGAGAGGGTTCAGAAGCTCTTCCCGGCACCCTGCCGGAGAGGGGAATCATCACCGGAGGGCTCTACATCACCATGCCTGCCTCCGAGTGATGCGTGAGTAGTTCATCCTTGGACTACGGGTACATGGCAGTAGCTAGATGGTTGTCTCTCCACTTTATGCTATCATGTTTAGATCTTGTGAGCTGCCTATCATGATCAAGATCATCTTATTGTAATGCTACATGTTGTGTTTGCTGGGATCCGATGAATATTGAATACTATGTCAAGTTGATTATCAATCTATCTTATATGTTATTTATGATCTTGCATACTTTCCGTTACTAGTAGATGTTTTGGCCAAGTAGATGCTTGTAACTCCAAGAGTGAGTATTTATGCTAGATAGTGGGTTCATGCCTCTGGTAATCTGGGAGAGTGACAATAACTTCTAAGATTGTTGATGTTTGCCACTAAGGATAAAATAACCGATGCTTAGCTTAAGGGTACGCCGTTAGGTCTAATGCATTTGTTTACATTACGCACATTACTTAATGCAATTATCCGTTGCTTGCAACTTAATACCAACGGGGAACTCGGTATGACAACCTGGCGGTGGATTATTAGTCATAGACACTGTTGGATAACGGTCTATGTATTTTGTCGTAATGCCCACATGAATATCATAGTAATCATCATGTCATATATATGCATTGTCATGCGCTCAATATTTTGTCAATTGCCCAGCTGTAATTTGTTCATCCAGCATGTTAGTTATCTTTTATGGAGAGACACCACTAGTGAACTGTGGACCCCGGTCCATTCTTTTACACTGATAATACAACCAACCGCAAACACTGTTCCTTTTCATTCTCTGCAATTTACTACTGTTTTCCACACCATACGTTTAATCTTTTATTTTCAGCAAGCCGGTGAGATTGACAACCTCACTGTTTCGTTGGGCAAAGTAGTTTGATTGTGTTGTGTGCAGATTCCACGTCAGCGCGCCACTGACAACCTTCAGAAGTGATTTCTTGCTCCTACTGGTTCGATTAAACCTTGGTTTCATACTGAGGGAAACTGCTGCTACACTGCTTCATACCTTCCTCTTGGGGTCTCCCAGCGAACGTGTGATCCACGCAATCAACCCGCTATCTTCTTTGCTTTTGATATTGTCATAGACCCGCTACAACGGATTCTCTAATTGGCTACCGAACAAGACCTCCTACACCCACTTCCCGGTAAGGGGCGTTCGGTTTAGGACCTCCCTATACGCCGCCGACGCCGCCATCTTCTTGGCCCCCATCAAATAGGACATCTCAACGCTTGCCCGCATCCTATAAAAATCCGGATCCGCCACGGGCCTCGTGACAATCTTCGAAAAAAGCATTGTCGCCCCCATTCGTTGTGACAACATGGGCCATGGTGACATTCTCCACGACTTACCGGCTACAACCACAACTTTCCCAATAAAATACCTTGGTCTACCCCTTGTGGTTTAGAGATTGAGTAGGATCCACTTTCAATACCTTGAAGACAAGGTGGTCGGATGCCTTGTTCCGTGGAGAGGAAAATACTACAACATGGCGGATAGGAAGGCTAGCTCTTGTCAAGTCAGTTCTCACCTCTCAAGCAATCTACCCCCTCACAGCCCTTGACGTCCCAGTGGAGCCTCTAAAAGTTGTCCAAAAAATTATTCGAGGTTTCTTTTTGGGGGGAACTGAAAAAACCTCTGGTGGGAAGTGCAAAGTCAATTGGACATCGGTTTATCGCCCCACATCTCTTGGAGGCCTTGGCATCCTTAACATGGACAAATTTGAAAGGGCCTTATGGCTCCGATGGACTTGGCTTGCTTGGACGTCGCCGGAAAAAACCATGGGTGGGCATGGAGAACCCATGCAATGATGAGGACACGACACTCTTCAATGGGTTGACTAGAGTTACCATTGGGGATGGAAACGTTGCATGCTTTTGGAACGCCCCATGGGATGACGGCAGCAGCCCCAGATGCATCGCTCCATCGATCTACGCCCTCTCTAAGAGAAAGAATTGGAGTGTCCGAGAGGCGCTCGCCGACGACGCTTGGATCCGCCAAATTGACATCTCAGAGGGCCTATCCACACAAAACTTGCAAGAATTTGCCAAACTTTCGGAGCACACCTCGCAGCTCACTCTTGTCGACGACGTCTTGGGCTCCATCATATGGAAACTAACCACCGACGGAATCTACTCATGCTCCTCGGCTTACAATGCCCAGTTCATTGGCACTATCCAATCTTGCATGGACTCCGTTGTTTGGAAGATGTGGGCGCCCACAAAGTGCAAACTTTTCTCGTGGCTCATTATACAAAACCGTGTTTGGACAACGGATCGACTTGAGAGGCGCAGATGGCCTAATGGAAGAGTTTGCCCCCTTTCTCGTTGCCAAGACGAGACGGCATGTCACCTACTCTTCAAATGCCGCTACTCCCTCCGTAGTTGGAACATGGCCAAAGATTGGACTCAACTTCAAGACTTTGATACCTCATCTTGGAACTCATTTGAGATGGTGGAAGAATGATGGACCTCAACTGTTCTCGCCCATGATAGCTGTCGGAAAGCCATGGCCTCCCTTGTCATGCTTGTAACTTGGGAAATTTGGAATGAGCGCACGCTAGGACCTTCAAACATGTGAGCACGATGCCAAACATAATATTCTAAAAAATCAAGATGGAAGCTAGGAATTGGATGCTTGCGAGAGCCAAGCATTTGGGTCACCTAATACCGGGAGAGTAGGCGTGTTTGGAGGTGGTTCCTCCTTTGTTTGTAACTAAACCTTGTTACCTAAACTTCTCCTTATTTAATGAATAAAGACGAGTCTTTTGCCTTTTTCAAAAAATAAATAAACCATTGGAGTACTTACTGTCACCTGGTGCGACGGTGCATGCGCTACCGGCACAACTCGCAATAGAGAGATCTTGGTTAAACAGGGGTAGAGATTTGGTGCTCCCGAGCTCCAGTGATCTCACCATTTTCAAAAAATAAAAAAAAAAATATTTAAAGTTTTCAAAAATTCTGAAAACAATATGCACATTCTTAATGATTTATGCTACAGGCGTGTAAAATTGCAGTACAAAATACTTTACATTTTGTGCTACACAAAAATAACAAATATATTGATTTGAGTATAGCGTATAAAGTATAGTTTTAAATTTCCAACTTTTATCATTTTTCTGTGCCCAGTAATACAAAAGATTTTGCATTGAGATTTTGCATTGAATTTCCAACTAACAACATGCATGATTTTTTTCAGAATTTTTTAAAACCCATAAATATGATTTTCGAATTTTTTAAACTGCCCAGGAGCACTGGTGCTCGGGAGCCAAAAGCTATTTCCGGTTAAAGGGTAGAGATTTGGTGCTCCCGAACTCGAGTGATCTCACCATTTAAAAAAACTATATTTAAAGGTTTCAAAAAATTCTGAAAAAAATATGCACATTCTTAATGATTTATGCTACAGGCGTGTAAAATTGCAGTACATAATACTTTATATTTTATGATACACAAAAATAACAAATGTATAGATTTGAGTATAGCGTATAATGTATAGTTTAAATTTCCAACTTTTGTTATTTTTCTGTAGCCAGTAATGCAAAAGATTTTGCATTGAGATTTTCGAATTTTTTAAACTGCCAGGAGCACCGGTACCGGGGAGCCAAAAGCTATTTCCCGTTAAACAGCAAACTTTTGGCAAGCCGGGAACCATGACACGAATGATCGGATGGTTCTACTACTACACGGATAAATATGTCACGGGATTTCACGGAGATCACAGGGTTTTGTTTCGTTCTCCATATTCATGCCTTCGCCACCCCCTCATCATGTGGATCATAACAAACAGAAGAAAAGAAGATATACTCCATATTTTTTTTAAGAAGCGGACGTATCGGTTTCAAAAAGGAGAGGCCAAGCGGCCGTTTACAACGCGTTTCGGCACATGCGCCGAAAACGCCAATCCACCAACAGAAAAACAAAATGGATCACTCGATAACCCTCCACCTGTCTACGGGGTCTAAGCTACCCCTAAACATCCTCGCTGCCCGCCACAGGTCAGCCTCGGCTTCTACCATCCTGATGACGGTCGCTGCCGAAGGAGTATGACCTTCGAAGACCACTCCATTCCTATGCCTCCACAAGCTCCAGCAGATCAAGTTGATCGTCGTCCACAGGTCCTTCTCGTCGTTACCTCCCGGCGTCTTGGCTAGTAGCCAATCTGCTAGACGATCACCATGGTCAGGGACCCAATCCACTCTACCCCACCTGCTCAGGAAGGAGTGCCATACCTCTCTAGAGAGGACACAACCAAGGAGAAGGTGGGTTATGTCTTCTCCCAGTTGGTCGCACAGCGGGCAAGCGGTCGGTCTGGACAGCCCTCTTCGCCCTAAGCGGTCTGCAGTCCAACATCTAAGCGGTCGGTCTGGACAGCCCTCTTCGCCCTAAGCGGTCTGCAGTCCAACATCTATTCTTCAGCGCTAGCCAGAGGAAGAACTTGCATTTGTTTGGAGCCCCGGAGCTCCAGACCTGTTGTGCCCTAGCCAACCCGATCTTGCCCTCAAAGAGTCCTCTGTAAGCCGGGCGAGCTGAGTACTTGCAGAGACTCTCCCAGTTCCACCTGAATTCATCCACGACCCCATCTGTCAGGGCGAACCCTGCCACTCTATCAGCCAAGGACAACAACTCGCGGATCTCTCGCGCGTCCAGGTCAGGCGAGACGTCGTCCAACCATCCACCTGCGAGCCCATCTCTGACTCGTCGGGAGCACCGCACGGCCTTCGGCACTTTCATGAAGAGGTTCGGAGCCAGCTCCTTCACACGCCCACTGGGCAGCCACCTGTCTGTCCAGAAAAAGGTGGAAGCACCGTCACCCACAACTGAAGTGGTGGCTGCCTCAAACAACTGCTGTACCACGCGGGGGACTTGGATGTTGAACTCACTCCAGAGCTTGGAGTTGTCCGTTCTGCTAAGCCAAAGCCACCTATCCCTGAGAGCGCGGTTCATCTGTCGCAGGTTGGGAATCCCAAGACCCCCCAAGTGCTTGGGCATGCAAACCCTCTCCCACGCCACCAGGCGGTGACCTCCACGGGCGTCCTTGCGCCCAACCCAGAGAAACCTGCGGATGATCTTCTCGATCGCCACCAGGGTCTCCACAGACAGGTCAAGAGACATAATAACGAAAATAGATATCGCAGAGAGGGTGGTCTTAACAAGCTCAAGACGTCCTCCACGGTTGAGCAGCCCGGCACGCCACCTAGGAAGATGGCTGGCCACACTATCCACCAGATACTGGAGCTGAGCGGGCGTCAGCTTCCTGAGGGAGAGCGGTAGCCCCAGGTAGCGCAGCGGGAACGGCAGCAGCGGACAGTGCAACTCTCGAGCTACCAACGCCGCCTCAGCCTCTCCACAACGGATCAGATGCGCCGAGCACTTCTCAAGGTTCGCCCTCAGCCCGGACACCAAGCCAAAATTGTCGAGTAGCTGAGCGAAAACCCTGAGGTCTCTCTCAAGGGGGCGGAGGAAGGTCACCACGTCATCAGCATAGATCGACGTGCGGTGCCTAAGACCCGTGTATGTAAACTTCACAACTTTATCGGATCACTTATTTCTGCTACTGTACATTTCAATATGTGACTTGAAAGCAAAGGTTTCAAATGGTTCAATTCCATATAAAAGATACGCAGAGCACAATACTGCAGTCCTATGTACGTCCATGTAGAAACATGCAGTACAGTCTACATAGAAATAAATTGTTGGTCCTGGTCTCGTTGTAGTTCATCACTGCATACTGAAGCTGGTATCATGGTTTGGTCTAAATGCTATCATCTGTGCAAACTGGATATACGTTACATCAGATACAGCGCAACAGAACAAACGGAATGGTATCCCCGAGTTCAGCCACAACCCACAAGCCCACAATGGCTCAGCTGCTGCAGGATCCGCAAAGCTCACTCTAATATGGTCTATCTGCAGGTCATTCGGTATTATGCACAGGGGGGATGTCACAGATGAATGATCCTATCTGGCGTGCGAGAGTTGCTTTGATGCGAGGCTGAACATCTCCTTCAGGCGAGCGGATGAACTTGAAAGAACATTCTTCTCGATCCTCTTCTGATGCCTGGTGCTCTTTGACCATTCAATTCCAAGATACACTTGGACGTTGCACGCCTTTTGTTTAGGAGCAAGGTCTTCGATTTGATTTTTTTTTTGAAGGAACTCGTGAGCTTTATTAATTAGGCAACAATGTTCTTACAATCGTTTGTGATTTCCGCCAACACGCAGGCTGGGGTAAAACCACATAACGCACCAATATTTCTATGATTAATCCGGGAAAATCCAGGTGTACCTTCTCAAAAAAAAAAATCCAGGTGTACATGTCATTTACAATGATTAATCCGGTTTATGCACATAACATGTTTCATTTGCGCAGAATAGACAAATGAACAAGTTGGAACGGTCGTTCATTAGGCACAGTCGACTCATTAAGATGGAGGGGTCCTTCTTGTAGGGCAAAAAAGACGAAGGGCTGCTCGTTTTGGCATTCTTGACTTCTTCTTTTCTTTAAAGACTCGTGTTTGTAAACTCATCCCCTTATTTAATGAGATGAAGCAAATCTTTTGTCTCAGTTTGAAAACTAAATTAATAGATTAATTTGTCTTGTAGGGATGCCTGTAGAAGGATCACTACCTCACAATGGATCATTAAATTTTGTGCACTAATAATGGCCCACTGTTGATTAATACCAAATAAGAGGGCACTGTAATGGAACAATATTCATAGACTCGTGCATAATCATTGCCTTTCATTTGATTGCAGTCAAATTTGATTTACATGGGCATGACCATAAACTACTGAGTAACCCAACAAACATAGCAGGGACTCTCTGTTGGGTGGTTTCTTGTATCAGCGGTATCAATGGTATGTATGTATGTATGTATGTATGTATGTATGTATGTATGTACACATACGAGGTCTAGGAACCTCTGGAGCATTCTCTGTTGCTCCGTCCCGTGTACTTCAGCGAGCATATCAGGCGCTGTACCCCAGAGCCAGTGGGCTCCACTTCGCCGAGCAGTAACCGCCGCAAGCGCTGATGCTTGCTTCCTTCATCTCGGTCTCGGAGACGCCGTTGTTGCATATGTTTGCGAACGCCCTCATGTGCTTCATGCCATACTGAGTAAGTGATCCACAGTGGGATTCGAAAACGCGCACCTACAAATGGGCATCAGTACAGAGTTAAGTTCCAACATACTGTAAAACAGAAAGAAGGTGGATGTACAAGTGGTGAAGAACAAGCAAAATCAGAAACTCTATGGGATTTAAATAAGAAACAATTACACTTACCATCCTCTTCAAGCAATCCCAGTCGTCGACTAACGGTTGGCCAGAGCTTCTAGGAGCCTCAAGCATTGAAGGCCCGTTTTCAAATCCAAACACAAGCTTCCCGATGAAATCGATACTGCTGTCGAGATGCTTCCTGTGTGCCATGGTTTCTTTGATCTCCTTGAGAGCCCTCAGCTTCTCTTCCGATCCCCCATTTAACTGCTCATACTGAAAGCATGAAGATACATTAGCAGACAAATTTGGCAAAATATAGAACACGGGGCAGGAAAAAAATTGATGCGCAAAACTTGAGCCTGTCATGGGGAGGACGCAAGGTCACAGGCTTAAGCTGAAAGTTAGTGTATGAGCTACAACCATCTCAAGTTGGATGCTATTGTTTCGGAGTACTGTCACCATATATTCTCAACACCATGAAGCTACATTTGTATTTAGAAGCTTAAGGTCATCCTCCTATATTCTTTAAGAAGTGCACAATCTGTTTATGAGGCTTCTAGTTAAACCCCACCAAATACACCGTATAGGTGATTCCCTCACTGGTTGGTCAATGTGAAAAATACATTGAAACAGGGTTTGCTTAGTACACTTAGGCATAAGTACTCAATTTGTTTATGCTAAGGATGAATTCATAATTAGTTTGATTTAAAAAATCATCCTAAATATCTCATTTTTTCTCTAGAATTTCAGCATTTTATTTGAAATATCCTAAGTAACCAAATTCAAGATTTATGAACCACTGCATCCTTAGGAGTTCATAACACAGAAAGATGCATTGTTTCGAACAGCAAGGCCTGGTTCTACATGTAGCAACCACATAAGTGAAGGTCGAAGGTGATGGGAGGTTATAACCAATAACAGAGAATATATGAATTAGACAGGAAATAACTAGGCTGACTGAGACCGAAGAAACAACTGCAATTTTACCTTCTTCCACATGAAAAGAATATCTGCATCTCTTTGATTGATTGCACCCTCCAGGCCGGGTAAAAGCAGTCTGTTTTTTATGTTGGCATTTGCAGGATCGAAACCTTGATACAGGAAAAGCTTATCGTCCTTGATTGTCTTGTCACCATACTCCATGACATGAGAACCATTATGAAACTTATCTGGGATTATAGTTCTCTTCTTAACCTGCCCAACAAAGCAGTGAATAGATGCCACTAGCCAGAATGAAGAAAGTGTACTCGAGACTTACCACCTCGTACTGATCCTTGATTGTTTCCTTCTTAAGATTCTGAGTTTCACTGCAAAGTAGGATCGAAAGGTTCAAAACAGCATGGCTATAGAGAAGACAACTGCTAGAAGAACATTGATACTTCCCTAGCCTATCCACTCTTCTTTAATTATTATTTTCGAAAAGGGAAAAGCCCGGGGCTGTACATCGAAACGATGCATACGTCTTTCATTTATTTCATTATTGCATAGTATACTCATCTTTTATATTTGCGATTGCAATGTGACTCGTAATTTATTTTATCTGTTAGTCAGGTTGCTAATGACCATACTAAGGAGTAGGTGATAATAATTCCTTAACAACACACAAATACAAAATCATGTCTTGTAGAGGGTGATGAATTAAGAATTATTTCTAGTACATAGGGTCTGAAAGTCACGTTGCATATACAAATTTCCAGTACATATACAAGATCAATCAGAAAACAGTTTCAACATGGGAAACAGTCCAAACATAACATTACCAAATGATGCTACTGTAAATCATGCAACTATATTTCATTCAGGAGCATACTAAAAACTCAAAACATAAGCCCTATAGACATACCTTTGACAAATGTATAGACGTATAGGTTTTATGAGAGTCAGAAAACAAATCAGGTGCAGACTGCAGAGCATAATATGTTTCAGACGATGCTTACCTGTCTTCCATCCAAGATACACTGTAGACGTCACCTAAACAGGTAAGGTATTCGATAGGAGGTGATTGTTTCATCCCAGGGCAGTATCCTGCCCAACTACTTTCGACTGCGTTTGATGCTGTTGTAGCATAAATATTAAGATCTTGAGGCAGTAAACCCTCAAACATACTGCCACTTTCACACGCTTCAACATATATAACCTGCCAAGATTGTAATTTTAATTACAGATAACACTGTGAGAGTACTGTTTCATATTAAAAAAATACAGTATTACTTTTCTTTTGAAAAGGAAAAAAAGAATATTACAGTACCATTTTTGAATAGCTGTTGGAAGCATGTTTTTCTCGTAACACCTTGATGAAGTCGCCAGCATAAAGATATGGCATGGTGGGCATACCTGCAAACTTGCTAAGGTTAAGTTACACGAGTAAATCAGCTAAGCAATAACATTTATATGGGAGTACGCACAAAAACACCAGGACCCCCATGATCCGTGAAATAGATGAAGATGTGATCCTTCGGTTTGCTATTTACCACCTTCCTACTCCCTCCAGTAACTGCAGTTTTGTTGCCCATGAGAACTGCGAAGAAGTTTTTAGTGGTGACCTGATCACCGGTGTAGTCCTGCAGCCATTCTTCTGATTAGAAAGTAGAATCTATGCCAAGTTGTGGAATCAGAATCCCGTGCACACTCTTGTATGAAACTAAAATGAAATGGAACACGACCAGATAATACCTTGGGAACACCAGCGTAAACATCTTTGCCTTTAGGATTGTTGATGATGACTCCATGTCTTGGGTTGTCTTTGTGTTTGGCGATGTCGTCGTACATAAACACCACAATGTTCTCCTCCTTTAGTCCTCCCCTCTTCAGAATCTGGTAGGCGTGGCACACGTCGGCCTGTCGTGCATCATCAAGAACACCACAACGTTGAGAAAGGACCCATTGAACTGTTTAGTGATCGAATTTTGACCAAGCACATGCCATCAAATTTTCATATGCGGACCAGCATTGAGTCATTATGGCCGTAATCTGAAAGACAAGTTATCCCAATGGCCCTCACCCGAACTAAATTTCTTTTCAAGTTAACTGTCCTGCACTACATTATTTACTTAGACAGAGCTGATCTCCTGATATGATAGCTAGGGAAAAAGAACATATTGACGACACATTTTCAAACCCAAAGCCCGACGAGCAGGGTAAAGAAAGCCGCCGACGGAGTCTCACCTGGTGACGGTAGTTCTCGTAGCCGGAGGAGCCCGCAACGAGCACGGCCCACCTCGTGACCCCTTCCTCCGCCGACGGGGCAGGGGCGGGAGCAGTGTCAAGCTCCATGTGCGTCGGCAGCCGGATCAGCGGCTCCGCATCCCCCTCCACAGCGGCCATGGCCGCCGCCACCGCCAGGAGCGAGAGGAGTCCACAGACCCACCAGCGAGCCATCGCCACCCTCGGGAATAAGTGCGTGTGCTACTGCTAACTAGAGAGATCCGAGGGAGAGAGCAGAGAGCGAAGTGTGATGGTACCGGCGGGGACTGCGGCCGCATTTTATAGCCGCAGCGGGTCGTGACGCCGACGCGCCTCCGTAGTGGGATCTGCGTGGCGTGGCTGAAATTCCGACCTTGGCTTGGGAATGCACGCCCAACCTTGCTAAAAATCGCCGCGGTTCCCACCGGATTTCCGCCGTGGCCAGGCACAACCGCACAGCGTCGCTCTCGGCGCCGGCGGTGGCGGTTAGCGTCATGAATTAGCCGACGACATGGCTCCGCAGTTTGCGCAGCCTCCCAGCTCCATCGCGACGGAAGAGGAAAAGAAGAGAAACTGACGCTTCTCGTGCGGGAGAAAAAGGAGCTCGGCTCCAAAACTCATATTCAAAACTAGAGCAGGGCAAGCCTTCTCACGCTATTGTCATCTCCTCTCAGGCTCTCGAACAAACCGACATTTTCATGCTACTTTTGCACAGCATAATAATTAGCGGACTTTGGCCGCTAAGATGGTGAAAGCCAGGAAGGAGATCATGATCTAGTCACGCCGACAGCGACGCATTATGTGAACCGATTTTTTAAATAAAACATAAGAATGTTTCTTCACCCGTACATGCCTCAGTAATTTCCATGGAGTCGGATTCTTCCTGAATATTACACCGTATTACAGCCCATACGATTAACGAAGGATAGGCCTTCCCGCATAGCTATAGCTTTAGCCGCAACGATGCTCCGACAAATCCTGCATTTGCATTATTAACATGAAATTATCGATCAAGGCTTTACCTGTCAGTGGGTCAGTCTACTCCATCTTAGCCTTTGTTTATTTGCCTCGACATAGCCCTTGCAGCGTTTGAAGTAATCGCTAAGACTAACAGCTTGCAATGCGGCATTGGCATTGGCAGGACATTTTCATCATGAGTATGTCGCCGGCGAATACACCATAAAGATCAGCACTCTACTGCAATAGTTTCCTTCAGACCATCAAGATCTATGCTGGCTCACTATTCTCGCTCCGTAGCAACTTCTCTTCTTAGTTTCTCTCAAGAAAACAACATATAAACTTGAAACTTTGTAACAAATTTATTTATATACCATTTAAATATATACAATGCCCTTTCTAATAATATATGCTTCCGTACTTTAGAAATAAGAGAGGAGTGCGGCAGAGCGACCCGCTCTCCCCTTTACTGTTTAACTTTGTGGTGGAAGCTCTCTCGGCTGTTCTAACTTCTGGTTGCACCGCGGGCCATATTCAGGGGGTGGTTCCGCACATCATCCCAGGGGGATTACCCACCTTCAGTATGCAGACGACACCCTTATTCTCATTCAGAATGATGACTTACAACTTGCCAACCTCAAGTTCCTGCTTATGTGCTTCGAAGACATGTCGGGACTAAAAATCAACTATCATAAGAGCGAGGTCATTGTTCTAGGGGAACATATCGAGGAGCAGTGAAGGGTCGCTCGCCTTTGTAATTGTAAATTGGGTTCTTTTCAGTTCATTTACTTGGGGCTGCCGGTTTCGGACAGGAAGCTGACGGTTGAGCAATGGAACTTCTTAGTTCTCAAGTTGGCCGCTAGAGTGGAGCCCTGGATGGGCAGATTTCTCTCGTCTGGGGGCAGACTGGTGTTGTGTAACTCATGTCTTGACTGCCTCCCTATCTTTGCTATGGGCTTGTTTTTACTCAAGGATGGGGAAAAGTTTGACGCTCACCGTGCTAGGTTTTACTGGGAGGGCTCGGAGCCTAAGCGCAAGTATCACCTGCTTAATTGGCCAGCTGTTTGTCGTCCGAAGGAGTCAGGAGGGCTCAGACTGACTCATGAACAAGGCTTTAATGTTGAAATGGGTTTGGAAAATATACCACATGGATGGGTCCATATGGGCTTCGCTTATTCGTGCAAAATACTTGGTGAATGATGATATCTTTGCTTGCCCGCAACAAGGTGGCTCGCAGTTTTGGCGCAGCATCAATAAAGTCAAGCACCTATTTAAGTTAGGTGTGAGACACTCTGTGGGTAATGGGGGCAGAACGACGTTTTGGCTCGACCTTTGGCATGGGGACCAACTGCTTAGGGATACCTTCCCTGCTATCTTTGCTATTTGTGACAACCATTATATCTCGGTCCGTCAAGCAGTCCTTAACGGCATCCGGCTTGGACGCACTCTGGACCCGGCCGGGGCGGCTCAATGGCAGGAAGTTTTAGCCTTGCTGAGAAGCTTGGCTCTGTCTGACAATCTAGATGTGATTTCGTGGACCTTGGACCGGTCAGGGAAGTTCACGGTGGCTTCCATGTATGCCAAGCTGTCGCAAGGGGCGACGGTGGCCCATTCTCAGGAGATTTGGGATGCTAAACTTCCGCTGAAAATCAAAAAATTTGCTTGGCAAATGGCTATTGATAGGCTGCCTTCGGGTGAGCAGCTTGCTATCCGTCGGGGGCCTTCTAACGGGCGTTGCTCTTTGTGTGGTCAGCTCGAGAACGCTGATCATATCTTCTTCAGTTGCTCCACGGCTAAATTTGCCTGGAGTGTGTTGCGCCAGCTGCTCGGGTGCAGCTGGTGCCCCGCTAACTTTGTGAGCTTCTTTGCTATTATCTCTAGCATTGCGGGACAGTTGCGTAGAACCGCTTGGATCCTGTTTATAGCCCAGTACTGGGCTCTTTGGCATATTAGAAACAAGCTCACTATTGAGTCTAAAGTGATTAACTCTCCGGCTGACATTATTTTCAAAACTGATATCTTCTTGCAGCAATGGACGTTCACGGCAAAGCCACAGGACCTGGAGGCGCTCCAAGAGATGGCAAGAGGGCTAAGGCGCCTGCACGCGCAAAACAGACCTGATTCTCCGGCGGTGATCTCCTCGCGGACGGCCTGAGCATGGGGCTGCAGTTCGTCCGGCGTGGCCTACCCTCGTTTTAGTTTTGCTCTATCTCGTTGATGTTGGTGATGTGTCACCCTGAACTTTTCTGGCTAAGCTGTAGTGCCTAGCTTGTGTAATCGTAATCGTGTCGTGCAAAACCTTGTGAACTTTGTGGCTTTATTAATTTAAAGTTGGGCACGTTGTGCCTTAGGTCTAAAAAAAATATTGGTGTTGCACAAAAATAAGTCTTTTTCCGTAAACAGACGTTCTCTTGTATCGTTGAACTGAAAAGTTGAAAAGCTTGAACCTGCCAATGGCGGTGGAGTTTGTTCCCTCCCACGTGGTTGCGGTACTCCTATTCCTTACCTACGATTGTTCTTTCTTGGTCCGGCCGGCCTCGCCACATTTGCCATGGTGAGACGTCGAGGATGGCTCCAATACCGTGGTGGCGCATGCTGGTGGGTGGCCGATGGTTTGTCTGGGGATGTGGTTATTGGGGTTCGGGAGAAATCCTTGTTGGTGATGGCCGGCACCGGCGCGGTGACGTCTGCGAGCGCCGCCGACCTTCTTGGAGGGCGCCGGGTGTACCCTTCCCCACTCCCCTCTGTGTACTGGGAGAAATCCTAGGATCAGTCCGGGCAGCAGCGTCATCGTCGTCGTCCCATTCTTTCTTGAAGGTTGCTTAGTACGCGGCAAGTCGGAGGCATGTGAGAGTGGTGGGAATGCTCCGAAGGGTGCAGCGGTTGCGGGACATCTTCGTTTTCGTCGCTCTGGCGTTGTTGGCATTAGTTTCTTTTTTATTTCTCTTGTTGTTTTTGTTGGGCTTATTTGTGCTGTTTGCCCCAGCAGTAGTCTCACAATTGTACGGGTGGTTGCTATATTAATATAGCGGGGCGTAAGCCTATTTCGAGAAAAAATATGGGTGTGTAGACGTGCCCATGCTCAATCACAACTTATTGATACGTCCATTTTGCATCACTATTTTATATCATAATTTACTGTTATTCATCGATATATTTCATATTAATACATGTACTTATGTTATTTTATCTTATTTTGCATGTTTGATGATTATTGGGGATTTATCTGCCGGAGCCAGATTTCAGCTGGAAAAAGCACCGTCAAGCTAATATATTTGCGAAACTCCAAAAATCACGAAACTTTCGCCGAAGTTCCTATTTTTCCAGATGACGGAGCTAGCCAAAAGGGGAGCTCCAGGTGGGCCAGGTGGGCCCCACGCCACCCCTGGGCGCGGCCAGGAGGAGGGCGGCGCCGAGGCCTGGCGTGGCCACCTGGGCCCACCTCTGGCGCTGCCCCTTCGCGTATATCTCCCGTAACCCTAAACATCGAGGGGTTCGTCCACGAAATATTCCGCCGCCTCCACGGGACGGAAACCAGAGAGAGAAAAGCTCTCCGGCAGGGAGAAATCTGCCGGGGAAATTCCTTCCCGGAGGGGGGAAATCATCGCCATCGTCGCCGTCATCGTGCTGGACTTCATCAGGATCATCATCGTCATCATCCACCGCTCCACCATCATCATCTCCACTGCTCCACTCCGTTCCGCTGTAACATCTAGGGCTGCACCTTGTCTAGTTCATTGGGGAGACTCTCCCGGTGTTAATTACTCCTTGTTGTTGATGCTATTGAGTTTTATCGGTGAATTAAGGTTTATGTCCAGATTGTTATTCATCATTATATCACCTCTGATCATGATCCATATGATGTCTTGTGAGTAGTTCGTTTAGTTCTTGAGGACATGGGGAAAGTCTTGCTGCTAGTAGTGGAATAATGTTGAGTAATATTTAATGGTTTGATATTTAAGTTGTGGTGTCATTCTTCTAGTGGTGTCATGTGAACGTCGACTACATGATACTTCACCTTTATGGGCCTAGGGGAATGCATTGTGTATTTAGCTTGCTAATTGTGGGGTTGCCGGAGCGACAGAAACCTGAACCCCCGTTGGTAAGTTAGTGCACAAGGGAGTGTAGGATCTGAGAGTTTAAGGCTGTGGTTAGATTTATCTTAATTACTTTCTTGTAGTTGCGGATGCTTGCAAGGGGTATAATCACAAGTACGTATTAGTCCTAGGAAGGGCAGTGCGTTAGCATAGATTCACCCACACAACACTTATCAAAACATTGAAGATTAATCAACTACATGAAACGAAAGCACTTGACGAAATTCCCATGTGTCCTCAGGAACGTTTGGTAATCATAAGTAACACAACCGGCTTGTCCTTTGCACTCAAAAGGATTGGGCCACTCGCTGCAATTATTATTGCTCTCGTTTATTTACTCATACTGTATTTATCTGCTATATTGAAAACCCCTAAAAACTTGTCTGCTAGTGTTTACAGTGAATCCTTGATCAAAACTACATACCAGCACCTTCTGCTCCTCGTTGGGTTCGACACTCTTATTTATCGAAAGTACTACGATACACCCCCTATACTTGTGGGTCATCAAGACTATTTTCTGGCGCCGTTGCCGGGGAGTGAAGCGCTATTGGTAAGAAGAATTGGTAAGGGAAATATTTACTGTAAGTGTTGTTCTGTCATGGAGTCATCTCCATTCGAATCACTGTTTGGGAAGACTACTACCACTGCTACGGTAGTAGATGACCCTCCACCTGCTCAGGGAATTCCATTTAAAATACCTATGAAAATTGTTGAACGTGTTATGAATAACCGCTATGATGGAACTGTCCATCCTGGTAATCACTTGCTTTTTCTACATGAATTGTGCGAGTTATTCAAGTGTGCAGGTATTTCTATGGACAAAGTCAAGAGGAAATTATTTTCTCTATCACTGAAGGGCAGAGCTG
This sequence comes from Poa pratensis, assembly GCA_947311845.1. Classification (NCBI taxonomy): domain Eukaryota; kingdom Viridiplantae; phylum Streptophyta; class Magnoliopsida; order Poales; family Poaceae; genus Poa; species Poa pratensis. The sequence goes on along the minus strand of CAMZMU010000044.1, from coordinate 8,690,532 downwards.
CTGAATGGTATAGTCTGCTTAAAAATGGCCACTCATTGAGTTGGGTCGAGATTGTTCCTCTCTTTTACTCCAAATTTTATCCTCTTAGTGAGATCCATAAAGACAGGAACTCTATATATAATTTTTGGCCTCATGATGGAGAAAGTATTGCCCAAGCTTGGGGGAGGCTGAAGTCATTAATGCTCAAATGCCCCATTCATGAGCTCCCAAGTAATATTGTTATCAATAACTTTTATGCAAGGCTTTCTCTTCATGATAAAGATTTATTGGATACTTCTTGTTCTGGATCATTTACACGGAAGAAAGAGGAAGATAAATGGGACCTTCTTGATCGTATCCAGGAAAATACTGAAGGATGGGAGAACGACAAAGGTAGAGAGTCAGGTATAAATTATGATTTTGAATGCATTAAATCTTTTATGGAGACTGATAGTTTTCGTAATTTTAGTGCTACTTATGGTCTTGATTCTCAAATTATTGCAAACTGTTATAAGGCTTTTGCTTCGTATCTCGATATTCCTAGAAAGGGGTGGAAAAAGTATCATGAACCTTATAAAGATAACATTAATTCTGCTCTTGTTAAAAACATTGAAGTTCATACTGTTGATCGCATTCTGCCAGAACCTTATATTGAAAAAATACCTTTTCCTGTAAAAGTAAAAGAACATTCTATTTTGGCTAGTGTGGTTAATAAAAGTGAAAGGAAAGCTAAAGAACCTGATGAGCAAATAACTGTAAAACCTGCAATAGCTATGGTTAAGGATCTTGTAACTGAAAATGTAGAAGGAGGACATATTAAATTTTGCGAAGAAGCTTCTAACATTGTTACACATCCTAAAAGAGCCCGGAAAACAAGTGTCCCTGTGCTTTCAGTCAAAATAGGTGAGCATTGCTACTATGGTCTTTGTGATATTGGCGCCAGTTCAAGTGCTATTCCTTATGATCTTTACAAGGAAATTAGGCATGAAATTAATCCTTGCGAACTTGAGGAGATTGATGTGGTTATTCAGCTCTCCGGTTGGTATTGTTAGAGATGTTGAAGTTTTATGTGGTAAGACTAAATACCCTGCTGATTTCTTAGTTCTTGGTTCTGCTGCTAGTAAAACTTGTCCTATTATTTTTGGTAGACCTTTCTTGAATACCTGTGGTGCTATTATTGATTGTAAGAAAGAGAAAATTTATACTAAATTTGATGGAGAATCTTATGAGTTCAATTTTTCCAAATTTGCTAAGAATCATTATGAAACTGCATTGCCTAATGAGGATTTAAAGGTTGAACAACTTGCTTCTATTGCTGTTGCTCCTAACAATGCTTTACAGCAATTTATGGAAGATCATGAGAGCGAGGTATTTGCAGAGGAGAGAAATGAGATTGACGACATCTTTCTTCGTCAACCTCCAATTCTCAAGCATGATTTACCAGTGGAAGACTTGGGTATTTCGGCTCCACCAAAGGAGGATCCTGTCTTTGATTTAAAACCTTTACCAGATACACTTAAATATGCTCATATTGATGATAAGAAAATATATCCTGTTATTATCAGTTCTAAACTTTCAGGTGATGAAGAAGCAAGATTGTTAGAGGTGTTGAAGAAACATCGAGGAGCTATGGGTTATACTCTTGATGATTTAAAAGGGATTTCTCCTGCTATCTGTCAACATGCAATTAATATGGAGCCTGACGCAAAGCCCGTTGTTGAACATCAACGTCGTTTAATTCCTAAGATGAAAGAAGTGGTAAGGAATGAGGTATTAAAACTCCTTGATGCAGGTATAATTTATCCTATTGCTGATAGTAGATGGGTTAGTCCTGTTCATTGTGTTCCTAAGAAAGGAGGAGTAACTGTTGTGCCAAATGAAAATAATGAGCTTATTCCTCAAAGAGTAGTAGTTGGCTATAGGATGTGCATTGATTTTCGAAAAGTTAATAAGGTTACTAAGAAAGATCACTATCCTCTGCCTTTTATTGATCAAATGTTAGAAAGGTTGTCTAAGAAAACTCATTTCTGTTTTCTTGACGGTTATTCCGGTTTTTCACAAATAGCTGTTAGACATCAGGACCAGGAGAAAACTACCTTTACTTGTCCTTATGGAACGTATGCTTATAGACGTATGCCTTTTGGTTTGTGTAATGCTCCTGCTACGTTTCAAAGATGCATGTCTGCTATTTTTCATGGCTTTTGTGAAGAAATTGTGGAAGTCTTCATGGACGATTTCTCCGTCTATGGAACTTCTTTTGATAATTGTTTGCACAATCTTGACAAAGTTTTGCAGAGATGTGAAGAGACTAATCTTGTTCTTAATTGGGAGAAATGCCATTTCATGGTTAATGAAGGAATTGTTCTTGGGCATAAAATTTCTGAAAGGGGTATTGAAGTGGACAGAGCTAAAGTTGAAGCAATTGAGAAAATGCCCTGCCCAAGGGATGTGAAAGGTATTCGTAGTATTCTTGGTCATGCTGGTTTCTATAGGAGGTTTATTAAAGATTTTTCTAAAATTTCGAAACCACTTACTAATCTTCTTCAAAAAGATGTACCTTTTGTTTTTGATGATGATTGTAAGGAAGCATTCGAAATTCTTAAAAAGGCTTTAATAACTGCTCCTGTCGTCCAACCACCTGATTGGACTTTACCTTTCGAAATTATGTGTGATGCTAGTGATTTTGCTGTAGGTGCTGTTTTAGGACAGCGAGTAGATAAGAAATTAAATGTTATTCATTATGCTAGTAAAACTCTTGATGTTGCTCAAAAGAACTATGCTACCACCGAGAAGGAATTTTTAGCGGTAGTATTTGCTTGTGATAAGTTTAGACCCTATATTGTTGATTCCAAGGTAACTATTCATACTGATCATGCTGCTATTAAATACCTCATGGATAAGAAGGATGCTAAGCCTAGACTTATTAGATGGGTTCTTCTGTTACAAGAGTTTGATTTGCATATTGTGGATAGGAAGGGTGCTGAAAACCCTGTTGCTGATAATTTATCTAGATTGGAAAATATAATGCATGATCCTATTCCTGTTAATGATAATTTTCCAAATGAACAGTTGGCTTCTATAAAGGTAAGTTCACATGAAAGTCCTTGGTATGCTGATTATGCTAACTTTATTGTTGCCAAATATTTGCCTCCAACTTTTACTTATCAGCAAAGAAGGAAATTCTTTTGTGACTTGAGGCACTATTTTTGGGATGACCCACATTTGTATAAAGAAGGAGTAGACGGTATTATGCGAAGATGTGTTCCCGAACATGAGCAAAAAGAAATATTGGACAAATGTCATGGTAGTGCTTATGGAGGACATCACGCTGGAGATAGAACTGCACAAAAGGTTCTACAATCAGGTTTTTATTGGCCTACTCTCTTTAAAGATGCAAGGAAGTTTATTTTATCATGTGATCAATGTCAGAGAGTTGGTAACATTAGTAGACGTAATGAAATGCCTATGAATTATTCGCTTGTTATTGAGCCTTTTGATTGTTGGGGATTTGACTTTATGGGTCCTTTTCCTCCATCAGATGGTTATACTCATATTCTTGTTGCTGTTGATTATGTTACTAAATGGGTAGAAGCTATACCAACCTCTAGTGCTGATGGTAAAACTTCTTTGAAAATGCTTAAGGATGTTATTTTTCCTAGGTTTGGTGTACCTAGATATCTTATGACCGATGGTGGTTCTCATTTTATTCATGGTGGTTTTAGAAAAACTCTTGCTAAATATGGTGTTAACCACAGAATTGCTTCACCATATCATCCTCAAACAAGTGGTCAAGTAGAGTTATCAAATAGAGAAATTAAATTGATTTTGCAAAAGACTGTTAATAAATCCAGGAAGAATTGGGCTAGACAGCTTAACGATGCTTTGTGGGCTTATAGAACTGCTTATAAAAATCCCATGGGCATGTCTCCTTACAAAATGGTTTATGGAAAAGCTTGTCATTTACCTTTAGAGTTAGAACATAAAGCTTATTGGGCAATCAAAGAACTTAATAGAGATTTTAAACTAGCTGGTGAAAAGAGATTGCTTGAATTGAGTTCTCTAGATGAATGGAGGAGTGAAGCGTATGAGAATGCTAAACTCTTCAAAGAGAAAGTTAAGAGATGGCATGACAAGAGGATTTTAAAGAGAGAATTTAACGTGGGTGATAAAGTTCTATTGTATAGGTCTCGTCTCAGATTTTTTGCAGGAAAATTGCTCTCAAAATGGGAAGGGCCTTATATTGTTGAAGAAGTTTATCGCTCAGGTGCAATAAAAATTAATTCGCTTGATGGTGACAAACCACAAGTGGTCAATGGGCAAAGACTCAAGCACTATATTTCTGGAGATTCTTATAATGAAAATGTTGATGTTATTCAAGTGGTAACTCCGGAAGAATTCATTGAAACTCAAAAACAGGAAACTGCAGAAGCTGATTTGGAGTAGGTATGAGTTTCGGTAAGAAAAAGTTCGTATTTAACTTTAAATCTTTTATATTAGTTATTTTTGTTTAATTTTGGAAATTACAAGTCGAAAAAGGGACGGAAGTGGTGCCCGAGGGCACCACGCCACCCCTGGGCGCGGGCCCCACCTTGGCCGCGCCGAGGCCTGGCGTGGGCGCCTCGGAGCCCATCTCCGACCCCGTTTCGACCTGCTCCTTCCTTTTGTCATGAAACTTTCGGCTATATAATCCCCCGGATCCCCCGAGGTCCGTATCTCGCGTTTTCGACATCTTTCGTTTTCCAGTTGTGTCAGCCAGGTTTTCAAGCCCTAGATCGAGATGTCTTCTTGCGGCTCGAACAAGGAAGGCTACGCTGCCAGGCGTCGCCGCGAACTTCAGCGGGACATCAACAATGGAGCTTTTGTCGATTGGTCTACTGAGGAGGAGATTGCCGCCAGGAGGGCGGACATGGAGCGCAGCGTCTTGGAGGAAGTTAGGAGGGTACCATCACGTCGTCCCGCAGGAGAAGCAACTGGGGGATCAAGGCCAAGCAACCCCACTTTTGTGGGATCCATTAACTATCAGCGTGCTTTTTCTCATAATGCGCAGGGAAGAGTGCCGCCAAGACCGGAGTCTTTTTCAATCCCTGTCGTTTCTGAAGCACACAGAGTTGCTGATCAATTTTGTGAGCAATACCGTGTTCTTCGGGAAGAAGTGGAAATACTTCAAGAGGAGAACACTCGTCTTCGCCGGATGTTGCAACGTTTCCTCACTCCTATTACTGTGGTGCCACCATCTCCACCAAGGGAGTAATTCGTCATGGGTAACAACACACCCTCAGCTTGTTCCAAGCTTGGGGGGAGTGTTTTCAGTATCATTATCTTTTATCTTTTACCTTCTAAATTTTGTGGTAGTATCATGAGTAGAGAAGTTATCATATGAGATGGTTTGCAATGTGGAGTGTCACTCCTTAGTTGGTTATCAATGTATCCGTTGGTGTGAGGTTGCTTTTGTTTGGAATATTAATGAGAAGTTTTATCTTTACTTCCTGCACACCTTATTTTAGTTTGCAAATTCTTTTCATATGCTGATCTTGATGTTAGTAGTAGCGTCACTTTGGGTGCAGCAAGTAAATCTAGTTGGTTGTGGCAAACTTAGCATTGGTCAGTAGCAACAATACTTTGAAGCTTAAGTAGAGAAGAGAGAACTTCTTGCAAAAATATTATCCCTGTTATCTTTCTTTAGCCCATGAGATTAGCATTCTTGAGTTTAAATATTTGTGCTTACAAGGAAGATAGCATGATTGTTTTTATTACATCTATGTTTGTTTGTTTCTCTCAACTCTTATGCTTGCTACCAAACCTTGCTAGCCTAAACCCTGTACTGAGAGGAAATACTTCTCGTGCATCCAAAACCTTTAGCCACTACCCTCCAGAGTGTCCACATAACTTCCTATGCGTGGTATTTCATCGCCACTCCAAGTAAATTTGTCATGTGCTACCTTTAAAACATTCAAATACTCCTTTTTGTGTCACTGTTTACCAAGCTCATAAGGACGTGGTAGTTGGGTTTGTCATCTTCCATGCTAATTTAATTTTCTCAGACTAGCAGCTTACATCTGCTTATCTATTTTATATTGCACAAGAGCTGGTTAGACCACTGTAAAGTAATTAAATAGACACTCCTCCATGGTTTGAGATTGTTGGCAGGCACCCGAGGATTCGGTTAGCCATGGTTTGTGAAAAGAAATGGTGGGGAGGAGTGTCAAAGCTATAAGTGCATAATATAATGCAAAGTATATAAATTCTCGGAACCGCTCTAAAAGTTGGTTAGCATGGAAGATGATAAGAACTCTATCGCTGATTTGTTGACCATTAGCATACACCTCTCAAAACAATTTTTACATCTGTTTTAAAAATAAAAAGCTCTAGCACATGATCTAATCTCTGCTTCCCTCTGCGAAGGGCCTATCTTTTACTTTTATGTTGAGTCAGTACACCTATTTCCTCTTTCTTTAAGCAAGCATTTGCGTTGTTGAGATACAACCATCTATAGACTGTAATACTTTCAATCATGTCTTTTATTCTTCCTTTGTTTGAGCACAAAGACTTTTATCTATGAGAATATAACTTTGAAAGTTTTTCTTTGACTGCAAAGAGAACCGTGATGGTTGAGCATGCAAGTTCTGCGATATAGCTCTAGTATAAAGACTCTTCTTGAAAGATAAGTTAAATTGCTGATTGTTCTCTGACCAAGAACAAAGGTTGCCACCACCAATTGATTTCTTTTATGTACCTTTATTTGTGGTTGTTTCATTACTTGTTTCAAGTTAAGTTATATACAGAGAAGTTGTTGTTTAAAATGATTTGTTTTGTTAAGTAAATATTGATGCTCCTTGTCCGTATTCTTTATTACCGACACTTCACTCCATAAACCTGTGGTCTTGTTTACTGAGCTCAGTTTTCGCTTGGGGACAAGCGAGTCTAAGCTTGGGGGGAGTTGATACGTCCATTTTGCATCACTATTTTATATCATAATTTACTGTTATTCATCGATATATTTCATATTAATACATGTTACTTATGTTATTTTATCTTATTTTGCATGTTTGATGATTATTGGGGATTTATCTGCCGGAGCCAGATTTCAGCTGGAAAAAGCACCGTCAAGCTAATATATTTGCGAAACTCCAAAAATCACGAAACTTTCGCCGAAGTTCCTATTTTTCCAGATGACGGAGCTAGCCAAAAGGGGAGCTCCAGGTGGGCCAGGTGGGCCCCACGCCACCCCTGGGCGCGGCCAGGAGGAGGGCGGCGCCGAGGCCTGGCGTGGCCACCTGGGCCCACCTCTGGCGCTGCCCCTTCGCGTATATCTCCCCCGTAACCCTAAACATCGAGGGGTTCGTCCACGAAATATTCCGCCGCCTCCACGGGACGGAAACCACAGAGAGAGAAAAGCTCTCCGGCAGGGAGAAATCTGCCGGGGAAATTCCTTCCCGGAGGGGGGAAATCATCGCCATCGTCGCCGTCATCGTGCTGGACTTCATCAGGATCATCATCGTCATCATCCACCGCTCCACCATCATCATCTCCACTGCTCCACTCCGTTCCGCTGTAACATCTAGGGCTGCACCTTGTCTAGTTCATTGGGGAGACTCTCCCGGTGTTAATTACTCCTTGTTGTTGATGCTATTGAGTTTTATCGGTGAATTAAGGTTTATGTCCAGATTGTTATTCATCATTATATCACCTCTGATCATGATCCATATGATGTCTTGTGAGTAGTTCGTTTAGTTCTTGAGGACATGGGGAAAGTCTTGCTGCTAGTAGTGGAATAATGTTGAGTAATATTTAATGGTTTGATATTTAAGTTGTGGTGTCATTCTTCTAGTGGTGTCATGTGAACGTCGACTACATGATACTTCACCTTTATGGGCCTAGGGGAATGCATTGTGTATTTAGCTTGCTAATTGTGGGGTTGCCGGAGCGACAGAAACCTGAACCCCCGTTGGTAAGTTAGTGCACAAGGGAGTGTAGGATCTGAGAGTTTAAGGCTGTGGTTAGATTTATCTTAATTACTTTCTTGTAGTTGCGGATGCTTGCAAGGGGTATAATCGCAAGTACGTATTAGTCCTAGGAAGGGCAGTGCGTTAGCATAGTTTCACCCACACAACACTTATCAAAATATTGAAGATTAATCAACTACTCCCTCCGTCCCAAAATAAGTGTCTCAAGTTTGCTCAAAAGTGGATGTATTTAGACATGTTTCATGTCTAGATACATCCATTTTTGGGCAAACTTGAGACACTTATTTTTGGACGGAGGGAGTACATGAAACGAAAGCACTTGACGAAATTCACGTGTGTCCTCAGGAACGTTTGGTAATCATAAGTAACACAATCCGCTTGTCCTTTGCACTCAAAAGGATTGGGTCACTCGCTGCAATTATTATTGCTCTCGTTTATTTACTCATACTGTATTTATCTGCTATATTGAAAACACCTAAAAACTTGTCTGCTGGTGTTTACAGTGAATTCTTGATCAAAAATACATACCAGCACCTTCTGCTCCTCGTTGGGTTCGACACTCTTATTTATCGAAAGTACTACGATACACCCCCTATACTTGTGGCACGCATGACGCCGAGGCTGGGAGCTTGCGCGGTGTCGTGCGTTCTCGGTCGCCGTCGTCGCCCGCGTTACCGATGCTTGCGCTGGAGGAGAGCGACATCGACACGGAGGAAAGCGGCAACGAGGAGCTGCTTGGCGTTGACGACTACGCCAAGCTCGTCAAGCTCGTTGAGGAGAAATCCGTCCGCTCGGAGCGTCGCCGAGTGAAGAAGCTCCCTCGCCACGAGGCCCAGGTCGAGGCCTACAACGCCGACATCCTTGAGCGCGGGTTCCGACAGGAGGAGGAGCACCTCACGCGGGAGCGGAAATGGCAGCTGGTGTCAGACCAGTGGAAACCAGGGTACCACGGCCCGTGTGCCGTTGGCCCAGAAGATGACGCGTGGAAGTCCAAGTCAAGTCAACAGTCAAAGAAGCACGACACGTGTCCCCGAGTCTCGCCTAGGAAGCAGCCAACCCAAGACCAGCCTCGCGAGGCCATCCTCGCGAGGGAAACCTCCCTGCCAGGCCTCGGGAGGAAGAAGACAAGTGCACTGCGCACCCTTGACTCTGCGTCAGGGACCATGTGCGCCCGCGACTCCTTCAGAGTGACGCGCGTGCCTGCACTCCGCCGCAGAGCGTGCCGGCCAAAGCTTTCCTCTTGGGTGATTAAAGGACGCCGACCATCCACGGCAAGCAAAGCGAAGCCCAAGACCTTCCACTTCGGTGCAAGACAGCCAGACCGGCGCTACGCGCCACCACACGCGTCACCGACATGTCCTTGCGTCTACGCCATCGACGGTGGCTTTAGCTGTGCTAGGGCAGTACGCCGGTACCGCCTTTTGGTGCTATGTGGCAACCCTTACCACCAATGCCTTTGGGGGGAAGAGGACCGGAGCACTATAAAAGGGGCCGTGCCCCTACCTTAGAAGGGATCCCATCTTCGATCCATCTACAAGCTCATGTACTGTAACCGCTACAAGCAGTGCAATCCCAGACAAGCAGGAGTAAGGTTTTACACCATCACGGTGGCCTGAACCTGGGTAAACCGATGTGTCTCCTTGCTGCGTGTGTGTGTTCACCGAGGTCGCCGAGGGTCTTCGCTGAAAGCGTGTTTCAGTCCCCTGTGTTCGAACTCACTACCCGTGGGACATTTCCACGACGGCTGGAGGCGGTGCGCCAGCTGGACTTCATCAACATCCCCTCTGACTCCAACGACGAGTGAGCTCGGCGGTGTCGCCGCCACAATGCAAGGTCTGGTGAGTGGTCTCAGGGCTCCTTTTGCATATATTAGAGTTAGGTTAACTAGATTTAGCGTTGATCTAGTGCTAAATGTATTTAAATTATGTTTGTTTATGTACAATCGTATGAACTAAATATGAAACGCATGTGTTGAACTTCTCTGAATTTTAGCGTCATTTTTCTTTCGTATTTGAGGCTCGATTTACGGTTTATGTTGCGCGCACGTTTTGAACCCCTAAAGTGACATGGCATAACTACAGAGCCAGCAGCTGGCTACATTATTGTACTTATACTCTAAGAAGCATCTTAATGACAGAAAAGGAAAAAGTACTACTCCGGAACCCTATCAGCGAGTGTTGGAGGAAACAACCATGTCACGTATAAATTTCCATAAATTTAAGGTGCAGCCACGACACTTTTTTGAACCGGAGAGAGTATAAAAGAAGAACATGATAATAAGCCCACTGGAGAGTTTAATTAAGCCATTGGACTGAAAATAACCGAACACAACATATGGGCCAGCCCACTATTCTGCTCACCGACTAGGACACAGCTTAGGCAAGGCTGGACATTATAAGGCAACCGAAGAAGCTGGCCCAGATAAAACACCCACGTCACGCGGCATCGCACGACCCAACCAGCCGATCCGATATCGAGCGAGCGCACGGGCGATTCGGCGAGCGAAACCGCAGGACCCACCGGAACCCTAGCAGCGCGGCCATGGGGAAGTCTGATTACGGCGGCGGCGCTGGCGGAGGCGGCGGCGGCAGCGGAAGCCCCGGGTAAGAGAACACCGCGACCCCTCTCTTCGCGAGTTGTCGAGCTATCTCGATCTTGTTGCCTGATTATTCGGAGTTCGGTTTTGGTCTGCAGGAAGATCTTCGTCGGAGGGCTCCCACGCGACACAGCGCTAGGTAACTCGCCCAGTTTCTTACTTCTATTTTTTTTGCTATGCTTATCATGCGTCGTTGTGTTGGATCTGGTGATTCCGTTCTAGATTCAGTCGTACCGTGTTGCGATCGATATTTAGTTATCCCGGTGTTTTAACTAGATCTGCGTGGTTCTATGCGTTTGTATATATGGTTAACAACTATTTGCGGGTATCTTCAAAAGTTCTCCCGATATATTGTTTACTTCGCCTTGCATTAAGATTAATCTGAGTGAGGTACTGCGATATGTGAGGACTGCGTTGCATATGAATTTTAGTTGATGCTTGACTGTGATTGCTTAACAATTGATCTTTAGTAAATTCCTGCCTGTACTTGGAACCCCAAGGACATAGATTTGCTTATAATTGCAGTTTTTTCTGGTTCTTTTCTGAACCGTTGTATATGCATGCACACGTCATAACGTGTATCTGTAGTATCCAATCAAAACAACTTCTCATTCATGAGATCGCGTGACTTCCATGGATTTACTCTTCTCAGTTATTACCAAAACCAAGGAGATGTTTGACATCATGTCTGTTACAATTGATCCATGGGGATTAATTCCTAGAATCGGTCATGATGATTTAGCCCATCCATCGGTCGCATTAATGTTGAGTCAATTATGTTTGGTCCTTCGCCAGTGTGATATATGTAGCTGCTATACTGAGCACACTACCCGTTTACCTGGTTATAACAGATTCTCTAAGTTGTATATTGGTAGAACTAATTTCGTTGCTGCAACTTTTGATAACAGACACGTTTCAGAAGCATTTTGGCACCTATGGAGAGATAGTTGATTCGGTGATAATGAAAAATAAGCACACATCTCAGCCTAGGGGTTTTGGCTTCATCACATATTCTGACCCTGCTGTTGTTGATAAAGTGATGGAGGACAACCATGTCATCAATGGAAAGCAAGTAAGTTTTGTTCCTACTACACTACTTAGGATTGCAGCTTCACAATTGTCAAGCTGTTTTTTCTCTTGCTCTTATACCTTTACTGTTCAAGCCTACACTGAAGCTCTCCATGCATGTATCTTTGATATGCCCATTGCAGATGAGCTGCTTTATTATCTATTCTGTTACTAAATATATAATATCTCGATTGTCTGATACATCATTGTTGTTGTATGTTAGCTTACGGATTAATAACATGTTGAACTCATGGTTTTGTTCCCATTTGCAATTTTGCTCAGATGCTCGTTTCATATAACATGATTACTTGAAAATTATTTTAACTGGTCATTAATCCTTGGATTATATAAAACTTGTTATTACTTGACTGCTTCTTTACTTCAAGGATTCAGGGGAGCTGAATGCTTCTGTATTTTTTATCAGCTGGATTTGTAAACAGCAGGATGTGATTCTTGTTCCCATTATTACTTTGTTCAGTCTGTTTCCTCGCTTTCTTTAATTAATGGTCTGTCTTGTTCTTTATAATACCACATTGGGCAATCTATTTGATTTTTTGTGTGTAGTCTGTGCAGATATGTTCTAATTGAAGTTCTATTTACCATGCCTTCTGTACAATTTACTAGTTCCTAGATGTTTATTACTTGAAAATTACTCACTGCCAACGCCTGTTTTTGTTTCCAGGTTGAGATTAAGAGAACCATTCCAAAAGATGCTATGCAGTCCAACCCTAAGGATTTCAAAACTAAGAAGATATTTGTTGGTGGCCTTCCCCCAACACTCACTGAAGGTAAGGTATTGTATGTTATTGTCTGCTTCCTTTCTTTTAGTAATCAAGGCTGCTTCTTTACACATTGATTTTTATGTGATCGTCCTTCTTTTATCGCTCAGATGATTTCAAGGAGTTTTTTGAAAACTTTGGAGCTGTTGTTGAGCACCAGATTATGTGTGATCATCAAACAAGACGCTCCGGGGCTTTGGATTTGTAGTTTTCGATTCTGAGCAAGTTGTAGACGAGTTGTTAGCAAAAGGGAATATGATTGATCTTGCAGGTTCAAAGGTGAGTCTCGTGCATTTCATAACAGGAATGTCACTGATTGTGGCCTCTCCTCTGTATACTTACGACGCAAAACATGTAAAGAAAATTAATAACGAATTAAGGTCTGCCAAAAGAATACTGTTCTTTTGTTCATGTCAACAACTTTGCTAGGTTCATGGACCATAATGCTTTACGGATCGTTGGTAGCAAGGACCAATAGGTTTACATTTTTCAGTACTTAGGTTATTTGCTTTGTTTGTAGGTGGAGATGAAGAAAGCAGAACCAAAGAAATCCACAAATCCACCACGATCAGCTGGTAGTGATTCTAGATCATCATATGCTAGGGATTCTAGGGACCGTCCTTCCAGGGATGATTTTGGTGGACCGGTTGGTGTCTATAGCAACAGCTACGGCAATGGTGGCTTTGGTCCTTATAGGAACCATGGAAGTTATGTTGGTAGTCTCAGTAACGGAGGGGTAGGTGACTACCATGGTCGATACGGTCGTTATTATCCAGGAATAGGAAGCTATGAAGGCATGTCTTCGTTTGGTTATCCTAGCCGCTTTGGGGCATATGGAGGAGGTTTTGATGGACCTTATGCTGGAGGGAACTTAAGTGCCTACAGGCGAGGTGGTGATGAGAGCTTTGGTGGCCCTGGTAGTTCTAGCTACAGCGGCGCTATGTATGCTGGGGCATATGATCCTGCACTAGGTGCTTATGGACCTGGTGGCCCTCCTGATATGAGTAGGGGAGGTTTTGGCCCAGGCCGATATCACCCATATGGATGATGTGAAGTGTGTCCTTCAGAATTGGGCCCAGGATAATGTCATCTACAAATTGCTGCATTATATCGGGATTTAGTACTATAAGCATGTTAGAACCCTGTGATGGATGAACCACCTTTATGTTCTGTAAATGCTTGCTAGTTCGTCTGAACTTTAGCTTTCTGTTAGATACTATATGTGGTTTAGTGATCCAGTGTCCAGACTAGCAGACATTGTATTCACGTTTTTGTTTGTGATGTTATAGAACATATTATTTGTGTATTTTAGATGTGCACGTCGGATCATATGGTTAAGTCACTGTAATTGTGTGTGCATTCTGTCTAGCAATCGTGCAGCACATTTGGTCTTGGGGTCTGTTAGATGGTTTTGGTCCTTTGGCTGATCCTTCTGTATAGTCATGCCTTCCAGCTTTGTGTTGCAATTCTGTTTGCCATTGCTCATTGCCATCTGAGTAGATTTACCTTTTTATTATGTGATTTATGTGTGCAATTTGATATCATTAGATCCTTACATAAAAATGTTTGCCTGTGATTTGATGTTTAATATCATAAACCGTATCACTTAAGTAGTATAATCAATTATTATTGTTGAATCTCTGACCCCAAGTCCACAAAGCCAAAGATCTGGTTGGCGTATTTTGCCAAACTGAAGTAAGCTTTTCTCTTGTTTGGTGTTCGACGGGAGAATTGGTACGGACCAATATGGTTGATGTTGCCTTAAGGTCCAGAACATCTCTGCAAGAAGACATCAGGCAAAAGGAGATGCGGTCTATGCTGGGTGGTGAATGTGGGGTCTTGTGCTGTGGGCATTGATTAGCAAGTTTCTGGTTTTGGTTAGGCTTCAGGGTTTCGACATGTTCCCTTCAAAAACATGTCACCTTTGTAAATACACTTCTTCTACTAAATGTCCTGCTGCTCTCTCTCGATGAGAGTACTTATCATGTCTGGGTTGCATTTGCCCCAGTCTTCGCCGTGACATGCCACAGATAAAAAGCTGGATTATTGACATGTTCTGCTTTAGGAAACCCTAATTTAGCTCTAATCAGCTCACACTCCTTTGTTTCCTCCACAAGAGCATGCCTTTGTTATGTTTACACTTACACGTCCGCTACAATCTGGAAGAGCTACATCGCTAATTAACTAACCAACACATCTTAAAAAATAAAAAATATCGTAGATGGAAAGATGATGCCCCGGCAGCTGCTTACTACTGCCCGGGGCAACCGGGGACACTGACTCCCGGCGCAGTCGGGCAACGGGCCAAGTCACAGTGGTCATCAACCTGCAACCCCCACCAGTTGACACCGTCGACGCCTCCCGACTGCAGCATGGCGTAGGACGCGATGCCCATGAACGCCACCCGGCGTCTAGCGCGGCCGACAGAACGTAGTTGTGCCGCGCCCACCATGCTTTGTATCGCCGGTAGACAACAGTTGAACGCGAGCCCGACGGCGCCCCACATGAGATAGTTCACGGACCGCGCCGGCGGCATCATCCCCGTGGCGCTCAGCAGCACGGGCATGTTGACGAGCCGGATCCACCCCTTCTCCGGGAAGGCACGGACAGCGCCCACACGGGCACCGGCGCCAGCGCGCCGGCGAGGAAGAAGTAGTTCATCTTGGCGTAGCGGCCGAGGCGGCCGAACATGCGCAGCGGGCCGACCACGCCCCAGATGACGGACGCGTTGTAGAAGACGTCGTCGTGGGGCACGTCCACGGGCTCCCGGCCGGCAGCTTCGCCGGGTCGCAGATGTGGCCCACGCTCTCTAGCAGCCACCACGAGGTGCCGAAGTAGACCGACGACGCCAGCACGGTGCCCACGAGCTGGACGGCGAACATGGACCGCGGCGGGATCTTCATGTAATGGCCCAGCTTGAAGTCCTGGAGGAACATGATGGCCTGGGACATGCTGATGTAGCCGTACGTCTTGAACGCCACGTTCGCCAGCGGCCTCCCCGGGTACAGGTACCCGATGATGAGCTCCGTCATCACGTTCAACCCAGGCTGCTGATTGGTCGTGGCGGTGATGATGCCGATGGGGAGCGTGAAGAAGAATGCCAGCCCGGCCGCGAGGAGCACGCCCCAGTAGGGGAGCTGCAGCTCCTGCCCGAACCCCTCGCAGGTGAATATGGAGAGGCCCAGCACCAGCACCAGAATCACATGGAACCACCACTGCGGCACCGCCGCGTAGTTCTTCTTCATCAGCCTCGTGTGATGTCGCCGGTCTGCCCGCTCACCGTCGCCTTCGTCTGCCGCCATATCGATCTGTCGTTTCGGATCACTGATTTAATCGGAAAAGAAATCGTTGCTGCTTCATTGCACAAACAAATGCACACCTGCCGTGGAAGAGGGCGACGTGGGACAGAGTGGCGGCCAGCGTGGCGAAGCTGAGGCCGTAGGCGATGGCGAAGAAGATGCTCAGGTTGATCTGGCCGGCGTCGTCGTATCCGGACTGGCTGAACTTGAACGTTGCCGGGTCGAGCACCCGGCTCACGTCGTACCGGCTGCCGTTGGCCATGAACACGTGGGAGGAGATGATGGGGAAGCGCCTCGCGTCGTACGCGTTGCTCCAGTACGCCACGGGCAAGATCACATACACCACCAGAAAGAACCCCGCCATGACGTTCACGATGGCGAACGCCGGCGTGGACAGCGGCGTGCCCAGGAAGCCCGCCACGGTGGCCCAGTCGAGGCCGAACGACCCGACCCCGAGGCCGTGGACGCCGGAACCGATCTGCTGCGCCGTCACGGAATTCCTCCACACCAGGCAGACCACGGAAATGCTGGAGATGGTCGGGAAGAGGTAGTTGGGCACGATGTAGTAGGCGAAGCTGGTTGTCAGGACGATGAGGAAGAACTGAAGCCTCGTGCTCCCTCCCTTGGGTCTCTTCTCCTTCTCGTGCAGCGCCCTGAAGAGCGAGACCTGCACCAGGTTCGACGGCCACCACATGTAGGGAGAGTCGACGAGGAACTTTCTGAAGATGCCAGCCCAGCCATACCCCATCAGCTGCCCGGGCACAGACACATCACCACAAGTCAGTGCCAGATCAAACCTGAATTGAAATTACCAAGAAAAATAATATTCAGATGCTTGATAATCAGTCAGTCACCTGGGTGGTTTGAGTGAGCAGCATGGCGGCGAGCGGGTGGATCTCCCGGTGGTAGAAGGCCTTGACGATGGTGATAATGCCAACGGCATAGACAGAGTTGGAGCCGGTGTTGGCAAAGATGGTGATGAGGACATGCTCCTTGAGGTTGAAGGGCCCTGGGTTCAGCGAGAAGGACCACCCGGTGCCCTTGATCCTGACGACCTTGGTAGGGAGGCAGGCGGCCATCAGCCTGCCGAGCGGCAGGACCACGATCTGCACCGAGAGGGAGGATACGTAGAGCGGGTTCTGACGGTAGCCGAAGAACTGGTTGCAGAAGGCCAGGAGCGCACACGAGATGAGCCCCAGAAACCATGTCCTGAAGGTCAGCGCCGGCAATGTCGGGTCGTCGGTGATCGGCACGGTGAGCTGAACCTCCTCGATTGGACAGTCGTCCACCTCTTCTGCACAAGCTCATTCACGGTGACAAAAAGAAAATCAAGTCACACTGGGAGGCTTAGGACTGACAAAAATCAATCCGCTTGTTTTGCAGCAATGCACTAAGAATTGGGCAGATTGTTGCCAAGATTTAGCTACGAAGTAAAACTCACCTGTTTTTCCATTGCTGGTGCCCGGCCCTGCATTCTGAATCTCCATGTTGCTGAGCTCGAGTTGTGGTGGCTCCTCCATTGCAGCGCTCTCCTTGCCAAGCTCCCACCAAGATTAGGTTCTTTTATAAGCCTTGTGTGGATTAGAGGCTGTGTTGGTAGCTAGTAGTTCCTGCCCAATGACAACAACTAGAAAAGGTTAACCTGTTGTTTTCATCGTCTTATGTTGCGCAAGTAAATGTGGATGGCACACAAGAGGGTGCTCACCTAACAAAGCTTCAGCTTCAGTTCTTTGGTCTCCTGTCACAACATGTTTGTACTTATGTACTAGCTAGCTCAACTGGGGTATGTTTTTTCTCTCGATAGAGAGCTAGCTCCACTATGTATGATGAAAAAGAAGGTTAATCTATATTGGCAAGATTTTACTCAATAAACTGTAAAATTATCGTATATATAAGTAAATGCTTGTCGCTAAACATCCAGGTCTATCGACATTTGACTGAATTGATTATATTATCTATGAACCATCACCTGTTTTCAGTATAAACCCTGATCATGATTGCTCTCAGCTCCATACTGCCGAAAAATTAATAGGGTGCCAGTAGTGTACGTATGCTTTCGTACTGACCCAACCAAAGAGTGCATCATTTCTGCCACTAAATAACCAGGAGGCGATAACCTTATCGAAAATACCCACACAGCACCGAATTTTGTACGAGAACGATTGTCAGTAGATATTTGATAATTCATCATTTGCTCACGCCCTCCCAAAATGTATTAACACGATTTGCGTTACTCGATTGGTCAGATCGTTCACTGAGTTTTCCCTGGTGCCATAGAGAATCTTATTACTTATTACTACTTGCTACTTGATACTTTTTAAAACTATGCAATAAAATGTTGTGTGCGTCGCTTTGATGCAGAGGCTCGGGCTGGTTCCCCATTTCTAAAAAAATTCTTTCCCGTCTCCATGATTCAGAATTAATTGATAATTACTGTGCGCCTCATGCTCCCATCAGAGATGGTAGGAGATTACTTAGTGTGCCCTGGTGTGGTGGTTAACATCCGGTGGGAAGAATTTGGAACAGATTTGCAAAAAGGTAAGCTGAAAAGATATTAGACCAGCCACAGTGTGCAGCAAAAGCGGTTCGAACTAACTTTTGAATAGATTCAATACAGTGTAGAGCATCGGATCATCTTGTCCGACAAGAGAAGCGATTCTTGTTGTTGGCTCGATTCAAGCCGGTTAAATTATATTTTCCTGCATGCATGTCCACAGCCCGCGCAGAGGAATAGCGAGGGGAGAGAGGAGAGCTTCTCTTGCATGAATGTCAGGGTGGGCTCCACTATTACTGTTTGATGCGGTTCACTACGCTGTAGGTATTGCGCTGCCGATTCAAGTCTGACAATCTTTTTGGTTGAACCGGCGTCACGGTGTGGCTGGTCTTAAAGAGCCTTCCATCATGGCCCTTTTTTCCAGGTGGTCCTTGATGGACCAACCTCACATATAGCAGCAATATGTATAGCGAGAGCCACAGTTTGAGCATCCAGGACACTGTCCGGTTAAGAGTCTGAGCCAAATGTACATACAGGGCACTGAATCATAAAAGGATCTAAGTTATGTAGCCATTAGCCAGTAGCCAAGTAGGGCTGGTGGTCAGTTGTTCTAAGTACTATCAGTATTCAACAATCGAGGAACAGTAACTAGAGGACCACATGCCATGTGCAATGTCATATGTATTTGGCTACTCTGAACTGAAGTGGATAGATGCGCGCGATTTTGATTTGCAGATCTTTTCGCTGCAGAACACAGAGAGGCAAGCTAGGTACCATGGATGGACAGACTAGGATGCCAATGCAGAAATTAAGTGAAAAGGTTGGTTCTCGACATCGATGGCAATACGGCGAAGTCACATGATCTCTGGATCAGTCTTGAAGGCACAGTAACTGCAAACAAGGTACTGGAAGAAGAGTAACTCCGAGGGCGGCCTTGAATTGAATTGAAGAACAGTAACTTCGGGTCGAGCTGATCAGATCTTGCCGGTTGCAAGAGCCAGCCAGTATTCAGGCTAATATACACTGCCCGTCCAAGTGTTGTTCGACGAGTGACGCGAGTCGTTTCAAACTCTCTTCTGCAAGTGATCAGTCCACTTGTCTTAGAGAAAAACAAGTGACGCTAAACTCTCTTCAGACCTGCAAGTGATCAGTCCACTTGTCATTAGAGAAAGACAAGTGACGCGGGTCGTTTCAAACTGTCCGCGCCTACCAATGCCAACTACTACTACACGTCTACTGAAGAAATAGGCTTGCGCCCCGCTATATTAATATAGCAACCACCCGATACAACAATGAGGCCACTGCTGGGGCAAACAGTACAGTCATGTCCAAAAGAAAAGAAAGAGAAAAAGAAAAGAAAACAAAGCCGACACCGGCGGATCAACGAAAACGAAAGTGACCCACAACCGCTGCGCCCTCTCCGGCGAATTCCCACCACAAACCTAGCATTCTAAATCACCGCGTACCAAACAGCACCTCCAAGAAGGAAAGCGACGACGATGACGCTGCTGCCCGGACAGACCTAGGGTTTCCCCCGGTACGCTCCGAGGAGTGGGGAAGAGGTACACCCGACGCCCCTCAAGAAGGAAGGGTGACACTCGCAGGCGTCACCACATCGGTGCCACAACGGCAGGGATTTCTCCCAACCCCAAAAAAACCACGTCTCGGACAATCTGTAGCGTTCCACCCATCTTGCCACCCACCAACAAACGCCACCACGGTCTTGAAGTCACCATCGTCGTCTCACCATGGCAAACATAGCAGGGCCGATCAGCCCGAGACGAAGCAGCCGTAGACAGGATCCGACAGAGTCACAACCACGCGGGAGGGAACAACCTCCACCGTCGAAGACGATAGCCGACTGGACGCTACGACACGAGCACACCGAGCCATTGGAACTGGAGGGCGGCAGCAGCGCAGCCACCTGGAGGACGTCGTCCACCGCCATCGGCGGGTGCCGACCGGACACGGCAGCAGGGACACACCAGGCCAAGCAGGCCCGGCCGAGCCCGGGGGCTCATAAAGTCCCCGCCGCCATGCTGCTGCACGTAGGACGCCACCGCCGCTACCCTCAATCGGTTCCTACGCTCAGCCGGACCAAGCTGGGCCCGTGAAGCTCCCACCGCCACGCTGCAGCAAGGGTGGCGTCACCGCTGTCAACTCCGTCGCGAGCCGCGCATCAGGCCAAACCGAGGGCAACGAGGCAGACCCGCCCTAACCCAGATCGGGCCCAAAGGGCCCAGATCTGGGCCTGCAGGGCTGGACCTTCACCACCGCTGCCCCAGCCACCAACGGCAGCACCCCACCACCTTGTCCACCCGCGCTGCCCCAGGAGAAGCCCGCCGCCGCGCCGGACCGTCGCCGCCGAGGAGCACCACCAGGGCCAGGGCTGCCCCGCGCCGCCCTAGAACCAGGAGGGAAAAGGCTGCAGTCCGCCGCCACCGGCGGCGGCGGCCGGCCAGGAGCTGGCGCACACCCCGGCGACGGCGGGAGGGAGGCAGGAGGGGAAGCTCGGGGGCCGGGGGTCGGAGAGCGCGGCCCGGCCGCCGCGGGGGCGGCGCGGGTCGCGGGAGGGAGAAGGGTCGGGGGTGCACTGAAAGTTGCCCAAGAGTTGCTATTCCACCTGAACTCACTACTACACGTCTACACGCGTGCCTGTCAGGGACTGATTGAGCTCTAGTTAATCGCGTCCGGTGTTCGTTCATGGTATTGGATGAAGAGGAGACTAGTGGAATTTGGTGCGGCGGCACGCCGCACCCGTTGTTCACCAAATTGTGTCCAAATCTTCACCAAATTGGAATGTTCAAATATGTTTGCATTATGTCATAAGTAGTTAGCATATATTTTTGTGAACATGTTTATATATTTTACATATTTTCCGACGGGTATGGGTATCTATAGAAATACTTCAATTTTGTGAACAGTAAAACGGCGCTCTAGAAGTGTGAACAGTATTCGGTGACGTGGGCAGGCTGAGGGGAGGCCGAACTGGGTCAGCTTTGATATATAGTGACTAGGAAAATTAGCGCGGCGGCACGCCGCGCCTGTGGTGTTAATTTTGCTGCATAATTTGAAGTGTATTTTATGACGGTATGTAACTCCAAATATTTAGCAAATTGAAATGTTAAAAAATGCTTGTATGTTTCCATAAATTTTTAAGTTAAATCCATATTTAGAAAAATGCATTATGTGAGCATCCATTAAATTTAAATCCATAATTAGATGAAGTTCATTTAGATTATGTAAAAATATTAATCAAATTGAAAAGGTTTAAATATGTTTGTATTTTGCCATAAATAGGTAGTATTTATTTTTCTGAGCATGTTGATATATTCTAGAGTATCTCTAAATTTTTAGCAAATTGGAATGTTCAACTATGCTTCTATTTTTTCATTAATATTTAGTTTAAATACATAATTAGTGGAATACATTTTTTTTTTTGGATTTGATTCCACAACTAGGGAAAGTTCATTTTTATTGCATCCAAATATTGACTAAATTGGAATGTTCAAATATGTTTGTATCTTGCCATAAGTAGTTAGCATTTTTTTTGAGCATTTTTTGACATATTTTAAAAAATATCCAAATATCTAGCAAGTTGGAATGTTCAAATATGTTTGTATTTTGCTATGAATATTTAACTGTAATTAGATAAAATACATTTGAATCTTCTCCAAATATTTACCAAATTTAAATATACAAATTTGTTTGTTTGTTTAGCATAAGTAGTTAGCATGTATTTTTATGAACGTTTTGATATATTATTTATATTTTCCCGATGGATATATTCAGAGATATTGATTTGTGAAAGTTTTTTCATTTTTTTGGAAATTGTTTAAATAAACCGGTCCCACCTGTCAGGGATTTAACATTTTCTTTAAATGTTTCCGGAAAGAAAAAAATCCTGGCAGGCCAGGTCCACTGTGATGTCGTGATGACATCATCAACGGCGATGACCGCGTTGTTGCAAAAAGGTCCCTAGATGGTCCGGTAATTGCAAATAAGTCCCTTTTGATCACGGCAATGACCGCGTCGTTGCGAAAAGGTCTCTGGATTGTCCGATAATTGCAAATAAGTCCCTCCAACGGTCGGAACGGCGATGACCGCGTCGTTGCGAAAACAAAAGCAGATAAACATGCATGAAATATATTTGAAACTTTTGTGAATATTGTTGAATACTTTTCTGAATATTGTTGAATATTCTTGGGAAAACAATATTACGCCGCGCCCGTGTAGAAAACTGTCCGGGAAAAGAAAAGCAGATAAACATGCATGAAATATGTTTGAAACTTTTTTGAATATTGTTGAATATATTCTTGGGAAAACATTATTTTCGTATTGTTGAATATTTTCTGGGGAAAATATTTATTGGGAAAATATACAACAAATTTTGTATGGAAAATATTTTAAAGCGTCGGTACCTTGAGCGGCTATCCTCGTCATTGGATGAGAGGATGATGATTAAGTCCGTCTTCAGCACTCGTAAGGTGACGATTTGGTTAGTGACGACTTCCTGATCGGCCTTTGCGTGTGGTGAGGCGGAAGGGCTTAGATGGAACACATGGTTTTAGTGCTAAGTAGTGGTGGTCAGATATATATATTCATGCATAGTTGCGATTAGCTAGTGGGTTGGACTAATATTCATGTATGTCCGATTACACAATTCATGGAGTTATTCGATACATATAGGACATAACATAGAACAAATTTCAGTTTGTATTCTGTAGAACACATTTCTGGTCTCAAAGCTTAGCGCTAAAGGAAAAAAAGAGACTACGATCCAAGAAATGGTTTTTGTTTGCTATATTCAACGTTTTTCATAGTGGACGAACTGTACTGCAATCCCTTCATTGGTTATAGAAATAGCTCATCTGGTACTTGTTGACAACAGGCTTAAAGGCGGAGAACAATATAGATTTAGGGACTATTCGATAGTACAGTCGAAATTATTATGACGACCGACTTTGATGCAAAAATGTTTTACTTCGGGAGACCGTTTCACAATTTTTTGGGAAATGCGAGGACTCTTCTACAAAAAAGACGGTACGCGGGGACTCTTCTATAAAAAAGACGGTACGCGGGGACTCTTCTGCAAAAATGTTTTATTCCGGGGGACCGATTCGTCAAAATAAAAAGGTTAAAACATGGAAGTTGTTTGGAACGGTGATATACATCTACTCGTGAGAGAAAAATTCAAACGGATGACCGAGTGCGACGAATTTGACAAATTTCGTCAAATATTCTTGCGAATTTGGATCCAAAATTAAGGAGATAGAGTCGACCAAACTCGAAACCGATCACGGGGATGGAACCTACTCGTCGACGTGCATTAACAGTTTTTTTTTTTAAAAAAAACCTACGTGCCTCTCCAGCCACCGCCCTTTCGCCTATTTATTCCTCCCGACGCGAAAACCCTAAATACCCGAGCCATTATCCACGAAAAGTTTCAGAGACGCCGCCGCCGTCAACCCTAGCTCGGGAGGGTTCAGAAGCTCTTCCCGGCACTCTGTCGGAGAGGGGAATCATCACCGGAGGGCTCTATATCACCATGCCTGCCTCCGGAGTGATGCGTGAGTAGTTCATCCTTGGACTATGGGTCCATGGCAGTAGCTAGATGGTTGTCTCTCCACTTTATGCTATCATGTTTAGATCTTGTGAGCTGCCTATCATGATCAAGATCATCTTATTGTAATGCTACATGTTGTGTTTGCTGGGATCCGATGAATATTGAATACTATGTCAAGTTATTTTATCCCTAGTGGCAACAGCACATCCACAATCTTAGAAGTTATTGTCACTCTCTCAGATTACCGGAGGCATGAACCCACTATCTAGCATAAATACTCACTCTTGGAGTTACAAGCATCTACTTGGCCAAAGCATCTACTAGTAACGGAAAGCATGCAAGATGATCAGTCTTGAAGGCACAGTAACTGCAAACAAGGTACTGGAAGAAGAGTAACTCCGAGGGCGGCCTTGAATTGAATTGAAGAACAGTAACTTCGGGTCGAGCTGATCAGATCTTGCCGGTTGCAAGAGCCAGCCAGTATTCAGGCTAATATACACTGCCCGTCCAAGTGTTGTTCGACGAGTGACGCGAGTCGTTTCAAACTCTCTTCTGCAAGTGATCAGTCCACTTGTCTTAGAGAAAAACAAGTGACGCTAAACCCTCTTCAGACCTGCAAGTGATCAATCCACTTGTCATTAGAGAAAGACAAGTGACGCGGGTCGTTTCAAACTGTCCGCGCCTACCAATGCCAACTACTACTACACGTCTACTGAAGAAATAGGCTTGCGCCCCGCTATATTAATATAGCAACCACCCGATACAACAATGAGGCCACTGCTGGGGCAAACAGTACAGTCATGTCCAAAAGAAAAGAAAGAGAAAAAGAAAGGAAAAGAAAACAAAGCCGACACCGGCGGATCAACGAAAACGAAAGTGACCCACAACCGCTGCGCCCTCTCCGGCGAATTCCCACCACAAACCTAGCATTCTAAATCACCGCGTACCAAACAGCACCTCCAAGAAGGAAAGCGACGACGATGACGCTGCTGCCCGGACAGACCTAGGGTTTCCCCCGGTACGCTCCGAGGAGTGGGGAAGAGGTACACCCGACGCCCCTCAAGAAGGAAGGGTGACACTCGCAGGCGTCACCACATCGGTGCCACAACGGCAGGGATTTCTCCCAACCCCAAAAAAACCACGTCTCGGACAATCTGTAGCGTTCCACCCATCTTGCCACCCACCAACAAACGCCACCACGGTCTTGAAGTCACCATCGTCGTCTCACCATGGCAAACATAGCAGGGCCGATCAGCCCGAGACGAAGCAGCCGTAGACAGGATCCGACAGAGTCACAACCACGCGGGAGGGAACAACCTCCACCGTCGAAGACGATAGCCGACTGGACGCTACGACACGAGCACACCGAGCCATTGGAACTGGAGGGCGGCAGCAGCGCAGCCACCTGGAGGACGTCGTCCACCGCCATCGGCGGGTGCCGACCGGACACGGCAGCAGGGACACACCAGGCCAAGCAGGCCCGGCCGAGCCCGGGGGCTCATAAAGTCCCCGCCGCCATGCTGCTGCACGTAGGACGCCACCGCCGCTACCCTCAATCGGTTCCTACGCTCAGCCGGACCAAGCTGGGCCCGTGAAGCTCCCACCGCCACGCTGCAGCAAGGGTGGCGTCACCGCTGTCAACTCCGTCGCGAGCCGCGCATCAGGCCAAACCGAGGGCAACGAGGCAGACCCGCCCTAACCCATATCGGGCCCAAAGGGCCCAGATCTGGGCCTGCAGGGCTGGACCTTCACCACCGCTGCCCCAGCCACCAACGGCAGCACCCCACCACCTTGTCCACCCGCGTTGCCCCAGGAGAAGCCCGCCGCCGCGCCGGACCGTCGCCGCCGAGGAGCACCACCAGGGTTAGGGCTGCCCCGCGCCGCCCTAGAACCAGGAGGGAAAAGGCTGCAGTCCGCCGCCACCGGCGGCGGCGGCCGGCCAGGAGCTGGCGCACACCCCGGCGACGGCGGGAGGGAGGCAGGAGGGGAAGCTCGGGGGCCGGGGGTCGGAGAGCGCGGCCCGGCCGCCGCGGGGGCGGCGCGGGTCGCGGAAGGGAGAAGGGTCGGGGGTGCACTGAAAGTTGCCCAAGAGTTGCTATTCCACCTGAACTCACTACTACACGTCTACACGCGTGCCTGTCAGGGACTGATTGAGCTCTAGTTAATCGCGTCTGATGTTCGTTCATGGTATTGGATGAAGAGGAGACTAGTGGAATTTGGTGCGGCGGCACGCCGCACCCGTTGTTCACCAAATTGTGTCCAAATCTTCACCAAATTGGAATGTTCAAATATGTTTGCATTATGTCATAAGTAGTTAGCATATATTTTTGTGAACATGTTTATATATTTTACATATTTTCCGACGGGTATGGGTATCTATAGAAATACTTCAATTTTGTGAACAGTAAAACAGCGCTCTAGAAGTGTGAACAGTATTCGGTGACGTGGGCAGGCTGAGGGGAGGCCGAACTGGGTCAGCTTTGATATATAGTGACTAGGAAAATTAGCGCGGCGGCACGCCGCGCCTGTGGTGTTAATTTTGCTGCATAATTTGAAGTGTATTTTATGACGGTATGTAACTCCAAATATTTAGCAAATTGAAATGTTAAAAAATGCTTGTATGTTTCCATAAATTTTTAAGTTAAATCCATATTTAGAAAAATGCATTATCTGAGCATCCATTAAATTTAAATCCATAATTAGATGAAGTTCATTTAGGTTATGTAAAAATATTAATCAAATTGAAAAGGTTTAAATATGTTTGTATTTTGCCATAAATAGGTAGTATTTATTTTTCTGAGCATGTTGATATATTCTAGAGTATCTCTAAATTTTTAGCAAATTGGAATGTTCAACTATGCTTCTATTTTTTCATTAATATTTAGTTTAAATACATAATTAGTGGAAATACATTTTTTTTTTGGATTTGATTCCACAACTAGGGAAAGTTCATTTTTATTGTATCCAAATATTGACTAAATTGGAATGTTCAAATATGTTTTTATCTTGCCATAAGTAGTTAGCATTTTTTTTTAGCATTTTTTGACATATTTTAAAAAATATCCAAATATCTAGCAAGTTGGAATGTTCAAATATGTTTGTATTTTGCTATGAATATTTAACTGTAATTAGATAAAATACATTTGAATCTTCTCCAAATATTTACCAAATTTAAATATACAAATTTGTTTGTTTGTTTAGCATAAGTAGTTAGCATGTATTTTTATGAACGTTTTGATATATTATTTATATTTTCCCGATGGATATATTCAGAGATATTGATTTGTGAAAGTTTTTTCATTTTTTTTGGAAATTGTTTAAATAAACCGGTCCCACCTGTCAGGGATTTAACATTTTCTTTAAATGTTTCCGGAAAGAAAGAAAACCTGGCAGGCCAGGTCCACTATGATGTCGTGATGACATCATCAACGGCGATGACCGCGTTGTTGCAAAAAGGTCCCTAGATGGTCCGGTAATTGCAAATAAGTCCCTTTTGATCACGGCGATGACCGCGTCGTTGCGAAAAGGTCTCTGGATTGTCCGATAATTGCAAATAAGTCCCTCCAACGGTCGGAACGGCGATGACCGCGTCGTTGCGAAAACAAAAGCAGATAAACATGCATGAAATATATTTGAAACTTTTGTGAATATTGTTGAATACTTTTCTGAATATTGTTGAATATTCTTGGGAAAACAATATTACGCCGCGCCCGTGTAGAAACCTGTCCGGGAAAAGAAAAGCAGATAAACATGCATGAAATATGTTTGAAACTGTTTTGAATATTGTTGAATATATTCTTGGGAAAACATTATTTTCGTATTGTTGAATATTTTCTGGGGAAAATATTTATTGGGAAAATATACAACAAATTTTGTATGGAAAATATTTTAAAGCGTCGGTACCTTGAGCGGCTATCCTCGTCATTGGATGAGAGGATGATGATTAAGTCCGTCTTCAGCACTCGTAAGGTGACGATTTGGTTAGTGACGACTTCCTGATCGGCCTTTGCGTGTGGTGAGGCGGAAGGGCTTAGATGGAACACATGGTTTTAGTGCTAAGTAGTGGTGGTCAGATATATATATTCATGCATAGTTGCGATTAGCTAGTGGGTTGGACTAATATTCATGTATGTCCGATTACACAATTCATGGAGTTATTCGATACATATAGGACATAACATAGAACAAATTTCAGTTTGTATTCTGTAGAACACATTTCTGGTCTCAAAGCTTAGCGCTAAAGGAA
This sequence comes from Poa pratensis, assembly GCA_947311845.1. Taxonomy (NCBI): domain Eukaryota; kingdom Viridiplantae; phylum Streptophyta; class Magnoliopsida; order Poales; family Poaceae; genus Poa; species Poa pratensis. The sequence continues at coordinate 8,662,541 of CAMZMU010000044.1, read as the reverse complement.
AAAAAGAGACTACGATCCAAGAAATGGTTTTTGTTTGCTATATTCAACGTTTTTCATAGTGGACGAACTGTACTGCAATCCCTTCATTGGTTATAGAAATAGCTCATCTGGTACTTGTTGACAACAGGCTTAAAGGCGGAGAACAATATAGATTTAGGGACTATTCGATAGTACAGTCGAAATTATTATGACGACCGACTTTGATGCAAAAATGTTTTACTTCGGGAGACCGTTTCACAATTTTTTGGGAAATGCGAGGACTCTTCTACAAAAAAGACGGTACGCGGGGACTCTTCTATAAAAAAGACGGTACGCGGGGACTCTTCTGCAAAAATGTTTTATTTCGGGGGACCGATTCGTCAAAATAAAAAGGTTAAAACATGGAAGTTGTTTGGAACGGTGATATACATCTACTCGTGAGAGAAAAATTCAAACGGATGACCGAGTGCGACGAATTTGACAAATTTCGTCAAATATTCTTGCGAATTTGGATCCAAAATTAAGGAGATAGAGTCGACCAAACTCGAAACCGATCACGGGGATGGAACCTACTCGGCGACGTGCATTAACAGTTTTTTTTTTAAAAAAAACCTACGTGCCTCTCCAGCCACCGCCCTTTCGCCTATTTATTCCTCCCGACGCGAAAACCCTAAATACCCGAGCCATTATCCACGAAAAGTTTCAGAGACGCCGCCGCCGTCAACCCTAGCTCGGGAGGGTTCAGAAGCTCTTCCCGGCACTCTGTCGGAGAGGGGAATCATCACCGGAGGGCTCTATATCACCATGCCTGCCTCCGGAGTGATGCGTGAGTAGTTCGTCCTTGGACTATGGGTCCATGGCAGTAGCTAGATGGTTGTCTCTCCACTTTATGCTATCATGTTTAGATCTTGTGAGCTGCCTATCATGATCAAGATCATCTTATTGTAATGCTACATGTTGTGTTTGCTGGGATCCGATGAATATTGAATACTATGTCAAGTTGATTATCAATCTATCTTATATGTTATTTATGATCTTGCATGCTTTCTGTTACTAGTAGATGCTTTAGCCAAGTAGATGCTTGTAACTCCAAGAGTGAGTATTTATGCTAGATAGTGGGTTCATGCCTCCGGTAATCTGAGAGAGTGACAATAACTTCTAAGATTGTGGATGTGCTGTTGCCACTAGGGATAAAATAACCGATACTTAGCTTAAGGGTGCGCCGTTAGGTCTAATGCATTTGTTTACTTTACGCACATTGCTTAATCCAATTATCCGTTGCTTGCAACTTAATACCAACGGGAAACTCGGATGACAACCTGGCGGTGGATTATTAGTCATAGACGCTGTTGGATAACGGTCTTTGTATTTTGTCGTAATGCCCACATGAATATCATAGTAATCATCATGTCATATATATGCATTGTTATGCGCTCAATATTTTGTCAATTGCCCAGCTGTAATTTTTTCACCCAGCATGTTAGTTATCTTTTATGGAGAGACACCACTAGTGAAATGTGGACCCCGGTCCATTTTTTTACACTGATAATACAACCAACTGCAAACATTGTTTCTTTTCATTCTCTGCAATTTACTACTGTTTTCCACACCATACGTTTAATCCTTTGTTTTCAGCAAGCCGGTGAGATTGACAACCTCACTGTTTCGTTGGGGCAAAATAGTTTGATTGTGTTGTGTGCGGATTCCACGTTGGTGATCGAGTAAACGGCACCAGCAACAACCTTCAGAAGTGATTTCTTGCTCCTACTGGTTCGATTAAACCTTGGTTTCATACCGAGGGAAACTGCTGCTACACTGCATCATACCTTGCTCTTGGGGTCTCCCAACAAATGTGTGATCCATGCAATCACTGGGATCCGGCGAAACACGCCTTCTGGACCGAGTACTTCGTCCAGCGCCACGCCCGCGAGCTGGCCGACGAAGGGCGCAACGGCCCTGTGGAGGGCCGCAAGAACGCCAAGGGCCGCCGGAGGTGGTGGGGCGCTCGGGGACGCACGCTGGCGTACTTCCTGGATCACATCGCCGCCGGCAACAGGCCGCGGTTCACCATGCCGCCGCGCGACGGCGCCTCCTGGCTGCCCAGGAGGATGGCCACCACCTCCTCCTCTTCTTCATCGGGTGCGACGTCCTTGACGCCGTCCTCGGTGGCGCGCTCCACGCCCACGCCGAGGTTCGCCCGCATCCAGCCTCCTCCGCCAAGCTCCTCCTCGACGAGGTGGCGGCGCGTCGGGCGGCCGAGCAGCAAGCTCGCCAAGCTCGCCGTCGCATTCCACCTCCGCCGCCGCCCCCGGAATACTACATCCTCGACCCGAGCGACGAGGACGAGGACGCGCCCAGACCGAGCAGCAAGTGGCACGGCGACAACGGCAAAGGCCCGAGCAACGCCGCTGGGAGCGGCTCTGATGGTGACGGCGACGGTGGCGACCACACCGTGTTCTACAGCCAGCTGGGGATGGACGGCGTGTCGATCGCCGAGTTTAGTTTATTTTCAGTTTTTATTTCAAGTTTGTATTATGTAATCGGCAAGAACTGCGAATTTCGCCTATATATGAATGAAATTCGCCTAATTATCTATTTTGCGCTCAATTTTTTTTTTTGAATATTCGGCTTTCCTCCTGGGTTTGCACGGCTGGGAATACGCCCCCCAGGCTCAAAATAACGCTGTTTCCCCCAGCCCGACCAAAATAGCGTCGTTTTTCGGCCTTGGTGGACAACGAGTGGAGATGCCCTTAGTATGAATATGATACTGTATTGAACAGCAAAGCATGGTTAAACACAAAACTCAGGGGCAGCGACCATGAGATACTTGATCATGTCTTGATCATGTCTTATCTCTTTGGTTAAACAAGGTGCGGACCGTGCGGTGCCTCGCCTCGCGGTGGATGGCTGGAGGCACCCGTGCTGCTGGCTGCCGTTGGGCTGCATGGGAGCGGAAATGCAATCTGACGCACCGGGAGCATAGGGTCACATGAGTAAAAATGAGATGAGAAAGAATAGAGAACTGTCACATAGGGTCACATAGAGCACCACCATCCCTAGCATGTGAGCCCTAGCAGTCAATTTCCTAGTAAGGTCGAGCCAACAAAAATCACCAGAGAATCAGTGCTACTTGGAACGAGCTGCCCCAAACATGGTGATTTCTTGAATTTTTTCTCATACACATCACATGGTGCTGAGTGGCGGAAAGGGGAAGGAGAAAAAAAGAGCGGAAGGAGAAGGAGAAGAGCTCATCTTTCAACTTTCTGTCGGGATATGTGCCCATAAAGAGCAAAAAACAGCCATGCAACAGGAATACATAGAAATACAAGGTCATTAAATGATCTAGGGTACCACTAGAATTAATGTTTGTGTGCGGCATATGTCCTTTTCACGACAACTCGTTCTACTTTTTTATTAGCTGGCTATGGGATAGCGTCCTAGGTACTAGTCTTAACCCGGTTCATTATTCTGTCAGTATGTACAACGGTAAAATGCGTGCGATGGCCCAATAAAACATAAACTCGATCTGTTTAAAAATAAGCATTTAAAAATCATTGTTGTATGCAAGTCGGGTAACAATTTACCAAGAATAGTGCCACGATTGTAAACCACACATGCTATTTTTACCGAAACATATTAGCATAGAATAAAATTGCAGAGTACGGGCGTTTTGGAGCTCGGACTACATGGAGCATTAAAAAAAAAATCCAAGCTGCCATTTGTTTTTGCAAAAAATTCCAGGTGTAGATAATGATAATTTTACTAGCGTGCAACTATGTGTTCTAGGTTGTGTAAAATTGGCAAAATTGCGGACCTGAAGTAGTTGAACAGTGCAAATTTAAAAACCTCCAAAGTTTGTCATTTTTTGTGTAGCCAAAAATAGAACATATTTCGTATTGTGATTTAACCACTGTTTAAGATATCTTTCGATATTCTGATTTATCGTCCGAGACCGATAAGATAAATCGGTCGATAAATCTGCCGATATGCCGATAAATCGGCCGATTTATCCCTTATCTTGGGTCGTCCGATAAGTTACCGATAAGCGATATCCCCAACATTGGATTTAACAAGTTCGTATCTATATTACTATTAAAAGAGCAAACATGTTCCGGATACATTAAATCTAAATCGTCAAACGTGGATCCAACGATCGAAAACGTCCGCTCCGTGTTGAGCACCTCAACACCCAGAAAACGAACCGGTACGAGTCTTTTTTTTTAACAGAGGTACGAGTCTATTTCCTCCTCTTTCTCCACCTCCCGAGAGAGACCGGCAGGAGCTTCAGAAGCTCGCCCAGCGCCGTCGCCGCCGCCTCTCTCCCCTTCCTCTCGCCTCGGTCACCGCCAAGACCTCCTGAGCGCAGGAAGAGCGGAGCTCCGTCCACATCGTCCCCGAGGAAGAGCTGGAGCCAGAGCTGTCGGAATCAACACCATGGTCGACGTCCACGACTTCCCCTTCGGTTGCCGCGCTTCTTCGACGGAATTCGTCGCCTTCCAGTCGTCCCCGAACTCGACCGACTCTACCAAAAGCCTCTACATGAGCTCCTCTTCCAATTTCCTCCCTCTCACCAGTTATTTGCTTCCTCTACGTGGTTCCCCCTGCAACGACCCGAGCTGACCGCCATGAACGCGAACTGAAGCACGTGTTGTTGGAGGCGCTGCTTCTCCATGCCTCCTGAACCACACGCGCACGGAAACAACACCCCTCCAGCACCTTCTCTGCGCCCCGAATACGCCGCCCGCCGCCCCTCTTTGGTCATCGGCGCTGCCCGCTGAGGCGGCTCCCTCGATCTGCGCCTCCTCTGTCTCTCCACTTGACAACGCCGCCTCCTATGACGCCTGACACGCGCCCCTGCTGCCGTCCTTCTGCATCGGTGCCCGCTCGACAATCGATATAGAGCCGTCTGGATGAGAAGAACCGGCGGCGCTCCATGGCCCAAAAGTTTCTCTTCTTCTTCCCGTCCAAAATCAATTCTGGAATCCAGCCCAGCCATTCTTCCCCGATGCCAAATCTTCTCAGCCATCTTGGCTCAGCCACAAGCGCGGCGGTGCGGCGCCTACGGCCGCTCGCTTGGTTGCTGCTGGAGTTTTGTCACCCGGAGGTGCTGCTACTCCTCTCTCGCGCGCTTGCTGCTGCTCTCTCTCTCTCGATCTTGAAAAACGGGCAGCTTCTACTTTCTCTGTCCGTTCTTATGCTGCTACTTCCGTATTCCTACGGGATGTTAGTGGTGCCCTGTTCTGTCACGTGATGCTGCTCCTTCTCCCTCTCAAATAAATTCTCAGTGCATTATTTGTATCTATATTGATTCTCATCATTAATTGATTAGTTGGGAGAAAACCTTTTCTATCTAGCCGCACGGGAGGTAAAGGTAATCCTAGCTGCAACTTTTTTTTGTCTCATAGTGTGTTCTGGCAAATGATACACAAATTGTCATGGTACTGAGCAAAACCATAATCCAACGATGTATTTCGGCAAATAACAGAAAATAACGATGTCCAGCAGCAAATTGCATGGTCAATTCGATAAATGTTGATCTTCGAATTTGACACAGCAATTTGTTCCCTAAGTATGTGACGATTGATCTTGCAATGTTTTGGTTTAGCCACTACCAAATAATGCTACTACTACAGTAAAAAAATGGTACTTGCTGTTTCCAGGACTTGAGGCATATAGCGCAGCTTCAAATTTTGTTTGCAGATTTTCTTTGCAAAGAAGATTATATCCTTTGTTTTTATCTATTTATGGCTTTCTTGCAAATTCAACATTTCTCCCCATTACTTATAATGCTTTGGAAAATAGTACTACCTTTGTTCACTAATATAAGGCGTTTTGGTTGACATTTGTTGGTATAAAGAACTAAATGGGGTATTTTCTACGACATGATATCATTGTGTGCAGCGGGCTATTTAATATGAGCAGAGAAGAATGCACAACAATGTTGGGGAGGGAGAACAGATCTAAGAGTAAATGGTGAGTTCTTCTTTTGGTTTGAAAGAAATTGTAGAATAGAGATAAATAGGTACATGTACATAAATTGGGGTGCTATGAATTGCATTTGATTGCCCTCATCAGGTTTGTCATTTGGGGTGTGTATTAGTTAGGATCTATTGCAACGCAGACACTCACCATGTGATCTATAAAGTTATATATTTTCTCTTGAAAACCTTTCATATCTATACTGATCCATATAATCATTTTATTTTCTTGCCATATGTTTGTGTTACTGTATCCATGAGTGTTCTATGACAAAATGAATCTCTGCAGTTTTCAGAGAACAAAGTGCACCGATGATCAAATGCAATTATTTACTGAATTTTGACAAAAATATGTTGTTGGGCAGGACAATGTTATAGTCAGATATGCAGTCAGTTTTTTCGAACCTTCATATGGATGCACTTTGACCCAGCATCAATTATGAGTAGTGCGTTGCACGTGCAAAGCAACTAGTTTGTTACAAAATGTAAAAAAAAATCCAAAAAAAGGGTTGCACGGGTACATCTCCACGTTTTATGTGCGCACAAAAATTTTCGTAAAAAGATTTTTGATAGCTTGTGTAAAAAGACAATAAAATGTATCATGATTATATTTTGGTCAAGAATTGGAATTTTTCTTTTACACAGGCAAAAACATTATTTTGGTGAAAGTCTGTGCTACGCACATAAAATACAGAGATGTACGCCTGAAATTTTAATTCGAATTTTCAAACATTTTTAAATACATTTCAAACGCATTTTTTGGGAAAAAGTTACAGATGCCCTTTAATAGAACGTCTATTTATGGGCCCAATTAATTATTTTTACAATGCTACTAGTAGCGTGTGGAGTTGTATCCGTTGATTATAAAACATGAAAAAGAATGAGAACAACCAAGGGGACTCCCGGCTGTCTTATATTCTTATAGGGGGGCCCTTGGGTGCCCGTGCGACCATGCGCCACGGCTGCTACCACTGAGGTACGAGAGAGTTCTCATCATATAACATGAAGAATGAAGAAGATGTAGGCCAGCACGCTCGTTTGTTGCTGGGGAGAGGAAAGCGTCCAGTAACTTTTTGTTTGCGTTAAATGCAGCCATGCACAGTCTCGCCCGGTTGCCCCTGACAGTGAGATGGCGTGCAGCCTTGTTTCTGACCTGTGCAGTATCTGCCCCACCAGCTGGAGTATACCTTCTTTATCTATAGTTCACCATTAATATACATCAATAATTGATCCTGGGTTCTCAATCTTGAAGTCACCGTCGCCATTGATAGTTTGGGGCAGCTGCCGCCCCGGGCAGAGGAGCATTTTCCGCGGAAAGGGTTGCTAACTTGCAACTCAGATTTGTTCTGAAAGATGGTCTTCCTACCTTTAGCCTTTAGCAATCGGAAAGCACAGCAGCTTGACTTGTTGATTACCGGAAGAAAAGAAAAAGAACAATTTAGGAAGACCTTTTCACAGGACAAGCTAAGTCTGAGGCCAGTAGTCCCATATCCATTCGGATCCTAACAATTGGGCAAAATGTTGCACATTGCAGAAACTTGGCTCTTTGAATTGCTCCTCTTGCGTAATATAGTCCCAGGTAAATAGGTTATCTTCAGTAGCGCTTACTTGCAAAACAGCCAGCTAATTGAATAGCCGTTGAGGAACAGGGAGTGCAAGAACTGCATAAAACGTAGGAAACAACTAAGTCAAGAATAACTAAAAAAGATGTACCGAGACCTTGGACTCTATCCTCTCCCCCGCTACAGTAGTAGGAGAGGCGATTTGTGAATCTCCCGTGCGCTCCACCTCTCCGGCGGCGACTTCGCCGGCTCCCCTCCCCTCCGCCGGCCGCTCCGGCGGCGGGAGGGTGGGGGAGCCCCGGATCCCGGCTTATGTACAGGTAGGTGTGTGTGGGTGCTTCCCCAGCGGCGGAGGCGAGGTGGTGCGGCTGGGGTGGTGTTTTGCGGTGGCGGTCGTCCTCGTCGATGGCGCGGCTCGGTGGAGTCGAGCCATGGACCTGCCTCCCCTGGTTCGTGCGCAGCTCCTGGGACCTGTGGCACGAGCCCTTCCCCCGCCGGCGGCCGTGGTGCGGCGGCGCCGGATCTTCAAGTTTCCGGAAGTTTCAGATGTCTTGAAGCCAGGCGGTGACGACGGTGGTGCAGGGTGGAGTCTCTTTGGAGTCGAGGTTCGTCGACTTCCCGTCCGCAGGGGGACTCCTCCGATCCAAGGCATGGGAGGAGCAGCGGCGGCGCGCCGGCGGCACGTTCTGCTTCATCTTCGTCTCCGAGCTCCAGAAGGACTACTTTGTAATTTTAACTTTGTTCTGGGGTGTTCTGTAAGGACCTGGTTTTAATATATCTCTAGCTTCCTTGCAAAAAAAAACTAAAAAAGATGTACCATCAGATAAACTGAAACATCCATTGCGTGTGAAAATTTCTGATGGGTCCAAATATTGATTGGATAACAAAGATTTTATCCAAGTTTTCTTCTCTGAAATAAGCATGGGGCACTATGCAATTAGTACCTTTTTTTGCGCAGATGGATCAGATTGCATTAACCAAGATTCTTACAGAAAAGCCCAGAATAAAAGAAAATTACAACGAGGTCCTTCCGAGCCCCAGCTTCGTCTTCGTCGCACAGCACGCTACGCCGGCGAAACCCGCCGCCACTCCTCCACTCTTCGCTTGGACTGGGAGGACCCCCATGCGGCCGGGAAGTCGATGTCCCTCGGCACCAGAGCGCCTCCATCCTGCACCACGGACGACGACGCCAGCTTGGTCAACAGCAACCGCACCATCAAGATCTTCGACGACCGGATCAGCCATCACTCGGACTCCGGCAAGGGGGGAACCGCACACCGCAGCTCCGACGAGTCGCGGACGCGCAAGGGGCAGCAGATCCGCCACGGAGCTCCACCGGAGCATCCAGAGCGGAGGAGAGGAACACTGCCCACAAAGAGCTCTCCGGCGACACCACCGACTCCTCAGCGCCGCCAGCAGCCAAACCACTGCTACCTACACTATATACACGGCATGATCCGTCGATTCCCCATCCTCCCGCCGCCGGAGCGGCCGCCGGAGGGTGAGGAATCGGCCGGATCGACGCCGGCGAGGTGGAAGCAGAGGAGGCTCTCACAAATCGCCTCTTACCACTGTAGATGGGGATAAGAGGAGAGGTCCAAGCTCTCTTTCACTATGCAATTAGTACCTGTTAACAGACATGATTAATTACCAAATAATAAAGTGTTTCATTTTTAGACTTCTCAAATTTCTCCAAAGAAATAAAAGTAGCATATATTAAACGTACGTTTTCTCATTCTATCTTAAGAGTATCCATTCATTCAATACTCATCCGCATCTAATTTGATTGTCTGTAATGGAATCCGAGCTTTTCTGAGTTGCCCGATGGTCCCTCTACGCAATTCTTTCGAATTTGAAACAGTAGTCAAGATCCTCTGTTGTCAATTATCTGATAAATATTGTAATCGACGTAAACTATCTTGCTATTAACTTCCTAAACCAAACAACAAACTGTCGTCCAGCACCAAAAACAAGAAACATAGAGTAGCAACACTGCAACAGGTCCGGACCTCTTATTTGTTATATTAGCAAGATTTAATATCCTCAGTATTCAGTTAGCAAAGTATAATTGCAGCTTGATCGAAGAAGCGCAATGCCAAATAGAATATTTAAATTCCTATGCAAATTTGCGTCATGTTTAAATTCAAAAGGCAAAACCGATGTGGCTAACTTGAACCAGGACACTGCTGACCATGACAAGTTTGATACAATGTACCATGTCCAAAAGCTACTAACACCAATTTGGGAAGAGGATTAGTATGTACTATTGTTATGGTTCCGCCTGGGTATGGGTCCAGAGAGCAGAGATATGACACTCACCCTCGTCTAACCGCTGCAGGACCTAATCCATCTCTTCTTAGTGAGGCTCTGAGGCTTAATTGATCGTTGGTGGATGGTGGTCGTTGGAATGCTTTAATTAGCTGTGAACTATTGATCTGCCCCATGCCACGCATATGTATATTCCATCCGGGCAGAGAAACTTCAAGGTCCTACCAATGTCATCTTTTATGTTTTTTTTGCGGAATCTTCATATTATATATGCGTATAGAAACTAGAAAGTTTCACAGGAACACAACCCTTTTTTTTGCCCATGTAAGAAAGACAAAAAAAGTCTCATGAAAGTTTTTCTCACACTGAAATTTGCCTTTTTTGTGGAAGCAAAATAAAAATTTACATTTTCACGAAACTTTGTGGCGCACAAATATTTTGCAGATATGTAGGTGTGGATTTTTGTTTTGAAATTATTGGACATTTTAAAGGACGTTTTAAATGCATTTACAAAAACTGATGCAGACAGTTCTAGGCTTATTTGCTAGGACTATGCAGGACCCTTTGACCCGCTGCACCCGCACATGAGCATGCTGCATGGATCAGCATTTAAATGCGGATATTCAAACCCGGTGGTGGGTCTAGATGCACCCATTAGGTAATTTATTTTTGTTTTTTTTTTCAGAATGTCAAAAAATTTGAGAAAAAAATCCGGATGTACGTTACAGCGTGATGTGTTAGCACAAAAATTGGCATGATGAAAAAACTTTTTTAGCAACCTGTACAAAAAAGACAAAATTCCGACACGTATATGTATATTTCGGTATGTCCGAATTTGTCTTTTTTGCACAGGTTGCAAAAAAAGTTTTTTCTTCGCGTAACTTTTTGTGCTGACTTGAAATGTGTTGGACTACATGCAAAAAATTTATTTTGAATTTTTTGACATTTGAAAAAATGTTTTTCGGGTAGTGGGTGCATCTGCACCCACTACCCAAATCGCCGTGTCCATTTAAATGTGCATAGTGTGGACGGTGGACAAGACCTACCTGCAACTTTCGATCACTGTTTAATGTTCAGAACTGCTTTACCCGGATATGAAGGAGGCTTATCAGTTATCACTCATATATTGGGACCGGTGCCGCAGGTGATTTGATAACATTAACTAAATAACTGACAGCCGTGGTGCATGTCCGAATCTTATTCATCAATCGACGGCAACGAATGGGGTGGTATAGCCAACGGGCGGTCACAACACATTTTCGATCTTTATATGGAGACATTTGGTAGGACTGCAACAGATTCACACAACGAATGCTAATCGGTATTTTCAAACCATTATGATGTCTAAAATATGCTGGCAAATGAAACCAATCAAAGCAACCCATATCGCAGTTGCTTGTAGTTTTGTCCCAGCTGTAAGCAAGTAACTGATGGTCTTAGGTGATCATTTCTCCAAGTAACCAAAGCATATATGGCTCTAGTGATAAATATCACCTAAAGTTCACACTGCATTTTTTATGTACATTCACAACATACAGTACAATTTCACACTGCATTCAATTACGTACATTTCAGACCTCCCATCTGCAACCACATCAATCACTTCATTGTAAGTGATCACCATTACTATACACAGGCAGTCAGGCCCAAAAGAAGATTTTGATAGTATTACCTTATCAGCAGAATCTGAGAAGCTTTCCTGCACCAGAAGTGTAGAACTTTCAGACCTCCCATCTGCAACCACAACCTTCAGGCCGGTGATTTCAGATGCTATAAATGTACGAACAGATTCTGTCGTTTGGCCAGGTACTATGTCATGTTTCAGCACTCCAACTAAATCCTTTCTTGGCTCTTTGACATCCTGTCATGGTTAGTAGATTGATGATCAAATACATAGAATTTGTGCAATCTGAAAAGCCAGTACAAGTTATAATGTGTACTCACACAATTCTTCCGACAACCGTCTTTCTTACGATTTTCAGCATGCATTCGATCCACCTGCTGCTCTGATATATGTGCCCCTTCGGTGCATTTCTTTTTTCTTCCCTTATCCTTACATTTGTCATCGTCCTCTGCCTCTTCCTAGAAACAACATCTCTGTCTATTTTATTCTTCTGTGCGACTTGTTTTTGTTCCCTGGCTTGCTTTAGTCTTTCATGCTCTAGTTCTGCCGCTGCTTTCTGCATGTTTCTCTCATTTCGCTTCTTCTCTTGATGACGCTTTGCAGCTTCAGCTGCCTCAAGTGCCTTCACTCTAACATCTTCTTTCACTGCAAGTCAGAAGTTCTGTTTTGCTAAGAAAACTGATGAGAAACGTCCAAAATATGTGAAAAATGAAAGCGTGGTAAACTTTCCCTGAGAAGTGCAGTAATTGAAAGATCGCGTTAGTGCAATGTATAGACAAACATTTGAACCAAGACTGACTGCAAAGAGATATGACTTACCACATACTGTTTTAAAATGTTGATTCTGTTTTACATGTGGTACAAATGATGTCACAATATTGCTTGGTTTCCATCCTTTCTCAGGATTTGCATCGCTTCTGTGCAGTGCACTTTCTTCTTTTTCTGCCCTGCTTTCTCTGTCGAGGAGGGGTTGTGACACTTTCCCTTTCCTAATTGAAGGAGTACGGTTCTCCTTTGGGTTCTTCATTGCTTGATCAGTTCTGATATGCAAATGATGATCGGAATCCATACTGTAAGCTTTTGAGGGTGTCAAGCCAAGCCTGCCTACATCCACATATCTTCGGGACAAAGAGGATATTTCTTTTCTTTGATATAAGCTAGTAACACGATCAACTGGGGTTCTACCAGTCACGTCTTGGGTTGAATAATTTTTACCAGGAAATCCAGGTAGCATCTCGTCATTCTCATTTTCTTCAGCAATGTTGCCATCTTCATGAATTTGAAAGCATGCAAGTTCTGGTATAGAACCCATACACTCCGAATTAAATCCGGTTCTTCCTGACAGCTTTTCCAGGCTATACTTTTCAACTGATGGGGTCAATGGAATGCCAATATACTCTTGAACAATGTTAGCATTTGCTGAATCATCAGTTAGGACATTGGACATTAGAAGAGGATCACCGAGATCCAAACTATATCTGCCAGTAACTCCTAGTTTTTTGATATCATAACTTGGATCATGCCAATTAGTGTCAACAGAATTGATTGATCGCCTGTTCGCGATTTTCTCAAACCTAGCTGCTAATGACTCATATACACCACACAATGGTTTCATTTTACTGTCCATCTTATACTTTCTAGAGAGATTGCAGCTCAATTCAAACAACTTTGTAGATTCACAAAGTCCCACAAATACCCTTTCTTTGATAGTTGAACTCTTAGTCTTAGATGGAACAGGAATGCTAAAGCTCTGACACTGTTGCACAGTTTCATCAGAGTCAGCATAAATATCAACATTTTGCCATGGAATAGCACCATTAGACACTTGCTGTCCACCATCAGTACCTTTCTCATCAAATTCTAAACTGGCAAGTTGATCCTTCTGACATAAAGCATACCGCGGAAAAGTAGTTGGAGAAGTGGTGATGGGATAATTTTCTGTATTCAACACTCCACTTCCACGTGCCACACAATCTATCCCAGCAATTATTTTGTCTTCTACGGTCGCAACTTTTATATCTTTGTCAGGATATGCAAAGCAAGAAATTTTCTGTAAACAAAGAACACACCTTGTTAGAGTCACAAGTTTTCCTATAAATAACACTTCACAACCCAAAACAACATTACCAGAACAACAACAACAAAAATACACGTAATATACTAGATGCCATAGTGTAATAGGCTAATAGCATATGAACTAGATACATCAAATGTACGAAATACAATTTTACCTTTTCAAATTAAACTGTGAATGTACATGTAGAACTGATTTATCTAAAATTGACATATTTCCAAATGCAATAATAATTACAAGAAGATTCTGAAGGAAAATATTGTACATGTTTGAAAAAAAAATGTACCTTACTTATGCAGCATGCATCACCATCAGATAAAGTATTGGAGTAGTTTGGTGAAGAATTGCTCACTTTGTCGAGATTGTTTTCCAGATAATGTGATTGAGAATATTGAGGGACTAATGATGCATTAGAGCTTGATTGACAGTTCATGACTACTCTTTCACAAGATGAATTCACTTGTGTGTGGACTCCATCTGCAACTGATCTATTCCAGGGACTAACAGTGCTTTGGACATCTGACTTGAGTAGAGGAACCATCCTGCCAGATTTAGAACTACGTGGAAGGTGCTGAGCTGATGTTTGGGAAGACTGAATTTGCTTATCATAAACTGTTGTTGATGAACTGATATTTAACCCTGTGGCAACATCGAAACCAAGGTTTTTGAGTCGTCGAGTCGTTCAAGGGTAGCGACTCTTGACTAGTCGTGACTAGTCAAGACTCATGGTAGACTAGTCGACATGAGTCGTTTAGCAATAGGTATTATAAAATTGCCATATTATATGTATAATTGTATATAACTATATACTTATTAATAGTCTATAATACAAACCTGGGCATTTCCATACAGTGTCCAAGGCCTTCCATATGGGAAAATGTGGTCGATCTAGGTTTTCACGGGGAGCTGGGCAACTTTAAATCGCGTTCGACTCAAAAACATGGACTAGTCGAGACTAGTCGATTGAGTCGCTCGACTCAACCGATGAGTCGAGTCGAGATGCCGAGTCGGACTTTGTATTGCGACTCGTCGACTAGTCGTCGACTAGTCGCGACTAGTCGCTCGACTAAAAAACAAAGATCGAAACAACATATATTTTGATAAGTCTCTAGAGGAGTAGGAGTTTGGTAAGAAAGCCAGTAACGTGCCATTAAATAAGGATGAATGGATTTACCAAAAGCAGATGTAAACACTACCTTCATGCCATAGGCTTCCTAAGCATTCCTTCGCCGATGTTGTACTATTCCTTTCTGCAATTTGCAATATCTGCGCACCCTCAGATGAAACACCACCCATAACTGCTGGTGTCACACATTCGTCCATGTTATTCCTTACAGAAACACCACATGCTTCACTCCGAACCAAAAGTTTTGACTCAGGATGACCAGACTGTTTAAGATGGCAGCTGACTGAATCTAATACTGGTTCTATTTGGAGGTTCTTATTTGATGTGGACAGAGAAGAAGATTCAATGCGTGTATCCACAGTTGTAGCAGTCCTTTCAAAATCTGGAGATACTTTAGGCAATGAAGTTTGCATCTGAAATAGTTCAATACGTGCAGATATGAAGGCATCTGAAGCACTGGCAGTACAGGAATCATTATGATTAATCTTTCCTGGAAAAAGAATGATGTTCTGATGTAAATGCTCTTCGTTGGCAGACTTGGGCAGCAGCTTCTCAAGATTGGCAGCAGACTGCAAGGAGCATGTGTTAAATGCACCACATACATGCGAATCATCTTTTTTTTTTTGCGGCGATCCCAATATTTCTGGAGCCCCAGAAGTAGGTCCTTCAAGAAAATCGCTTTCATCAGTGTGGAATGTCTCCTTCTCAGGCACTGGACCGGTGGCAGAGTCAATTCCTTCAAGAAAATTAGTTTTAAAAGACTGTAATGATCCGTTCTCAAGCAATGGGCTGGCCATAGAACTTGGTGCTTCAAGAGAATAATTTTCAGCAGCATGTGTTGTTTCCTTTTCGGGCAGTAGACTGCTTACAGAGTGAAGTACCTCCAAACTAGCTTCAAGAGAAATAGTAGAAGATATGTCTTCATTCAAGGGGTGCACAGGAGTAAATTTGGCAAGGATAGTTTCAGACATGCAACTCTTGCTCTGATAAATTGTTTCAAAAGAACCAGTGATATTACAGCTATCTGGCTTGACGCCACCAAATTCAAGTGGTTCTGGCTCGGACACCTGATGGACAGTAGGTTGTGCAAGATGAACAACATCTTCCCATTTTAGATTAGCAAGATCTAGAGATGGCTTTCTCAGAGAATTTCCTGCAGAAAACATTCGAGTCAATATTCTTGTTCTCTGAATTCTAAGATTGACAGATGCGTAAAACAGAGAAGAAAATATGTAAGTAGTAACACATGAGATATTTTCTACTTCCCATATTCCCAAATTTCAAACCTTCAAATCAGTACAGGAGATGCAAAACAAACAGCATCTTTTTCTCATTACTTACATCATCATGTTCAGGTAAAGCACCACCCAGCTGGCTGGTTATCCTATCTTATCCTATGAATTAAGAGGAAAGTAAATCACCATGTTTGTTCGTTGCAATTTCCATTGTCTACTGACTTTATTAATTGTTTGGGAATGGCCCATGGTATATGAACTTCATCTCCAAGTCCAAAATCCAAAGATACCAACAATAGCATTGCAGTGTCCGCACACTACACGTCTAATAAATTCACATAATGACTTTGTCATCGAACTAAACCGGGTGAATTTCTTTTATGGAAACTAGGCTGTCTAGGCACCACCCCATCATCTGAAAGTTGATTACATCACTACAGAACCATAATTTGGAAACTAGGAACCACCCCATCCTCTGAAATTTGATTACATCACTACAGAACCATAATTTGGGACACTACTTTCAGAGATTTTTTTTAAGGCGAGTCTGATCAATTACAACGCTACACATAGAAACCTAAATCGAAATGGGAATATAGATGTTCCGCGTCCACGGGTGTGCATTGCTTCTGAAGTAGGGGAGAAGAGTATGTTGGCTATTGCTCAAAATTCAAATGAATTTGTACTGCGGCGGGACCGAATCCAACATCAGTGCACGAACTAGTACACAAAACCGGCACCTAGACGGCAACCACAGGGGTCGGGGGAGATACGTACCTTGCGTCCCTGTGGCGGGGGCGGAGTGCGGGAAGAGCCACGGCGGGGGTCGGTTGCCGGCGGCGAGCAGGGTGCAGGCGAGGGACTCGGAGAAGGACGCGACCTGCTGCCGCATCTGCGCATCCACCCTGTCCCGGTGCTCGAAGACCTGCAGGAACATCGCCTCCATCGCGGACGAACGGTGGAGATGACCGGAGCTAGGGCTTGGTGTTCATGGAGGCGCGGCGGAGGCCAAATTTTTGAATCGGGAAACTGGAGGAGACTGACAAGTGGAGCGGAGATATATTTTTGGAGAAGGTGTCCTGTGAAAACCATTCTTCAATTGGAACATGGAAACTGCCGTTGGATCCGAAATGTTGGGCCCAGATTGACCTCATCCATCCCCGCCATCCCATCTTGTTATTTTTTGCAAGAAAGACCTGCTATCTTTTCTCCTGCCCGGCCTAATCCACCATCCTTTCAAATACATTCCCCAAATGCTCCAGCCTCCATTGGTCCAGACCACAATGTGTGGTACTCCCTCCGTTCCAAATTAATTGACTTGATTTTGTCTAAATACGGATGTACCTATACTTGTATAGTGTCTAGATACATTCGTTACTAGACAAATGCATGTCAATTAATTTGGAACGGAGGGAGTACCTCTTTGAAGAAAGTTCCATAAAGCTTTCTTTGTGTTATGGCAGGAGAAGAGAAGTTACAAAAACAAGATATAAATTATCTCAATTTTTAGCAAGCCACCCATCATGTGCAAATGTACCTGCAACATAATAGCACTCCATGGTGAATAATGGCAGTGCATATTTCAGCATTAAGTGCAAATGTGCAAATTCAGAGAAGTCTATTATCCAGCATATATAAAAGGCAGATTACGACCAAGCTGGAAAAAAAGATTTTTTGAGTACAAATTCGCAGCTTTGAGTCCCTGCTGCAAATGGCAAATTAGGAGAAGTAGCTAGTGTGCAGGTTGGTCTTTCACTTAACCGAACTCAGATAACTCTGAAATAACTCAGTAGTTGGGACTATGATTTTGAGGCATCACATCTTGGCGAGAAAGGCTCGCAAGGGACGGCGATGACAAGGCTTCCGGGCTGGAGGCCTGGAGGGAGTTAGCCGTCGTGGATGGTGGAGCAGCGTGACTGAGAGACGAGCGTTGTGGAGGCAGGGCCAGACGTGAGATTTCTATGGCCGAAGCGAAACTAAACTATGAGGGCCTAGTGTAAAAATCTAAGGGCCCGTTTGGTTTGAAGGAATTTTACAGGAAAAGTAAAGAATTCTGGTTCCTGTAGGAATGGACACTGTAGCGTCGTTTGGAACGCAGGATTAGGTCGTAGGAAAAGTGAAGGGATATTTCCTTCGATGTATGAATGTGGACAAAGACTAAAACATCTTATATTTAAAAACGGAGGGAGTAGCATTCACGGGAAAACCACAGGAAACGAAACATTGGCTTTGACCTCTTTTTTCCTTTCCTATGCCAGGAACGAGGCAAATCAAGCACGCCACAGCTTGTAAAGATTCCATTTAACTCAAAAGCTGTGTTATTAAATTCTTGTCAGTAAGCTAAGTGGCTTAAAGGTAATGAGTTTTCCTGTGGTTTCTTTTCCTGCGTTCCAAACAAGTTTGTGTGATCTTTTCTTGTGTTTTGTATTCCTATGTTTTGCACCTGCATTCCTTTCTTGATCCTGTGTTTTTCCTATTCCTCTGTTTTTCCTATCCTGCGTTCTAAACAGAACAGACCCTAAACATGTACATGAAATACTACTAATAAACACGTTGGTAACAGGTACCCTAACAGCTGATAATTAAAGCAGTATCCAGACCCTTCTACTAGGCCGTTCCCAGTTTTCAAAAGAAAAACACACACACAAGTGGCTGGTGCAATAAGCAACCCATATCGAGGATTTCTCTAGAAAATTTTCCATCATGAGCTATATAATATCACAATGAAAATTAATTTTCTAAATAAAAACTTCTCAATTAACCGGATTCCTTCCTCACGATCAGATTGGGTACGGTCAGGGTCAGGGTCCGTGTGTTTCGCAGCTTGTCTATGATGGCTTTGGAAAGCAAGGAACGACAGAGTATTCAATCGGTCACACACGACTCACAGTATCTTGTGCAAATGTATAAGTACAGAGTTGGGGATATGGGCATTCAGATCAATCAAAGTATCAAACACGAGACTGGAATCGAGCAATGGGCCACGAAGCTACTAGTCTAGTTCTTCTTTTTTCAGTTCTTCTTGCTTTTTCTTTACTCTTGTTTTCCTTTTCTCTGCTCTCTTCTTTTGTTGTTAACATTTTGTACTTGTAAATTGCCGCAAGGCAAAACCATAATATAACGTAGAGAAACCTCTACCTTTTAACGTAAAAAAAAAGTCAGATTGGATGAGCACACACGAAGACAAGACCTTCCATCAATGCACTAATTCCGCCTTCAAGAGCACTAGACCGTCAAAGACATGAAGAATTGTACTCCCAGAATTTGTCGAGCCATCAGTTGGCACAGTAATAATCGTTGATTCAATGTGTAGAATAGAGTACATCTTTTTCGCTTCGATACCGTATAGAAATGCGTTCACATCTAAAAGAGAGCCGGTTCGGTTTTTCCCTTCCCCTGCTACAGGTGAGAGAGGCGAAAGGGAGGCGCTCGTTGACCCTCGCTCCGTCGCCGGCCAGACCGCTGGTCCCTCCCCTCTCCAGCTGCTTCGGCGGCGGGGGAGTGGGGGGTCTGCGGATCTGTGCCGTCGGCGTGTGTATAGTAGGGTAGGTGTGTGCGTGCTGCTGCTGCTGTGGTGGGGAATGGCGGCGGTGGATTCGCGAATAAAGGTACCTCAGCTTCCTTTCCGTCTGGGCTGGTCTTCGGAGTGGCTCCGGCGAGCTGGTGGTGGTTCGATCTCGTTGGTGACGTCGTGCGGGGGCCGACGGCGTCGCGTCGCTGCTGGTTTCCGCTCGGGCTTGGCCTCCTTCTCCGGCGGCGGTCTTTGGACTGCGGTGGGAGAGCTCGGTGCGGCTTTTGGTGCTCCTGGGTTTCTGGATCCAGTGAGTTCTTTGTCCCCTTTGTGCTCGTCGCGGCGGCGCCGGCGAGTGCATCTAATGGGGTTCCCGTCCTCCGTCCCTACTGTCGCGGCGTCGTCGTCTTCTCCTGCGGCGACGTGGGATTGTGAGGTTTGTTCAGGAGACTGCGGTGGTGTCTGCTGGCCTCCGGTGCAGGGTTGCCGGAGTTTGCGTGGCGGTTTGGAGGGGGTGGTGGTTTGGCCGTGCTCGTTCAATGAGTCAGATCTCGTCGCTGTGCTTCGGGTGGATCTTGCGGCCGCCTACATGAGTGGAGCTACGCCTCGTTCCAGGTTCGGCGGTGGTCGGCTTCTTCTCCGGCGTCTTCGGCGGTGGAGCAGAGGTGGCGGATCGGCGGCGAGTTCAGCAGAGGATCCTAGGGACCAAGTTGTAATTTCCTTTTTCTTGTGGTCTTTTCTGCTGTTGTGCTGGGGCTTGGGACCCACTTGCCGTGTACTGTGTGTTGTATTCCCTGTTGTATTTTGTTGAATACATGCAGTATACTAAGTTCAAAAAAAAATGCGTTCACTAAACTGATTCCCTAGAATCAAGCTAATGAAGAAAAGAGTGTTATACATTTATACTTCAACGGGAAAGTGTGCAGACCAACCCATACGACAGCGATATCCACAAATGGGCGGGTCAAAAAGGGCAAAAATGCTTACTTCCAGTATCCTCTTTTTTTTTTTACATTTGAAACTCGACGCAGAGTTGCTAAATTGGATTAGGCAGACGTGAGGGTTTGCAACTTCTCATGCAAGGTTCCCAGACAAATTGGAGTTGCCTTGCTCGCATTTGACACGGTCGGTTCATTCGATGTGATCTCTGTTGCTGTTAGGTTGTATGTGTTTGTCAAAGATGAAGTTGAAGTCGCCAGATTAGACGAGATTAGACGGGATGGGTGATGCCAATGGAACATCCGGAAGGTTCTGACACCCCAACCATGGTTAGGTCCACTGTGGGTGCCTGTGGATGGTTGTCGTGTTCCATTATGGTCCTGTGGGCGTGTTGTAATTATGGTTTTCGCCCGGCATTCTCCTAATTAACTAGGCAAATTTTCTTCATAAAAATGAGAAATCTTTTGTCTCAACAGTTTTCGTGTTTTTGATCGATTATATCGAACAATATACCGACAATTTTTTTGCTTTCAGTTATCTATTTACACTTGCATTCTACCAGCCATTCATTCTATTCTGCAAAAGAAATAGTGTTACAGAGTAATGCATGCGAGTGAAGTTGGTTTGAGGATTATGAACCCCTAATCCGTAGGAAAATAACCGAAACTAGTGAATACAATTGTTAACATTCTTCCATGTTTACAGTTTTTACCTAACCAATGCGAAATGCAGCATAGAAGTATAACTTCACTAGAAGAGAGATGACATGTATGGCTCCAAAACTTAGTACATATCCTATAGAAACATACGTCTAATAATAAATCTACCGGAAAAATTCCTTGCATTATCCTCTTGCATGCACCAAAATAAAAGGAACGTGTCATTCTTAGGCAGATTGCCCATCCGGTGTAGGATCAACTGGAAGGCCATCCGGTGTCGGATCAACAGGGAGACCATCAAGTGTCGGGTCAACGGGGAGACCATCTGGTGTCGGGTCAACTGGGAGCCCATCAGCATGGCCGGAGCCAAGACTGGAAGCGGGGTATGGATTCTTGATAACCATGTCAACGAAAGCAGGGCCGTCAGGTCCCGCGGCCACGGAAGAAGTGTCGGTTGGCCCCTCGGCCTTAGCAGGGACGTCGTCCGCCTGAAGTTCCACCGCACAAATGAATTGCGTTGTCGCCGCAAGGGCGACCACCAGGAGCACTGCAATTGCGAGACCTCGAGACATTGTTTGTGGCAGGTTACCTTTTCAGTTTGTGATAAACCGTTTGGTAGAATGGGAGAACTAGAGGCATTGGTGGGCATGATGCGTTTATATATAGTGGAGAAATAGAGAAGGCATAGTGCAACGAATGGCCGCATGCATTATAGGTTTGTGGCCATGCACCTCGATTCTATTCTTGGTGCTTTTTTGTCTACACAATGCTATATTGGACATGGGACGAAGTAAATGCCATGGTTACGACCTCTTGTATTTATATGCTTTTTTATTGAACATATTTATTTCTTTTCTTCATCTTTTTTTTAGACTAACAGGGGAGCACCTCCGGCTCCGGTTTTCATTGAAAACAAAACCATCGAGTCCCTTACAGGAATTTAAAAGCAACAAAATAAAGGATCCCATCTAACAACGAGTCATAACGCAGCAGACCTCACAGGCTAGTATGGTTTTTCAGAAAATAAGCAACACTACAGATTAGATAAACCAACGACTATAGTTCCTGCCATCGAAAGAGACACAAAGCTGTGTGCAGTGACATAGGATCCCTAAAGCATATCTTCACTCCAGGCACCATCAGGGGAGAGGGCATCAACCAATGATCACATGGATGTTGTCCACCTCTTCGGGGTGCGCAGCGAGGTATGCCATGGTCGCTCTCCCTCCGTGCTTGGCGCTGGTACCCGCCGACATCCAGGATGAAGCCCAATCGAAAGAGTTGCTGGTCAGCCCGGCATGATCTTCAGCGGCGCCTTGAGCTTGTTTGTCAGCAAGGTTACAAACTCGTCCACCAGAGGCCATGTTTGGTTCTTGAAGGGGACTCTTCCAGTTCGCAGCAGTATCAGATTCATGTGACCATGTTTACTTCATATTATGGTAAGCCAGTATGCTATTTATCTGTTGCCATGTAAATGATTCATGTATATAACCTCAGTTGTGTTTAGCTCATTACATCATCGAGCTTGCATTTGATTCGTTTGTTTGAGCGGTTTTATTTCATTATGTAGAATATGTTGTATAATGATGGCAGTATTATCCAAGGATCGGGTATTCATGGATAATCTAGCCTGTTGGTAAGAGTTTGGAGGGCATCTCTACGCATGAATTTTTGCAAATGGATATGCACAAACTCACGGCTTGGCATGGATTTAAAATTATTGGATTAAGACCCACATGTAAGTGACACATGTAGAATAATGTGTGTTAAATAATTATTCTAATATAAACCTCCCAACGCCCATTGGCCCAAATTCCTAATAAGTACTAACCCTAATTACTAGTTTATTTTTTTTTAACATGGAAAATAAATCTATTACTCAACCAACACAGCGGAATCACTGGCAACAATGTTTGTTACACAAATGGGGGGAGAATCCTCCCAATAGTGGTCAAACAGAACTGACAATACACCCAACTTCGCAAGCTCATGAGCTGCGGAATTACATGCATGGCGGCAGAATGAAAAAATAGAAGAGTCGAAACTCAGCCTGCAATTCCTTCTCGCCTCCAGCACCAGAACTCCAATGGTGGCCCGATCATAGTCATCGCTGTTAAGAGCCTTGACGAGGTTAGAAGCATCCGATTCGAATACAACTCGGCTGGCTCCCACCCTGCTGGCACCCTCAACAGTCGCGAGACAGGCCACGGTTTCAGCGTGCAGGGCATCACGGGGATTACAAGACTTCCCCGCCCCTGCTGCCACAAACTCGCCCCGGTGATCACGGATGATATAACCCCAGCCTCCATTGCCCATGTCGCTGTTGTAAGCCCCATCGAAGTTCACCTTCAGCGAATTCACCTAGGGTTTGCTCCACTTCGTTTGATCTGGGGGTTTTGGTGGTTTGTCAGGTTTTTTCAGTGACCGAAAGTCCAGCAGATGCCTTTCCACACCGTGGCAAACCTCGGCAGCAGTCCGAAAAGTTTCCCCCCCCCCCCCCCCCCCCCGTTGGCTTTATTTCGAATGCCCCACCACTCCCACATCAAGACCAAGGCCTTCAGTTTGGTTTCTTCTTCGCATTTCCAAAGTTGTTCCAGCATCATCCGAGCAGAGGTGCATTCGAGGAGCTTCAACCTCAGCTCATTTAGGCCCAGAGTGTACCAACACTCTTTAACTTTCTTGCTTTTTAGGAAGACATGGCCGCCATCCTCGTCAAGTCTATTGCAGACCGGGCATCTAGTATCCAAGTCGATCCCGATCCTGTGAATCTTCATTCTGTTTGCAAGACTGTTATGAGCGAGCCTCCACACAAACATTTTCAGCTTGTTTGGTGCATTAAGATCCCAGATTTTACACCAATCGAATTTGATGACACTGTTTTCAGTTGCTGCCCTGGAGCAAGCTGCATCCCTCCCATTCTTATGGTCCCGGCACATAACACCCACCTTGTAAGCAGCTTTGACCGAGAACGCACCGCGCTTGTCGAAGTGCCAGGCTGGCCTATCCTCCATATCCTCACACACACTAATCGACAAGATATCTTTGGCATCTTCTGAGTCGAAAATGGAGTTGATGACTGGGATGTCCCAGCCTCCGATCAGCGGATTGATAAGCTCGGAGACATGCTGCACTTGGTCAGGTTTAGGAATCGTTCTAGGTTTCCGTGTGTCACCGAGCGGGAGCCAAGGGTCTTCCCAGACCTTAATGCCACGGCCATCCCCAACTCTCCATATCAAACCTTCTTTCAGCAGGCCAGCACCTTTCAGGATGTTGCGCCACGTGTAGGAGATGCCCGGCTTTGGAACGGCGTCGAGGATACTGCCGTCAGGGAAATACTTGGCCTTCAGGAGCCGGCCGCACAAGGAGGACGGGTCGAGAAGCAGACGCCACCCTTGCCGAGCCAGCATAGCCAGGTTGAAAATGTGGAGGTCACGGAAGCCCAGCCCTCCCTCACACTTCGGTTGGGTCAGAAGCTCCCAACCCAGCCAATGGTGCCTGCCCTCGTCCTGATTATTCCACCAGTACCGGCACACCATAGAGCTCAACCCATCGCAGAATTTTTTCGTGAGATCGAAACAGGACATGGCGAATATTGGGATGGCCTGAGCCACCGCCTTGACAAGAATCTCTTTGCCGACTCGTGAAAGGAATTTTTCCTTCCATCACTGGATTTTCTTCCACACCTTCTCTTTGAGGTACCCGAATGCCTTACTCTTCGATCTCCCCAAATATATTGGGAGACCAAGATATCTTTCGTTATACGCTTCATCGCTGATTTGTAGGGTGTTTAGGAACCTTCGTTTTGCAGCATTTGAGGTTCCTTTACTGAACATGACCGCCTCCCATGCACGTAGATATCTGCCTGCTTGACCACCTCCCTCTCGTGGACACACATGCACCCAGGGTTTTTAAGTCGGCAGGCTATACGGTCCCCAGCCAATCATCACTCAAATCCCAGTCAACAGCCCTCACTGACAAACCCACATTGCGCGCATAGAGATGACGCCACTTTATGACACGACCACACCAACATCAACCACGAGCACATGTTTGTTTATTATTCCACCATTGAGTATGGATCATATATACTGTTATGTCAATCATGATTGTGACGTGTGCAAAACTGAATATTTGCATTATCTAGTGTGTGATGTGCATTTTATCAAATATGTTGACATTGACATGTACACATTGTTGTGGTTGGTGTTTTGATCTTTTCATGTATTCGAATATCCACAGATATCTGGATATCAGTTGGCTATGGGCATGGGTAGCATCCATGACCCATCGATACTTTCATGTGTGGGAAAACGAACGAGCTCATGAATTTGGGCATGGATTTGCACCTGCTTAACTCATCAAAACCCGCCCCATTGTTGTCCCTAATGTTGAAGAAAAATTCAGTTCCAAATTAATGAGTGAAAGTCATGTTGATATGAACAGAGTATATTTTTTACTTTCATATGCTATTTACAGTGATAAAAGGATGGTGTATGCCACTCACATGTGAGTTGGCGTGGAGAACTCCACTGTTTGTCATCCATTCTGTGATTATTTCTTTTTTATTTGAAATAGCCATGCTCATATTAGTACATGTGAAAATCTAGCATAGTCAACGAAAAAACTACAGCAGAAAACAATTTCAGCATGATAGAATTATCCAATTATAAAAGTAACCAAATGTACAGAAAAAACTAACCGGTCACATGTGCAAACCCACAACGGCCAAAGGTTAGCTCTACTTCTTGACCTATCATGGATTTGATTAAAAGCAATAATAGAAAGTTTATGGGGCTAATACATCACATGAATTTAAAAGATGACAAATTTTACCAATATGCCACTGTAGAAATACTTTTGACAAATGTTGCAATAGTCATTGACTTTCTGGAAACACTTTGAAAAATGTCTACAAAGTTCAACTGTTCTGGGGCACTTTTTCAAAATGTTTTCCTAAGTCAACTTTTTGGGGGCACTTTCTCAAAGTGCCTCCCAAATTTAATTCTTTTGGAGCACTTTCCAAAGTATCCCCAAATTCCAGTTCGCATACAAAGACCATAATATGTAACAATCAAAACACAATAGTTGTCATACAAAGGCCATAATATATAAAATGAAAGCACAATAGTAATAACACACTATTTGGATTACAAAGTTCAGTTTGTTTTTGTCCTCCCTTTCTTGGATGGCTGTCACGGTGGTGTTGGAGATGGCGAAGTTGTAGGTACCTCCTAAGTCTTCAATGTAGTTTTAAATTGTGTGGGAACATTGTATTTATGGTTTTTAGGGCAGCCACAGTGTGGCCAAATGCCATATGTGGCATGTAGCAGTATTTGGAACCGTGGCCAAATTTGTTAATAGTGTTTTATTCAATCCATTGCCAACTCGCTGCCATATATGACAAAAGGATTGACACATCAGATTTTTGATTCAATCCATTTATAAAATCTGCTGCCCATGCTGCCACGGTTAGGAAGAGAAGTTTGCATTCTCTGGAATTGGTTTAGTGAATGCAGCTCTATACTACATGCCACAGATAAAAAGCGCTTGTCAGAATGGAACCACATCGCCAATCCAACTCTTTTTATGTATATTTAAATCGTATAAAAAAGTCAGGTAGAATAGAGATGATTAGATGAATAAGATTAAGAGTGAGCAGAAGGAATGTGCCTTCCCCTTTTGCCCCGTGAGATGTTGGCTTGCTCGAAACACCCAAATCGACCTTTCTCTTAGGGCTAACTTTAACATTATTTTGAGCTGCTTTGTGATTCGTGCAGATCAAAAAACAGTGTGTCCCAGTCCACTAAACAACACGATTTGCATCTAGCGGGTTTGGTTAGAGAACCTCCATGCAACCAAACACGTCCTAATGTAAAGCATGGTGTTTTGTACTCGATCATGTACTATAACATATGGGACTGGTGTCTTGTGCTCCTATATACAACTCACAACAACTTTTTCTAGTTCTTCTCTTTCTCTTTTTCTTGTCCTTTCCCTTTGAAGTTTCTTTTTATAGTTCGTTTTAAATTTTGTTAATTATTTTTGTATTATTTTATTTTCTTATTTTGTTTCTTGTCCTGTTTTTCGTCTTTTAAACCGATTTACTTGTATATGGCTATATTCTTCGGAAATTCACATTGGTTCACAAGCTCATATGCCTATGACCGAATACAAAATTGAAAAAAATAGCAAAACATTTTAAACAATTCTTAAAACAACTGATGATGAACATATACAAATGTTCCACGCAAGTGCCAAATTTAATGGTGAAGTAACGTTTGTTGTGCCCCGTGTAAAAAAGACAAATCAATGGCTAAAATGGAATTAATAAAATCTTTTTGGAGCAATGACTTTTTTCGCACAGCGCACCATACATGTCTTTTTGAAACATGAAACGTATGTAGTACACTTGCACACATTCTTCATCATTTTTTTCAGTTTTTTGAAACGTTTTACTATTTTTTCGATATTTGTACTTGGGCGTTATCTGGAGAGCCAAAACACCACTCTCTGTCTACCCTACCTCCACATTTTCCAGTTACATGGTATGGCAAATACGGTGAAGCAAGACAACGGGATAGAGTGGTCTTCCTCACGGGAAGATGTTGGGTTGGATCTTGAGTAGCTCACTTGTGGTCCTGCCACCTTCTTCTGCTACGTACACATACACATCGAACCTGACATACTGTTTTGCTTCCTGCTTTTCCTGCCGTTATTCACCAAGACCCACCGTATCAAGACCGACGGTAAAAACACGCTGTTACATTCTTAAGCCTGACATAGTTTTCATTTAAGTAGTATACTCCCATAAATGAGGGCAGGACTGGTAATTACGTTTACAGAACCACCGAACAAAACACAAACACTGCAGCTGCTGAATACCTGCATCAAAGCTAGCTTCAACAAACATTCAAAAAAATATAATGAGACCGATTCTCGAAATATTAACGAAACCGCCCTTGAAACATACATATATTTAGGTCTCTGACTCAGATTTTAGGTATCCAGTTTTAATACAGTAAAAACATCAATGGAGTAAGAAAGGGCCAAAAAGAAACCTCACTGCACGAGCACACGCACTGACCGACACAAGGACGCAAACACACAACACAACCCACCGACACACCACCACCACCCGTACAGATCCACCGCGAAGAAGGAAAAGCCCCTCTGCTAGGCCAAGGCGGCGGCCACGGCCACGGCCACAGGCAGGGCTGCGAGCCACCGTAGACATGGGGCGGTGGGCGACGCGCTCTTCTTGGAGTTCTTCCTCTGGTCGGCGGGCGACGCGTCGTCCGCGGCCGGCCCGGGCGCGTCTGCCACAGGCCGGTGGCGCCTCTTCTTGGGAGCCTTGGGCGCGTCCGCGACAGGGGCGGGAGCCGGCGCCGGTGACTCCGCCGGCTCGAATAGCTCCACCGGCTCGAGCACCGTGTCCACGCTGTAGATGGCGATGGGGTCCTTGTCGTACACCGTGGACTTGAGCCGCGCGGCGTGGTCGGAGGCGTCCGTCTTGATGGTCACCTGCTCTCCCTCGTTCTGCACCGTGAAGTTGAAGTTGTTGGCCGACCCGTCGGTGGCGAGCGTGTTCATGACCCCGTTGTTGGACTTGAGGCTCCGCTGTGCGTAGTACACGGGCACGGCGTGGAACAGTAGCAGCGACGCCTTGCCGTCGGCGGTGAGGTTCTTGTACCTGGGCATGAAAGACCGGACGGCGTCGTCGCTGGGGCAGAATGCCGTCACGCCGCCGTCCCCGGCTGATTGGAACGTCGAGCGCGCGTCCGGCGAGGCCGCCACCAGCGCCGCGAACGCCTTGCAGCCGCCCTTTGCCATCAGCGCCGTGATGTTCGGTGGGGCTGGCGGCGCAGCGGGCACCTTCGCTGCCTCCTTGCCCCCGGCGGCCGAGACGGCGAAGGGGAGGAAGGCGACAAGGACCGCGGCGAGGTGCAGGCGGCGCATTATGGCGAGTGTGTGCGCGTGGGAGTGAGGGGAGCGGGACTGTGGGAGCAGTGCAGTGATGAGTGTGTGTGAGGTGAGCTGGCTTTGTAGGCCTGCCAGGCTGCCCTTGGGTTTACCGGCAGTATCATGGATTGCCAATTGCCGTTCCAGGTAAAACTTTGTGATTTGTTGCTTGCTCGTGGTTGCTTGTTCTTTTGTTTCCTTTACAAATTTGATGTGGCCTCCTTTAACTAAATGCATGGGCAGTGAATTTGCAGGTCTCAAAATTAACATGAACGGATAGTGAACTCTAGAGTAGTGTAGGGACACTCACGAGCGATTCCAACGTTTAGCTCGGGCGCACGACAGTGACGACCTATAAAGTGGACGAACACCAGCTTAGAGCATCTTCAACTGGGTCCCTCAGGCTGGGCTCCTTTGATTTGAAGGAATTGCATAAATTTGTTGGAGGATTCAATTTTCTTATCTTGGTTATTTGATTTGTATGATTGGATCATATAGAAATTTTTCCTAAGCAATCATTTGTACTAATTTTTGATGGAATCAAACAACCTATCAAATCCTTAGGATTGGAGAGTGCGTGACATTGCAATACTATGTTTTTCTTATCCTACGAATCAAAGTAGTCTTTAAGTACTCCCTCCGGTCCACAATAAATGTCTTAAGCTCTGTAGGAAATTTGTACTACTGTTGTATGTTTTGTACGACACTTATTGTGGACCGAAGGTAGTAATAAAGATCCCTTTATCGGAAAAAAAAAAACGAATCAAAGAGGCCTTTACTATTTGTCCGAAAAAGTGTCATCCAACCAGACCCTCATTTCGTCCGTCCGGTCTCCAACGTACACCCCATAGTCCGCTCATATATGGAGTGGAATGCCGTGGAAATGAGGGTGTTCAACGTCATTCTTCAACATCCCATATGCGATTTTCTATCATGTGTTCAAGATCATTCTTCAAACACTACTTCTAGCAATCTTTTAGAATTGCTACACTGTGTACTCTATGTTACATTAAATGACTAGTTTAATCTCTATTATATTAGTCACGTTTTATCTATTGTTTCTATAGTTAAGTGATGTGAAAAATTGCTCATATTTCAAACAAGTAATAAGAGAATTAATATAATAAACTTCTAAGGCATAGTTTCTTTATGGATGTATCAATATCCACATGCTTAATCTATGTCCATCATTGAGCATGAAGATGATAAAACAAACGGAAAATCTAATGAGCAGGCGCCTTACACAGGGCTTAACTCGACGCAGCAAGTTCCGCTGTTGATTTTGGTCTGTGTCGTCTCCCGTTCGTCGATTTCCATCGTGCTCACCTCGCTCACGAAACACGCACCAGCCCAGCACCTCTATCTCGATTTCCCCTTTCTCCGCTACCGTCGCGACTCTCGCCCCCGCCGCCGGAACCCACAGTCGTCGTGCCCTTGGTCGGCGCCCCTGCCTTTCCCTGTTGCCGCGCCTTGCGACCCCGCCGCCGGAACCCTCGGCCGTCGGCGCCCCTGCCTTTCCCGCTACCGCTGGAACCCACCGCCCTCGGCGCCCTTGCGGTTCCCTGCCGTCGACCCCAGGCTCTCCTCCGTCCTACGTGTGAAGCCGTCCCAAGATCTCCTCTGCCCAGGTGCACGGCCGCACCTTAGCTCTCTGGTTCCTCATCTGTGCTGCCATGGCGATTAGGTCGACTTCCATGTGCAGTGCACGGACAAAGGCGCTCTCGTAGCTGCTCTTGGCCAGACCACGAGCTCGTCGCTGGACTCTATAGAAGCTGAGGCGAACGCAATTCTGGCTGGACTACAAATGAATATCCACTTGAACCTTGATCTGTCGGTGCTAGAGCTGGACTGCGCGGCTGTAGTTCCTGCTTCGAATGGCTTTGATCCAAACGGTTCTAGGACCTGGAGTATCTACAATGACATTGCCTTTGCTAGATCCCAATTCCCTGTGAATCACACCAGGAGAAAGCTCAACGTTTTTGATCATGAACTTGCTCAGTTAGCTAGCCGAACAGGTGGGTTGGAGCTTCTCCTGTCTGCTTAGTTAAACTCGCTTTGAGCGACGCTGTAACATATGTGTTTGAGTAATATACGAGCTTTCAAAGGAGACTGAAGTGGGTGGCTGGGGTTTCGTGGTCCGAGACAGTGCTGAGATTGTTTAGAGGTTCGGGAGCTGGCTTCATTCAGAATGCCACCAGTGCGATGCAAGCAGAGATTCAGGCTTGTAGCGAAGCTTTGCATGCAGCCTCGACCTGGGGAATGGGAAGAGTAATTCTAGAATCTGATGCATCAAATGTCATTGCTGCTTTGGAAGGAAATAGCTACGACCTGGCACCTGAAGGTATCTTGTTCCGCGAGGCACGTGTGTTTGCCAGACTAAATTTTCTATCAGCTAGGTTCTCTTACTGTCCCAGGAGTTGTAATAAAATTGCGCATGAACTTGCAGTGCTAGGTGTGTGTGGTCAGGATGTCCGGTCTTTCTGGCCGGAGTCGCTGCCAAATTGTATTAGTGTCAAGGCTGCTAGCTCTCTTGTTGCGCATGTTAAGTAATGGAATCTAGTGTTTCAGTTCAAAAAAATATACGAGCTTTCCCTGTAAAAAAATACTTTTCTCCATGTAATCTTGAAATATCCATTTTGCAGTATTTATCCATGTGGTCACGGATAGGTAAGTTTTCTTTCTTGAAATCATAATGTTGCCATGTCGATTAAGTTTTCTCTCTTGAAATTGCATGTGATGTTTTTTCTTCATATTTTGCATCTATTTTTCCTTCTTGGTGTAGAAGGATATACCCCGTGTTGATGCCGTAAAAGCCTCTCTCCCGAACTGAATCAACCGGACAGCTAGAGACGGCGACCAAGTGACGGTGTGTTTGTCATGTGACCGTTTTCCGGCTTTCTCATTGCGTCCGATAGTTACCGGACAGTCTAGATAACAGTTACCCACATAGTACTGATAGAGTTACCCATGTGTTTATGATATAGTTATTCATCAAGAAATTGTTGTAGTTATTCTAATCTCTCGGTAATAGTTATCCACGTGTTCATGATATAATTATCCACCACAAAGTCGATATAGTTATCCTACTCTTTTAATAATAGTTACCTACTCACTACAGATAAAGTTACCCACCCAGTACTGATGTACTTACCCATGTGTTTATGATATAATGATATAGCTGTCCACCACGAAATCAATATAGTTACCATACTCTCTCGGTAATAGTTATTCACTCAATACTGATATAGTTACCCACCAAATACTTATAAAGTTATCCATGTGTTCACGATGTTGTTATCACCACTAAATCAATGTCGTTACCATACTCTCTCGGTAATAGTTACCCACCCTGGAGTTACCTCACTCTCTCATTAATTATTACCCAGCCTGTATTGATGGAGTTACCCACCCAACCAATACCGATGGAGTTATCCACCCTATACTGACGGAGTTAACCATGTGTTAATGATATAGTTATCCATCACGCAATCGATGTAACATAGTTACCCTACTCTATTTGTAATAGTTACACACCCGTACCGATGGAGTTACCCATATGTGCATGAGACATTTATCACCAAGAAATTAATGTAGTCACCATGCCTTGTGACTAATAGTTACCCACCCAGTACTGATATATTTACCCATGTGTTTATGATGTAATTATCCACAATTATGTCGATTTAGTTGCCCTATTCTCTCGGTAATAGCTACCCCCCAAATACGGATGAAGTTACCCTCCCAGTACTGATGAAGTTACACATATCTTCATGATGTAGTTATCCACCACGAAATCATTGTAGTTACCTACTCTCTCGGTAATAGTTACCAACCCAATACTGATTGAGTTACCACTCAATACTGATAAAGTTACCCATGTGTTTTCATGTGTAGTTATCCACCACGAAATCATTATATGTACCCTAATAGTTACCACCCAATACTGATGAAGTTACCCACCTAGTACTGATAAAGTTACCCATTTGTTTTCATGGTGTAGTTATACATCACGAAATTAATGTAGTTACCATACTCTCTCGATAATTGTTACCCACCCAATACTGATAGAGTTGCCCACCCAGTCTTATGAAGTTATCCATGTGTTCACGGTGTAGTTATCCATCACAAAATTGATGTTGATATCATACTCTCTCGGTAATAGTTAACCCACCCAATACTGATGGAGTTACCCACCCAGTACTTGTGAAGTTATCCATGTGTTCATGATGTAGTTATCCACCACGAAATCGATATAGTTACCATGTCCTCTAAATAGTAGTTATGAACACAATGTCCATCTTTTTTATGGTGTAGTTGTCACTATGAAATCGACAGTTATCATCCTAATACTTATGAAGTTGTATGGGTGTTTTAGTGTATAGTTACCAACTTGCGCACGATACATTTATTATCCCAAAGTGATATTCACTTATGAAAAAGTAGGTGTGGTAAGTTCAAAACTCGAAGAAAATCGAAAAGAACAACAAAAAATGGTTCTATTTCAACCCGAAAACTAATCGTTAATATGGTGGGCAACTTACATACTACAGTCTGTCTAACTTATATGTTACGGGTGGGTAACTTTTGGTCCGAAAATAAGTTGTCGAAATATGTCAACATGGGATCTAGTTTCGAAGATCTCGTCGCGACTAGCTCAACGGTGAAAACAGATTCTAAATCGGATAAACGGTTTAAGCTACAAAACTTTTTAAATTTTTGAATTTGGCATTTTAAGCGGGATGACATCAGCTTTTTTTTTTTTTGTGCATGCATGCAAATGGGACCATTTTTCATCCCGTGCTGCCAAATCTGGGTGCGTACAAATTTACCAATTAGCAGGCGCCTGCTAGATAGTCATGTCCTAAAGCAAATGATGATTTTTCTAGTTTTTTATTATAGATTACTAAGGGTCTGTTCGGTTTGAGAACCGCGTGGAACGGAATGGCACCATTCCATTCCGAGGGAGCATTCTCGCGTTCGGTTGTGGCGTGGAACGGAACCAGGTCGTTCCCCAAAAGAGCATATTCGCGTGAGATGCAAAATTCACCCGTCCGGCCGAATCGGCCGGACGAGGTGGAACGGATGCTAATCAACTCTCTAACCACGTGAAGCAGGGACCTCGGCCAGCAGCGGCGGCGGCCACGGCCAGGCGCGGCCTCGGCCAGCAGCGGCGGCCACGGCCGGGCCAGGCGCGACCTCGGCCAGCGGCGGCGGCCATGCGCGACGGCCAGGCGAGCCGCGGCGACGACCCCCAGGCGCGCCGGCCATGCACGACGGGGGCGGGGCCGGGCGGAGCAGGGACGGCGGCGGTGACGGCGGTGGCCGGGCGGAGAGGAATTTCCTAATCCTAAATTAGGGATAGATTCGTTTTTAATTAATAGATTAGTGCTAATTAAATTGCTAATCCTAAATTATTGCTAATTGAATTGCTAATCCTAAATTAGGGGATCCATTCCATCTCATTTTGTCTAAACCGAACACCAGGACGGAATGGAACCGTTCCATTAAGTTCCACCCGGTTCTAAAACCGAACACATCCTAAGTTTACACATATGATTCAATATACTTGATACATAATCATGTTCGAGAGGATAAAAGAGCAGAAAGCAACCATCATAAACAAATCTTAAACTATTTTGAGTACGACAAGGAGAAGGGCGCCCTCGCGCGAGCAAGCTGAAGGTCGCAGAGCGACGCACAGGGCGCGCTGTGAGCCGCCACGTGCCACGCGGGGAACCCACTGCCTCGCACACAGGGGTCGCACGGACCAGGTCACCAGGCGCGCGTGTGCTGCATCGTATTCTTTTCTCCTTTTTCGTTTCCTAATTTAGTTTTGTACGGCGTAACTGCATTAATACAATACGAGCAGTGCATTACACACGAAACAAATTGTACCGTGCATTCTTTTATACCACGTGTTGCGCTCCCTCACGGCGCATCCGGCGCGTTAAACATTTATATAGATCTTGAAGGGGGTGCATTGGTCGTTGCACCTAATTAGATGCATTTGTTCTTGTGTGCGCTGCAGGCTGGGTGCCGTTAAAAGGCAGGACATCAGTACACCAGAAGACAATACAATAAGGGTGGGCAATGCATCGTAAGGCAGCGCAACAATGCAGCGAAAAGGCAGTCAAAACAGACACTCAAGACAGAACATAATCGCAGTGCAAAACATGCACTCAAAGCAGAACATAGAGCGCAGTGTAAAACATGCACTCAGGGCTGTACATAGAAGGCAGTGCAAAACATGTACTCGGGACAAGGTAGAACATCGCTGCAATTAAACGAAGTGCAAAACATTCGCTCAGGACGGAGATCAAAACACAACAAGGCAGAACATAACATGCAACCGAGACATGACATAACATGCACGAAGGCAGTGCAATGAAACAAAGTGTAGAAAAAAGCCATTGCAATGCAAATTCAAAGGCATTGCAACCCATATATTGTAGGCAGTGCAAAACAAAAGTTCGTCGAAACATATCAAGATGGAATCTAGTTTTGAAAATCTCGATGCGACTAGCACGACCGTGAAAACGGATCT
Organism: Poa pratensis; assembly: GCA_947311845.1. Taxonomy (NCBI): domain Eukaryota; kingdom Viridiplantae; phylum Streptophyta; class Magnoliopsida; order Poales; family Poaceae; genus Poa; species Poa pratensis. The sequence goes on along the minus strand of CAMZMU010000044.1, from coordinate 8,627,083 downwards.
TGATTTGGACGCGCGGTTCGTAAATTCATTTTTCGTATTCGCATCGACAAAAAAAAGAGCCCACCGTGCGCTCTCCCACCAAGAGACTCTCTCCCCACGCGTCAAGTGGTGCACTGTGGTATGCTCGCGGGTGTGAGAACCTCCCGTAGTGCGCCACTTGTCACATGGGGAAGGGGTAAAAAAGGACATCCTCGAAAAGAGCCCCTCTTCCTCACAATTTCAGGGCTCATTTGATTCGTAGGATAGGAAAAGTATAGGAATAGGAAATCCATAGGATTGGAATGGCATTTTTAAGGGAATCCTATGGGAGGAGAAAATTCCTTTGATTGGGTGAAGGAAATTTTTCATGAGGTTAGACCTCATGTTATTTTCCTATGAAGTTTGCACTATAAGATTCCTATGAGAATTTTTCCTATGGGATATGATCCTATGAATCAAATGGCGCCGAAGGATAAAATCCTATAAGATTCCAATCCTACCGAATCCTTTGAAAATCCTATGAGTCAAAGGAGCTCTCAAACTATTTTCATCATGGTGCAAGAGTGGCATCAAAATCATGTACTAAATTATTCTTACTTGCATTATGAAATAAGCTCTAACCTTTCGTGTAAGTAAAAAGGGTGCAAAGTGAACATACGAGGGTCTGTGCTCTCATCTTTTTTTCAAGAGTATGGGGGTAAAACAACATTGTAAATTTTACGAATACAAAGGAAAATAATAGTCATGAGTGTCAATCCATTTGGACAACAAATCAGAATGCTCCATTAACATTGGTCCAGTAGGATCCGAGGGCCCCGACCGCTCCTGCTGCTCCCTGAACGCAAGAAATTGCTAGGGCTCCCTCGTAGATCAGTCTAGATTTAATTGTGGCGGCCTGATCTTGTCGTGGTCCACGCTCACCTCGGAAGACCACCGCATAATCTGCAATGACCTAGTTCAAATGGTTCGATGGGATCTTGTTGAGAACATAGAACCGTAAACCCGATGGGTAAGGGGAGAGGGGGTGGGAGGGGGAGGGAGACAGGATGGGAGGTAACTGGATCGAGATTGCGGGCCGTGGTCCGCCGTGTTTCTTGTTAACCTAAAGTCGGCTCCATCACCTCAGTCTCGGCCCTAGTGTGGGCAAGTCGAGTGCTCTGGCGTAAAGCATGGGGAATAGGTCGAGCACAAGGAAGGGTCGGACCTTGGGGTCATATAGGGGGTGTCGGGGAATATCTTGACCGGATCTTGTACGTGAGGTACCAGCATCGTCGGGATCAGGGACGACGACAGCTGGTTTGGGCCGGCGAACGAGAATAGCAGGTCACCCTAGGAGAATGTGTGGTTCATCTCGAACATGTGGTTCCTTAGTAGTGGGAATATGTTCATAAGCAAACATATCAGGAGAGCGGACTTATAGAACCCGAGCTACAGGTAGCTCGAAATCCAGTCCATTTGTGGGCTTCTCGGGATGCAGCCCATGTTCTTTCCTCTGTTTAAAACAAAGACGAATACATGGATTTTGGACAGTGGAGCCGTACTGTTGGTCCATGTCCTGGAAGAGCTACATGGGCTAAAATTAACGAGGCTCATATCTTCACGTACAGACTTAACGAGGGACTCAGGGACATGACATCTCTCTCTCGCCCCTCCCTTATTTCGCCGCCAGTTCTTGTGGTTGGCACGGGTGGCGGCAATTTTGACGAATTTGATCTTTTTTTAAAATCATTTCATAAAATAGACCTAAATTTAAATCATTTCATGATCTGATCCTTCCTCACGGCGCCCGCCCCCGGGGCGCCGTGCTCAACTCTACAACGCCCCGGTCCAAGGCGTCGTCGAGTGTGCCACGTCAGATTAGCCGGGACCCAACTTGATAGCACGACGCCCTAGTTCAGGGCGTCGTGCCTACTACCACGGCGTCTTTAGCCGGGGCGCCGTGCTTTTTTTTCATCTATGCAAATTTGGGTAACAGAGAAACAGAACAAAAGAGGCCCAGGTAGATTCTCAGCTCTAGCCCAGTGGTTTGTGGTGTGCTGCACAGTTGTGAGGTTGTGATTTCGAATCCTTGTCCTGCATTTAAAAAAAATTCCCGAAATTTTTGTTGTTTTTTATTTATTCACTCAACCAACGTATACAGTATGTTATATAAAACATAAAATTATTTTTTATTGCTTTTTCTTTTTCAAATAAGTAGGCAACGTTACAAATTCTGCAATATGTTATACAAAAGATAAAATTATTTTTTCTTGTTGCTTTTTGTTTTTCACATAAGTAAACAACGTTGCAAATTCTTATATATAAAAGCAAATGCAATGACGTGAAATGTATGTATGTAACAATTAAAAGCAAAGTATATATATTGTGCGTGTGATTATATACAAGAATTTGCAACCTTGCATACTTATGTGAAAAATAAAAAGCAACAAATAAATTAATTTTATGTTTTGTATAACATCTTGTATATGTTGATAGAGTAAAAACAAAAAACAACAAAAAAATCTTTGTATATAAGCACACGCAGCGATGTGAAATATGTTTATGTAACAAATAAAAGTAAAGTATATATACATACAACAATTTGCAACGTTGCATACTAATGTGAAAAAACAAAAAACAACGAAAAAATAATTTTATGATTTGTATAACATAATGTATATGTTGGTTGAGTGAAAAAAAAATTCATTAAAAATGGTTAATTTTATGTTTTGTATAACATCTTGTATATGTTGGTAGAGTAAAAAAAATCCTTGTATATAAGCACACGCAACGACGTGAAATGTGTGTATGTAACAAATAAAAGCAAAGTATATATACATACAAGAATTTGCAACATTGCCTACTTATGCAAAAAACAAAAAAACAAAAAATAATAATTTTATGTTATATATAACATACTGTATACGCTGCTTGAGTTAATAAACAAAAAAAACAAAAAATTGGGAAACAAATTAATGCAGGACACGGAGTCAAACTCAAGACCTCACAACCAAGCAGCAAACCTCAAACCACTGGGGTAGAGAAGGTACATGTGCTAAGTATGCACCTGCGCCTCTTTTGTCCTGTTTCTCTATTACCCAAATTTGCATAGAAGAAAAGAAAAAAAGCACGGCGCCCCGGCTAAAGGCGCCGTGGTAGTAGGCACGACGCCCTGGTCTGGGGCGCCGTGCTATCAAGTTGGGTCCCGGCTAATCTGACGTGGCAAGGTCGACAACGCCTTGGACCGGGGCGTTGTAAAGATGAGCACGGCGCCCCGGGGGGCGGGCGCCGTGAGAAAGGGTCAGATCATGAAATGATTTGAATTTGGGTCCATTTTGTGAAATGATTTTAAAAAGGGGTCAAAATTCGCCAAAATTGTCACGGGTGGCGGCGGGGCCATGTTCTCCGGCGAGTATCCATGGAAGATCCGGTGCCGAAGATAAGAGGGACGTCGGCGAGGACGCGAGGTTCGCTGGATCTGGAGGAGCAGAATCTTGTCCTGTGCAGCAAGGGGCGGAGTTCCGCGAGCAACTACCCTCTCCTTCTTCAGCGGAAGGCATGGATCCATTGGAATGAAGATGCGATTTCGGTGGGCTGCGATTTTTTGGAATTTGTTGAGAAGTTTTCGTTTGCAGTTTGTCAGATCTTTGAATGAAGAGATAGTATTTTTGTGTGTAAATGTCAATCATATTTGTGCAAAGTTTCTTTTGTGGACAGTTTTCTTCTTTGTTTACCAGGATTAAAATTGTATGTTATTCTTGACAAATAATTTTGGCAAGACAATTTGTCGGTTCATTAGAACGCTATAATCAATTTATTTTGTAGCAGCCGTTCTGTTTGAGATTTTTTTCTGGATAAAAGCAATTAGCAACGATGGCGTGGGAATATGGTAATGAACCAAATGTAAAATTGATATATTCTTTATGTCTATAAGTGAATGACCAAGCTATGAGAAGTACTAACCTTAATGGGCAAAAACCAAGGAACATCGCTCCTCTAATCTTCAACATCTCTTCAAGGAAAAATTGGAGCATACATGACGCCTTACTCAACAATGCATGGTTCAAAAAATTTAAAATGGATGAGGAGTTCTCCATGCAACACCTCCACCAATTTGTCACCCTTTGGGTACAAATCCATGATTTTCAACTCGACAACGACTTGGAGGACACCATCATTTGGACCATTTCGGCAAATGGAGAGTACTCGGCTAAGTCGGCCTACCAAGCTCAATTCCTTGGCATCATCCATACTGACATGAAAAGACTAGTTTGGAAAGTTTGGGCTCCTCCAAAAATCAAGTTCTTCGCATGGCTTGCACTTCAAAATAGGGTGTGGACGGCGGATCGCCTAGCTCGAAGGGGTCGACCAAATTGTGGTTTATGCCCCCTTTGCAAGAGGCCCCCGAAACGATTGTGCACCTCCTCGTCCAATACCGGTTCACTTCTAGATTGTGGAGTATGATAAAAGATTGGCTTGGTCTACACGCTCTTGACGCCACCGGATGGACGAGTCTATCAACTTTGGGGTGGTGGCGCCAAATGACAATGGGAGTCTTACCCCATCGCAAGGTCATGGCTTCCATCACGCTACTTGTCTCTTGGGAGATATGGAACGAGCGCAACGCTCGTGTCTTCCGCAACAAGCACGCGTCGCCGCCCACCATCTTCGCCAACATCAAGTTCGAAGCCAACCTTTGGGTCCTCGCGGGTGCGAAGTGCTTGGGTGAATTAATACCGGGAGAGTAGTGGCCTTTCTTTTGTTTTGTTGTTGTTGTTGTACCGTTGGACTACCCCTGTTTGACATTCTCTCTTAATTAATCAAAATGGGGTAAATCTTTTGCCCCACTAGTTTCTAAAAAAAAAAAACTTAATGGAGCTATGATCTGGTTCTGCCTTCTTGCTAATTGCCTATACTAAATGGAATTGAATTTTCGCTTGTTTTTTCTAATTCATTTTCTCGTCTTTCCTTTTACCTTGCCATCTCAAATGTTTGCTGGCCCATCACAAGTCGTAGGCGCCTGGAATCTGTGCTGGCTTCCTTTTATCTAAAAATCTGTGCTGGCTTCCTGGGCGAGGCGGTGGGCTCGTGCACTGTGCTAAAAGAAGGAATACGCGCATAGAATCAGTGCTGGGGCGAATATAGCAGGCATACACTGCGAATGTCTAAATCACGAGGAGGTGTGGGCGATAGGGATTCCGAGCTCCCTGTAGCCCGCGCTCCAAATGATGTTTTCCAACATATCAGAGTAATTTTTGGAAACGAGCAGGGTGAACACGAAAGTATAGCCGTATAGAGTTAGCAAAAATATGCATTTCCAAGCAGGGGCGGAGACAGGGAGGCTAGCAGGGGTCAGACCCCCCACACCCCCCCCCCCCACCCCCCAACGATCGGCCCCCCTCAAGGTAAATAGCAGGCCTGTAGTACTACTAATTGCCGTAGATAATAAACCAATCAATTAGTATTAAACCCAGTCATTTACGTGAGCAGTGAGCATGCACAGCAGCCCAACTGGAAAAAAAATCAGCCCATCTGATAGCCTTTTTCTCGCCGATCTATCGTGGAAACCTAGGTCGTTTAGCTTCTATTTTCTCTCGCCTAATCACATCGATTGTTCATACATACCGCCTTTGGCTAATGGCTACTGCCGCCGCCGACCTTAGACTCGATTACTGGCGATAGCATCCAGCAGAATAGCCGTGACCATGGCTGCTATCGATGATCGTCGTTGGCTCGTTGCCTGTCGTGGTGGGATCACGGCAGATGCCATAGGTATGGCTAAGATGGGGCCGAATGGTCGTTGGGGGAATCCGGGGAGGGTTTATGCACTCAAGAAGTGCACACGCAAGAACACGCAAGAACACGAACAAAGAAACAAGAAAGCAAGAACACAAAGCACACCACGATGTACCCTGCTTCGGGGCCCTCTTGCGGAGGTAACACCCCTACTGCAGCACTATCCTAGTCAGTGTATAGCTCAAAGTGACAAGTACAAGCTGCTCCTCGAGCTGTATGATGATACAATGGTGAGAACTTGAGGTAAAAGATGGAGCTATACGGGAGGAAGAAGGCACTCCGAGCTAGATCCGAGGTGTTTCCGGGGTTTCCGAGGTTCCTTCCTCTTTCTCTCTATCTCTTTCTCTTCCTCTGTTGATCGATCCGTCCGTTTTTCAAGCAGGAGGGGGGTGAAGCCCACTATATAGGCCAGCCGGGTTACCATTGTGCCCCTCGCAGAACACTGTTGCCATGCCTCTGCAACGGTCACCACCGTACCACCGTACCTCGGTCAGGGACAAGACGTGGCTTGCCCATCTCCTGTAGCCTAACGGCAGAACTAGCATGTCCCCTCTGACCGAGACAGGACGTGGCCTGGCAGAGCTACCTCGTAGCCTTTTCCCAGACCTCGCGTAGCCAGCGATCAGAGACGTGCAGGCCCGCCGAACCCGGAGCACGCCTCTGCCATGCTCCTTGACAGACGCTCCCGTGTCAGGCGCTCTAGTACCCGGCTGGAAGTGACAGGAGCATTGACTCCTGCCCGACCTACAGCCCACCTCGGTTAGCTCGGCACGGATGTGACGGGCTCCGTACCTCGGGTCTTGCGCTTAATATCTTTACCAGGTCGGATCTTACTTCCTCCCACAGCTTCTCCTGCACTCACAACACAAACCACTGCACTGAGGTAGTTAGGTCGGCTGAACATAGCTCGGACAGTGAACCTCGGCCCTGGCCAACAGTATACCTCGGACCCTCTGGGCCAAAATAGGTCGGCCTGTACTCTCCAGGTCAAGATGAAGCTCGGACTTCCCAGGCCCAAACAGGTCGGCCCTTTCCGTACCTCGGCACAACTTCGAACACCACCTTATGCCAAGCCTTGACCCTACCCGGGGATACTCCCCCGACATTAGTCCCCGAAGCTGGTGCGGTCCTACGACCTCGGAAGGAGGGCCGTAGCAGGTTCAAAACAAGCATCACACCACCTCCTAAACCGACCTCCAACATAGTCACGCCGAGGTACCTCCCATACACCACCATCCAATCCGAGGTAGATATGCGAACTGAACTCTCCGAGCTATCTGACTCAGCACCATCTTGCCTCAAGATTTTCCGAGGTACGTGGCGAAGAATCTCTGCCCGGGCTTCGGAATCCGGACCTCTGCCAAGCAGATTCTGACCACACGCCGCCCTCGTCAGCCGGACCCACCGAACAGCGCACCTGCGCACTCAAGTACTTGACCGCCCACGACCCCTCGATTCTTGTGCTGACCAGCGCAGGAAATCCGGGGTGGGCGGTTGCCACTCTGCGGCCCACGATGTGGCCGATCGTGCGGCCGCAACCGCGTAACCGTGCGCCCACTCGCACACGATCCCGCGCCTCCCGATAACCGCGCGGTAGTGGCGCAGTTAATGCGGCAGTTACCGCGCGCGGCTATAAGTAGGGCCCCACGGGCAACTTCGCCATCTTCTTCCTCCTTCACTCGCCTCTCGCCTCCATCGCAACCAGTGCCGCCGCTTCCGGTTGAGAAGAAACGCGTTCCCGCCGCCGCCGACGAGCAGCTCCTTCGTCGCCGCTGCGACCGCGTCACCGGCGCCGCCCTTCAGCACCTCGTTTTCACGGTATGTACTCCCTTTCTTGATACCCTAGGCATTGCCCTAGGTTTCTTCCTCTTTGCGCTTGGTTCTTCATATGTTCTTGAATAAAACTCTATTTACCTCCTCCGGTAGATCTTACTTGCATACTTTTTTGGGTAGTAATGAGTTTCATACCTCGGACTGATGTCGCCTAGCATAGATGCCTCTATGTACATTAGATAGCCGTCCAACTCCTCCTGAGTTAGCCAGATATAGCCTTAGATTCCAGATTTACTTTTTCCTTTGCTAAACTTCTGTGCATTCTTCTGCAGATTGATTCTGCCGAGATGTCTCCTCCTGAGACTTCGGAACAAACCGAGGTTCCAGACCTCGAACTGGAGGTCGGAGAACGAGCCGGCTGGGAAGGTTCGGATGTAACTCCGGACGAAATCCAGTGGCTCAGGGCGACTCGGCGGATTCCCGCCGGGGTAGAGTGTCGCCTGCCAGAGGGCGAACTCGAGCCTCAAGTCAAGGAAGGGGAACGGGTGGTCTTCGTCGCGCACTTCCAGCGCGGCTTCGGACTGCCCGTTAGTGATTTCTTCCGGAGCTTCCTCGACAAGTTCGACTCCAGGTTCATCACCTCCCCGCCAACGCCATCACCACTCTCTCCTGCATCGTTTCCTTCTCTGAGGGATACCTCGGCCTCAAAGCCACGGTAGACCTCTTTTCTCGCTACTTCCAACTTAAGCGGCAAGTGATCCCGGATCCGAAAAACAAGGATCTGCCCAAGCTACTAACCGCCTGCGGAGCAGCCATCGTAGCTCCTCGCCGAAACTCCATCTTCCCACGTATCGCTACTCCGGACACCGTTCGCAAGTGGCTCCGGACGTGGTTTTACGTGAAGAACTCCGGCGAAGAGGACTTCCTCAACTGCCGGCGTTTAACCTCAGCCCTCCTACAGAACCGCTCAACTGGGACTACACTCCCCTCACCGCGAAATCAAGTCCATCCATGGGTATGTTGCGAAATGGCAGGACCCGGAGGACCCTGCGAACGACGGGAAAGTCCTGACGGCTGACGATCTGGCCTGCACATTCGTGAAGCGCAGGGTCTCCCCTCTCCAGGCGAGGACTCACAAGATCTGCCACATGAGCGGTCTTTATGATCCAACCCGCCATACGCACGTTGCACTGGACAACGCCGCGGTAGCTCGGCGAGTCCGAGCTATCACCAAGTCCAAGATCTCTGACGCTTGGACATGGGGAAGGGAACCCCACTACAGGACCAAGCCACCAAAACAGGTACGCTGTTCCGACGTTTTCTTCGGTACTCCTTTACCACCGAGGTCTTGCTACCGACGTTCATCTTGACCATTTTCTTCCTAACTCCTTTTCATATGTCTGCCATATAGCTGTTCTCCCGCCAGACCGCCGAGGATGGAGTCCATCCTGCGGACCACTTCGGCAAGGATCTCCTGTCGAGGACCCACCATCCAACGTGGATCCTGACAACGAGGATTACATGCCCATTGCCTCGGCCCGCGTCACCACCGCGGGTAAGCCTCAAGCACAAGCTTCAGTTCAAGAGATTTCGGATGACGAGGAGGGATTTCTCGTCATGGAACCAATAAACGCGGTACCTATCTCCTGCCTTCCTCACCTTCCGAACTTTACTCCAGCAACCAGCCGGAAACGCGCTGGTGCCGCAACTTCGGCCGCCGAACCATCCGCCACTGGAGCCTCCGGACCCACTGAGGCTCCGGTCAAGAGACGTCGGCTGAAGAAGTCCGGAAATCCTCCTCATGCCCGAGGGGGCAAGAGGTTTCCTACTTCGGATGGGTAATGCTTTGCTTCTATAGCCAACATGTTTGTTGCTTAAACTATTACCTCGGTATTAACACTTAACCATCTTCCCTTCGTTGCAGTGACCCATAGACGTGGATCAGGAGGTATCCTCCATGACTGCACCCGTTGGTGCCTCTGAAGCCACGACCACCCCGACGAACTCTCGCCCCGTATCTCCTCCACCGAGGTCTGGCCCGGCCTTGGAGAAATCTGCCCCCACCCGAGGTCAGACTTCTCCGCGTCCTCAAACGGATGCGGGGACCAATCGCGCCAGAACTCCGGCTACCGCCTTGCCGGAGCCTCGACTCTCCCCCCGCAGCCAGACTGCCCGCAACCAACAGCAGCAACAGCAGAAGCCAACAGCCCAAGCAAGCCCAAGCAACAGCCCCAAAAACCAGTTCGCCAGACTACCTTGCCGTTGGAGAAAGGCAAGGAGAAAGAGAAAGAGACGGTGAAGTCTAAGGTCACCCCCAAACCAACATCTGGGTCTGGCACCCTGACTATCTCTTCTCCTTCAAGGATGCAACCGAGGTCTCCTCCCCTGACACGCCGAATTCCTCCATTCGCCGCACCCGTTGATGAGACTGCCCTCCGGCCGAAGAATATGCTCGGAGGGCATCTCTTATATTGGATAACCGGCCTGCTTCAAGCTCCGAGGCTGCTTTGGCCTTGGAGGCCTCGGTTAGGGGCATCGAGCAGGGCGGACCGTGGGGATATCCTCCTCTGCGCACTGACAGTGACCAGAGCCTCGGCTCCTTGGAACACTACAATGCAGACTGGAATTCTGCAGACGAGGTCTCCTCGGCCTCCCTAGCTGCTCCGGTGGCTGAGCATCCTGCGGGAAACAGCGCCTGCGGCCGAAGCGTACACGACCTACAAGTCGCTGCCCTGCGTGCTGCTCAAAACATCGACGTAAGTCCTATTCTCTTTACTTTCATGCAGTATCTCATCT